>JAXCLP010000020.1:18656901-18689480 GCA_035584035.1 Lepidocolaptes lacrymiger
GATTCCACAAGAAAAACTCATCTTTTGGCTTTAAAAACACAGCTTTGTTTGGTTTTCTTTTTTTCCTGTAGAACTAATTACATTAATTAAAGTTTTGTGATTTTTTTTAGGGACATTTTAGAATTAATCTTTACAAAAATCCTGCTGTGGGAATGTGCTGATTTGCCCCCAAATATCCTGAATTTAAGAAAGAGGAGAAAACTGTCATTTGTATAAATATATTCACGTGTCTCAGCTTTTTACTCCTTTGAATTTTTACTTTTTTACTCATTACAGGTGCAAATTAAATCCTGTTAAATCCTAATTAAATTAATTAAATTAGCAGGTTAAAATTTGTTTGCTTCTAGCTGAACAGAGAATTTATTTCCTATGGCAATCAAAATTTCCCTCTTTAATAGGATCAAATAATGTTGGAGTGGAAGGAATATAAAAACCACCGATTTCAGAACAGAACTATTTTGTCTTTACAATCCAGAAATCCCCAATTACACCTTAATTGCAGTGTATAATTACAAATTATTATCATTAATATAATTAATGATATTTTTTAACCCATGAGTGATTTTGCACTTTAACAAACCCCAAGAAGAATCTCGAGGATTTACCCAAATTATCCCTCGTTACCTCGAGGTCCTGATGGCCTCATTTGAGAAGTGCCTTAATTAACGAGGGAGCAATTAAATCTCCTGCACTTCTTTGAGTGTCAAGTCCCAAAAACTGGCCAAATTTGGGAAGATTTAACTCTTGAAATACCCATTGATAATGCCAAAAACCGGGCTGGGGGAACATTTCCAACCCTGGAAAAGCTTTTAAACTTAAATTTGCAGTTTAGCCCCAAACTGCAACCCAAGCCCAGGGATGCTCTGAAAACAGGGGGGCAAAAGGCAGGGCATGTCCTGGGATGTAAAAATTCATCCCAAATCAAATTCCCTTCTCCCCAGGGTTTGGGGTCCTGGGTTAAGGATTTGGGGGGTCCCAAAACTCAGACCCCTCCTGAGTTCCCTCTTTTTCCCTCTGAATCCATCACATTTTTCCAACCTCGCTGTGCAAGGGAAGAGGGGGAGCTGTGCCGTGTCTGAGTAGGGAACTAAGATAAGAAATTAAGGATTCTGGGGGGTTTTTTCTATATTTTTGAGCTTTTTCTCTGATTTTTAACTGAAGGAGCTCTGTGCTTTTAGAGGAGAGCAGTGTGATGGGTTTTGGCTCCGTCTGAGATCCCGTCTCGTTCCCACCTTCCCTCCCCAGGAACAGAACCCTCTCCCCAATTTTCTCCTGTGAATTAGTGTGTGTTTGGGACAGGTTTTCCCCCAGATCTTCAGGATGGGTTTGATTCCCACGTGCCCTTTCACAGAAACCCTCCCCTGTCGCGCCGTGAGTGGAATCATTTCAGGAAACTCTTAAATCTAATGAACCAAACCGAGTGACTCGTTTACTGTGATGGAAAATGGAGCATTTTGCAACTTCTGTGCTTGATTTCCAACCCAAATAATCTGCTTTTCGTGCCGTGTGTGCCCTGGTGGTTTGTGGGGTTTCAGCAGTGGGGTTTGATGGGTTTTTGATGATATCCCTCAAAGCCCCTGCAGCAAATTTGAGCCTCCCCGAGCAAAGCCGTGTTCGTGCTCGAGCGAAGTCCAAAGATTTTAGAGGCATTTCATGGATTCCTGGCAGCCCTTCTGAAGTGGCAACCAAATGACGTTGGCAGGAACATCCCCGGGGGCACCTCTTGGTGTCTTTTAATGACTTTTGGTTCGAATCTGAATATCTGAACTCGAAAGGTTTTGTTTCTGGTTCGCAAGCCAAACGCTCCGACGGCTGCGTGGACGGAGGGAATTTAAAAGCACTTGTTTGCAGCTCAAAGAAATGCTCCAAAATGCTTTTATTGAGAAAAAAAACACCCCGGGGCAGCTTTGGTTTATCCTCAGCCTTGGTTTTATTCTCTCTCTCCCATCATTGATTTACAAGCAAATGAAAAAGTTACAGCCCCAGCGAAGCAACACGGAGCGGGAGATGATAAATCTGTAAAAGATAACAAAAAAAAGGGGTGAGGACAAGAAAAATGCACCTGGAATTTAAGCTTTGGGTCCCCAAATTCAGGGTTAAGCTGGGCTTTGAGTGTCTGGTTTAAGCAAACTCAGGCGAAACAGAGCTGGTTCCTCCTTCTTAGCGGGGAAATGAAAGAAATAAGAATTATTTCACTTCAGTTATAAAGATAAATATTGGCAAAAGCTGCTCCTGTCACTGCTGGGGTCGTGTAAAACAAGTGTTTGACACATCACTTAATTTTGAAGGTTTTCCCTTTACAAGGGATTTGTTTTCTCTTCGTTTTCACTTGTTAAGAGTTGTGGGAAGGGGGCTCAGTGTGTGTGCTTTGGAATCCCTGCTCGGGGCTCTGAGACTCGGCTCTTCCTTCCTTTCTCTGCTGCATTTCCACTGTCCCTTTCTTTTATTTGTCCCTTTCTTTGTATTTGCCATTGTCCCTTTTAGACTCAGCCCTTATTTTGTTGTGCATTTCCCACTGTCCCTTTTAGACTCAGCCCTTATTTCTCTGCTTTGTTTCCCACTGTCTTTTTCAGACTCAGCCCTTATTTTATCTGCTGTGCATTTCTCAGTGTCCCTTTCAGACTCAGCCCTTATTTTATTTGCTTTTTATTTCCCTCTGTCCCTTTTATTTCCTGTGCATTTCCCCCGTCCCTTTTAGATTCAGCCCTTATTCTATTTGCTGTGCATTTCCCACTGTCCCTTTAGACTCAGCCCTTATTTTATTTGCTTTGTATTTGCCACTGTCCCTTTTAGACTCAGCCCTTATTTTGTTGTGCATTTCCCTCTGTCCCTTTCAGACTCAGCCCTTATTTTGCTTTGCATTTCCCACTGTCCCTTTTAGACTCAGCCCTTATTTTATTTGCTTTGTATTTCCCACTGTCCCTTTTAGATTCAGCCCTTATTTTATTTGCTGCGCATTTCCCCCTGTCCCTTTTATTTGCTTTGTATTTCCCTCTGTCCCTTTTAGACTCAGCCCTTATTTTATTTGGTTTGTATTTCCCTCTGTCCCTTTCAGACTCAGCCCTTATTTTGTTGTGCATTTCCCACTGTCCCTTTTAGACTCAACCCTTATTTTATCTGCTTTGTATTTGCCACTGTCCCTTTTAGACTCAGCCTTTATTTTATTTGCTTTGTATTTGCCATTGTCCTTTTTAGATTCAGCCCTTATTTTGTTGTGTATTTGCCACTGTCCCTTTTAGACTCAGCCCTTATTTTATTTGCTGTGCATTTCCCACTGTCCCTCTCAGACACAGCCCTTATTTCTCTGTGCATTCCCCACTGTGACTGTGCTGCCTTCCCAGCTTTCCCCCCCCATTCCTCATTCCACGCTGTGTGGAATAAAAGCCAACCCCGCTGTTTCAGCATCTCTTCCCATTCCCAGTGGCCTTTCCACTGATCCTTTAAGGTGCTGTCCCTGTGCAATCCCCCTCCCCTCTGCCCTGAGCCCTGCCCAGCCCAGCCTGTCCCACGGGAATCCTCCCCCAGGTCCTTCCCTGCCTCGTGTTCCCAAACCCACGTGGCTCCTCCTCGGCCAGTTTCCCCTGGAAGAGCATCCAGCCTTGGCCCCTTTGCCGGGAACATTCCGTGTCTGGGCCGTTCTCCTTTACCTGCACTTCCAGGGTTCCTCCCTAATTAGTCACTCGTTAGGCAGGGATTCCAACCCCCTTCTCTTTCCAAGGCACTTTTGGGTCCTTGTCCTGCCCCTGCAGGGCTGGGAACGTGGGATGAACCCCGGGAATGTTCCCTGCTTGGAGAACAATGGGGAATGTTCCCTGCTTGGAGCTCTTGGGATGGCCAAGGGATGCTCAGGGTTTGGAGATGAGGACCTTCCAAGCCAGGGCGATTCCCCCCAGCCCCGGGGTCTGACTCCAGCCCTGCTCATCCACACACGAGGAACGAGGGCAGAGATTCCTCCTCTCCCCACGGAGAGAGGGAAAACTTGGAGATCTGCAGGAAATTAGCAGCTGATTTTTCATCTGCCATGGGTTTTATCTCCCGGGGTCTCGGAGCAGAGTCATCCTCCCTTCCCAAACCCCCCAGATCACGATTTCAGCTTTCCCAGGGCCTGGCATTGCTCAGCCTGGCTCTCCCAAAGGCAGGGATCGAGGCCAGGAACGTCAGGAATATGGGACAGGGGGAGGAACGGCTCTTTATTCCCACATAATTTACCCTGATTTGTCTCCTGACCATCTCAGAGGGTGAAATCTCCCCCAGCCTCTGTCAGGTCGGGTCTGTGTCTTTATTTTCCTTGGATCCAGCCCGTGTTTAGACATAAACCCGCTTTGTTTGTCCTTCCCTTCCCATCCCAAATCCAATTTGCAGCCGCAGGAAAAGCAAGAAGTGCCGTGTTTGCTTTCCCCCCCCTTTCCAGTGATAAATTTGGTGTATTCTGAATTTTATCTGCATATCTCAAGTGTTCCATTGGAAGCTTTGGGAGGGGAACTTTGTTTTCGCTGGAGCTCGAGCTGCAGGAGCAGAAATTTGGGATTTAGAAAGCACATCCATTCCTGATGGGCTCGGTAATTTCCATTTGGAATGAACTGGAAATTTGTGGAAATTCTTGGATTTTTAACTATTCTTAGTTATTTCCATTTGTTTCTCAGTGCAGAACTTTCCTCCCCTGTTTAAGTTTCTTTTTTACACGAGAGCTGATTGTAATTCTGTGTTGCAGAATTATCTAAAGCTGCTGTTTCATCGGGGCAGTGTCTGCATTTCACAGGATATAAATCCCGGCCACTGCATAAAAATCCTCTGTTCTGTGCTTTGATTTTTATTTAGAGATTTATGTATTTATTTTATATATATATTTGCACACACAGCCCTACATTTTTACATGTACTGTGTGGAACTGCAGCTCGGGCAGCCTTTGGAAGGAGGGGGGTGTTTTTATCCATCCTTTTCCATCAATATTCCAGCAGAATTTTCATCCCAAAGATTAAATCTGATAAATCTGATAAATCCCAAACAGATCCAGGGGGATTTCACCCTTGCCCTTTGCTCCCTTTGGTGGGATTTCTGCTCTGAGCACTTTGAACCCACCCTGGTTAGTGAAGGCAGGGAGGGATTCCCGAGGAATTTCCAAGGAATTCCCGAGGATTTCCCGAGGCCAGAGGGATGTTGAGGGGGATTTATTTGGCACAGGGAACCACAAGGGGCTCTCCCTGTAGGGTTTGCCCGGGCTGCAAACATGGAAAACCACCCTGGAATGGAAGAGGAATAGTAATAATAATAATATTAATAAATTATAAATAATGAAATGATTAATAGTAATGACAATGTACTGCAACACAGTCGGGGGAACAACAATAATAATAGTAATAATAATAATAACAATGTACTGCTTCACACAGGTGAAATAGTAATAATAGTAATAATAATAAGAAGAATTATAAATATACTGCTTCACACAGGGTCAGGTGAAATAAAAATAAAATAATAATAATAATAATAATAATATACTGCTCCACAGTCAGCTGTAATGATAAAAATAGTAAAATAATAACAACATACTGCTCCACAGTGAGGTGGAATTGTAATAATAGTAATAATAATTATAATTGTAATGTACTGCTTCACACAGAGTCAGGTGAAATAGTAATAATAATAATAGTTAGAATAATAATAATAAATACAACAATATATAGATAGAAATAACTAGATATAAATAATGGCTTACAAGAAGAATATGAAGAACAAACAGAATAATAATTCATATAATAATAGTGATAATGATGATAAGAAATACAATAATAACTAGATACAAAATAATAGCTACTAAGAATATGAAGAAGAAACATAATAATAATATATATAATAACTAGAGAAAAATAGGGAAATAATAACTAGAGTAATAATAACTGGATTGGATATTTATATATATATTTTATTACATATTATATATTTTATTCTTATATATTTACAATAACTGTGTCCCAGCCCACGGGAGAGCTCCAGGCCAGGCTGGCAGTGCCCCAGTTGGTGCCAGGACTGGAGTTCCCCTCTCCAGTGTGGGGGGTCATTCCTAAACCCCTGAACCCCCCTAAACCCCTTCATTGCTCCCTCTGAACAGGCAGCCAGAGCAGCTCAGCCTGAGCCCCTGCAGGAGGAAAATCTGGGAATCTCCAAGTAACTCCTTCCTGACTGGGCTGGGGGAGGAACAACTTCCCTGCCCCTCTTTAACCCTCTCCGAAATCCATCCCTGGCCAGGACCCTCCTCCCCCCCGGGATTACATTAGCAGGTTATCACTTTTCTTGCTGCCCCACTTCTGATTGATGTTCTGCCCCTCCAAGCTGCCAAAAGCTGGTGGTTTTCCTTGCAATGATGTGTATTTTATACACAGGGACTCTTTCTGGGTTCAGCACTTTCCTCTTCACGCTCCACAGTGTTTCCTAAGCATTCCAAGCTTTGTTACCAGACATTGGTCAGGGAGGAGATTTCCACTTGATAATTCCTTCCTGACACTCTGAGAAAACCACATTTTAAATGGCTTTGCTTTAAAAACTTGTATAAAGAAGCAATTTTAACCTTTCTGCTGCTCTGGTGAGTTTAGTCCTGGTTTTCTGTCTGTGGCCACACACACAGGGCATGCCTTGGGATGGGATTTTCCTCCTTCTTCCCTTCAGTGGGTTGAACATCAGTCAGGTTGGGCTTTATTCATAGAGGTGTTGCTGAACACCAACCTGTGCTCTGGAGACCCATCAGTGTTTCCAGCCTTTCCTTCAGGTCATGGACTAGTTTTCCATGATCCCAGCTGGGCATTAAAGGGACCTCCAGAACTGGCAGCATGTTGGGAAAAAGCAGATGTGGACTCTCAGGAAACAACCCTTGGGGTCCCCTTGGTGTCTGCTGAGGATCCACACTCCGGATTCCAGGGGAAAAAAGTTGAGAGGGGTTCAAAAATGCAGCTTGAAAAATGCAAACGAGGATGGGGAAGTTTCCTCTCCCTCTCCAGCTCGTATTTGCATCCACAAAAAGACCTTTGGCTGCCCTGGAGGCTCAGCTGGTGGCAAAGGATGGATTTATTGTCCCAGGGAGGGGCAGGCACAGGCTGGGGGTGTCTGTAGGTGCAACCCTGAGCTCGACAGCAAATTTGGGGCTGGAACTGCTGGGCTGGTTCCTCTCAGTCCATCCCACAGCCCTGGATTTCACTGGAGGGGGAAAGGAGTGACATCCCAGCAGCCTGGAATGATGCTCTGCGAGGGTAAAGCTGCCCTGACAGCACACAGATGGTCTCAGTTGGCTCCCCAGGGGAGAACAGGCACTCGAGGGCTGTGCCAATTGTTTTCCACCCCAAATTGTGATGATTTATGGCAGGACAGGGTGGGAGGGTTACCTAATGGGGTTACGATGACCCTGGGCAGTTCTCTGTGAGTGCAGGAAGTGAAGGGGATAAACAATTCCTTCTTGTTGCTCCCCGTTCCCATTGGCAGCAGAGGGGTTTGGGTTATCTGCTGGAATAGCAGCTCCTCTGGGAATGCTTTCCCATCACAGCTGGTACGTGGAAGGGGGGAAAAAAATGAGGTTTTAAAAATCACCCCCAGAAAACCCCTTTTCTTTGTGTTCTCACCACGGAGTGTAACTGGTGTCATTCTGACACATTGGGCTACTTGAGAAAGTCAATAAAGGAGGGAATTAAACCAGTTAATTAACCAGGAATTGGCTTGGCAAACTGGGGCAGCATCACATGTAATCCAGGACTTGGGCAAACCAAGGGACACCCTGGTAGGAGTCATTTTCATTTTATTAGAACATTTGCTTGGGCTCAGAGGCTGCTGTGAAAGAGGCCCCAGTTGCCAGGCCGTGCTCCTGGGGATTGGAAACATTTGTCCACTTAGTGCCTGGGCTAAAGGGAAGCACATGTGGAGTTCCCAGCAGCTTCTGGGGCCTGGGAGGACGTGGCTTCAGGTGGGGAAAGTGTCCATAACTCATGTGTTATCTGGGAGCCTGGGTGGGAGTCAGGGCGTGCTGATTTGTGGTGCTCTGAGGCTGTTCAAGCTGTCAGAAAGATGAGAATTTAAAAGGGTGTGTGTAAGAACATCCCCCCCCGTGCAGGGAATCCATCATTCCTCCTAATTGCTTTTCTTTGGAACTCTTTGCTGCAAAAAAAGAAAAGAAAACGGCCTCAAACAGGAGATTTGCAGAGGTGGAACATGATCTATAACATTTAATATCCCTCCCATCTGCTCTTGGTTTGGGTCATCACTGGAGCCCACGGAGCAGTTCACAGCAACACTGGCCTTTTCAGTGCCAAGAATGGAAATAAAGGGGATGAAGCTTCTCTTATTTTGGATTCTTTCTACATGAACTTTCCTCCGAGATAAAAGCCAAGATTGGAGCTCTGCTTGGGTATTTTAATTCCTTTCCTACCGGTATCCTGTCACTTTTTGTAGGAGTATTTGGAGAAGGCCAGGTGTTCTGGCATCTGGTTCCCATTCTAGAAAACAGCCTTTTCGTAGGTGTATTTTTAGCCTAAATTCTGGAATTCATATTCCCCTTACACAAGGCCATACCCACTGGAACAGGAGGAGAACTCCTCGTGTCCTGGTGTGTCCAAGCTCTGGATTCCTTCATTGTCTGGGAAATCAGGAGCATCTTCCCTTAGGTGGAGGAACAATCCCTGGGCTTCAATTGTGCTCTTTAACTTGTGTCAAGTCGCTCCTTTCTCATGTCCTCGGGATGGGGTTTTTTCAGGAATTACATCCACAGGGGGCTTTTTTAGTGCAGGTTTCTCTAAGTACCTCCTTGCTGCAGCTCAGGTAACTCTCTCCAGGGCACTGTTTGCTGCTTTAAGTGCTCTTTAATTGACAAATTCTGGCTCAGAACTTGCCCAGCTGCTGATTTCCAGCCCAGGCTCCTCGCTGGGGTTGGTCCTGCCACCCTCCTCCTGCTTTCCCATCGAATCCATCCCATCCTCCCCATCCTCATGGATAGATCTGGAGCTGGTTACATCATCCCACAGTCCAAGTGGGGGAGGGAAGGTATTAATTTGCTTTTCCTTAGCAGTTTTGCTGGGCATTGCAATCCTAGACCTTCTCTGCTCCTCCGTTGTGGCTCGGGCTCTTTCCCCCATCCCTATTTCCCTGAGTTAATGGGATCCTGCCGTGTACAGTAGGAGCAGTGTTTTGTTACCCTGGCTACAAGAGCCAAACTTTCAGATGTTATTTTGCTCGAATTTAGAAAAAAAATTTAAAAAAATCCCTGCCAGTTATGATGTAAACATTTGCAGTTTTCCCCCTAAATGCTTTTTCCCTCTGGGATCAGAAGTGAAATCACCGAGCCGAGGGCAGAGTGGGGAATTGCTTTGGACATGTGAAAGCAAAGCAGCAGCTGTGTGTGATCCTGGGAGCTCCTCAGTGGCTGCTCCTCTGCTTTAAGTGGCATATTTACTGCCAGCCTCATTGCAGGGGACAGACCTTCTCAGCAGCACTGAGAGCCCAAAGCCTCCCTCCCAGTTATTTATGGAAGGGTTGGATGCTCCTTGTGCTGCAACTCAAGCCACGAGCAGAATTTCACAGGGAGAGCTCCGAGCCCTTCAGGGTTTCTCTTGAGCTCTGGTTTGGAGCACAACTCATCCCCCTGGGGATTGGAGGGTGGCATTGAAAGCCAGGTTGGCATCTTTTGGAGCAACAGGGATTTGCCACAGCCAGATGTGAAGGGACCTGGTCCTTCAGGAGGGAGGATCTGCTCTGTCCCAGAGTGGTTCCCCACTTTATTCCCTCCCTGCAGGGCCCTCTGGCCGTGCTGGTGGCTCGAGGAGTTCAGGTCACTCCTGGTTCCCTGGTCCTTCAGCTCCTGCCCTGGGCAGCTCCACCTCAGGGAGGTTCCTCTGGCTCTGCAGGATTCTGCTCTGGACTCTCCAGCCATTTCTGAGCAGCCCTCCCTTGTGTGTTGAGAAAAACCCAAACCCAACATTCTGCTGGAAAAACCCCACTGAAGCCAAAGGCTCCTTTAGAGCTGCTCCAAAGAGGGGATTATTGTGGAGAGGTGGAAGTGCCCACTCTGAGCAACCTTCCTTCTGGAAGTGGTTCCATGGATTTCCCATCCCTGCTGTGGACACTGAGCTGTTTCTTCACAAAATGTTGGACTTGTGGAGATTTGTGGCTGCCCCATCCCTGGAAATGTCCAAGGCCAGGTTGGAGCAACTTGGGATGGTGGAAGGTGTCCCTGCCTGTAGCACAACCTTGGGACAAGATGGTCTTTATGGTCCCTTCCAATCCAAACCCCCCTGGGATTCTGGGATTCCATGAGATTTGAATAATATTTCCTGTTCTTAGGTCGAATTAACTCCAAAGTCTTTGCAAGCTATAACAGAACACGGAGGGCTGAGCTGAAATGCTTGGTTCTGGATTTCTGTCTTTTGTCCTTTCTTGCCAAAAGATTCTGGGGATCTCGGGAAGGATTTTGGGTGGATTGGCTACCTGGCATTCCCATCTCCATATGTGTGTGATGATCCAATCCATGGGTTCACCAGCTGGAAGGTGGGCAGGAAATCCCCAAATTCCTCCTTCAGGGGTCTCTGGCAGGCTCAGGGACATCAGAGCACCTGATGGGGGTTGTTTGGGGAAGTCCAACACGTGGGAAGAGCTGCCAGTGAACCCCAAAGCTGTGTGAGATGTTTCCAGGTCACTGAGAGGATCCAGATTTCCTTCCTTCCAAACATCCTCTCTAATGTGACCCAGGCAATTCAGATGAGGTAACTCCTCTTTCCGTAACCAAGGCAGTTTGACTGAAATTACATCTCCCCTCGCCCTGCCAATTAATTATGATGAACTTTTGCACATGTGCTGGTTTCAAGTGGATTTTCAGGGGAAAGCTGCGTTTGGGTTTGACTTTTTAACATCCTTTTGCAGGGCCTGAGCTCATCCCTCCTTAAAGTCAAAGGAAGGGCCCTGCTTGGCTTCCTTGGGCTGTGACCCCAAAGCATCCTGAGACCATCCCTCTTCCTTCCATGGCTTCTCCTTCCATCCCTGCCTGTCCATGTGGCACAGACTGAGCTGAAACCAGGCAGTGTCAGTGTCCATGTGGGTGCTTTGTAGAATAAGACAACATAAACTGTATTAATTTAGTCTCTTTCTGCATCTTGTGTTTTGCAGTTACTTACCAAATTAGATCAGAACTGGGTTTTCAAAGCCCCCAGAATATTTATCTGTTGGGGTTTTTAATGTGTTTTGCCATCAGTGCCACAGGATTTTCTGGGAACCTTCTACAATCAGCCACATTTAAAAAAAAGTCATATTGTTTTGCATTCCTGCAGTAGAAATGGGAAAAAAGACACCAAATTCTCAGTGTCTTGTTTTGGAGCTTTTTATAGGTAGGTAAACACTTGTGCTTGCCCAGGTCAATAAAAGAGCTCCCAAAAGGGGCAAGAATGTGTTTTAGAAGGTTCAAAAATGGGTTTTAGAAGGTTCCAAAATGGGTTTTAGAAGGTTCACCGTGTCAAGGACCAGCCTGAGGAATGGGCCTGGGTTTGGTGAGCCAATTTTTGTTACCCCAAAACATTTACCTGGTTTGGGGGTTTAAAGTCTGAAGTTATGGACTTCCAAAAGAATAATGGTCAGTGATAAGTAAAATCAGCAGCGGGTGTGATGTGAGTTGAGCCATGGCTGGAAACTGTTGGAATAGTTTGGAAGAATCTGAAAGAAAACAGTCCATTTTAATCTTTGTAAGAAAGTTTTGTTTCCTGCCCTGGCAGTTGGGTGGGAAATGTGGCAGATGGGTGGGAAATGGGATAAAGTGGCTTTGACATGGAAAGAAGTGGAGCAGAGAAAGTGGCTGGTTTTCATTATTAATTGTTATTGTGTGTAGTAACATAACAATATAAAAGTAGCCATTTTGCTGATTATCTGTAGAAATACAGCAATGAAAAAGCACGAAAATAGCACTTAAGGAGATGTCTAAGGAAAAGAAAGAAAGAAAGGATGAGAGTGCAAAGATCTCACCACCTGACTGTTGCAAGATCCACGTCTCTTGGTCAAAGTCTTGACCCATGGTGGTGGGAACACCCCAAAATCCAAAGAGCAGTGGGTTGGCAACTGGTTCAGGGAATTCCCTCAGGTTCAGGGGGAGCCCCAGGTGCCCCCAGGAGGTTCTGCCCAGTCTGACCCTGTGGGTCACACACAAACCTCGGGGGGAAGACTTGGGTAGGAGCCTGGACCTTTTACTGGAGCCATTCCTGGAGCATCCCGGTGTCTCCCAGGTGCTCTGGGCTGGCCCATCCTGCTGAGCGCCCCTCTGGGTGCCCCTCTGGGTGCCCCCCAGGGTGGCAGTGCAGGTGCTGACCCCTCTGTCCCCACAGGTGCTGCAGGGAGCCCAGCTCATCGCCGTGGCCTCGGCCGAGCCCGCACCGGGCGGCGTGGACGGATCCCCCCTGCAGGGCAGTGACATCCAGGTCCAGTACGTGCAGCTGACCCCGGTGACAGACCACGCTGCCACCAGCCAGGTATGGCCAGGCCTCCCCTGCCACCTCGGGGGGGCTCCACTTGATGGGAACCTCCACCACTGTCCCTGTGCCCACCCCAGGTGAAACAGGAAAGATCCCATTTTCAGGATTTTGTAGAGGTATGACTGGTCTCTGCCCTCTCCTGTGCTGTCCCCTCCCGTGGCCTCTGCAGAACATTCTGCCCATCCTTGTTTCCCTGTGACCATGGCAAGGGCCAGGGCAGGAAACATCCCTGAGTGCAGCCAGAAGGGATATTTCAGGCTGAGGTTTTGCTTAAAAATATTATTCCCTCCCCAAGAGCAGTTTTCCAGTTGTTTGGATCCACAGCTGGGATTTCCCACGGTGTCTGGAAGTGAGCACTTGATCCTCTGGGTTGTGGGGCAGGAATTCTTGTGGCCTTTTGTCTTTCTCAATCAGCTGGAGCTGGGGCTAAGAAAAGCCTGTCATCAGCCTGAAGCTTTGGGGACAACCCAAGTTCCTCTCAAGATGGTCACGGGTTGTTCCTCCAATCCCACTTCCTGGGCTTCTGTTCTGGGGAATTTTATTTTGCCTTCTCAGGGTTTTATTCTGTATTCCCCCTGTCCCTTGTCCCCTGGGCTGGGACCAGCCCTTCCCCAGCTTCAGCTTGTGCCACACAGGGAGTTTGTTTCCTTCATTTGGAGCTGGTTCTTTTTTGGGGAGAGAAAGGGAATATTTGTTTGCCATTTGCTCTCTTGGTGCCACTCCTGATTGTGTAGAGCTTTATCAGAATTGCATTATTTCAGCTTCTCCTTCCAGCCTGAAGGTCAGTTTGGTCTTCAAGATGTTACTTTTGATGCCTTCTTAAGCATGTTTCCATTTCCACTCCATCACAGAGCTGAGATCCATGTGGACTTTGCCCTGGGATTCTCCCACTGGTACCTGCAGGAGCTTCCTGTTGGTGCCAGAAGTTCCTCCTGCTGTGGTGACCCCTTTGGGTTCCTTTGCTGATGGATGTCCCCTTTCCCTTTGCAGGGCACTGACACCCTTCAATCAGCCATCCAGCCAGAAATGCAGATAGAACACGGAGCCATCCAGATCCAGTGAGGAGCACTGGGAGCTGCTGGGGACCTCCAGCTGCAAGTTCAAGTGCAAGAGGATGGCGACACCTCTTGACCTCATGGCCACACCTCAGACATCTCCAGCCAGGACCTGGTTGTCCTCACCTGGAACAACTCACCCCGTTCCCTTCAGTGGGAGCTGCCCCACGGGAGCAGCTGAAGAGCTGGCCTTCAGGAGAACCCCAAAACTCAGCAGGGAGGAGCAAAGTGACCCTGCAGAGGGACAGCAGGAGGTTGGATGCCCCCAGACTGTGGGACAGCTCCTGGGCCAGAGGCCCTCAGAACTTCTGCAGGCCCTTAGGAGGTGTATTGCTGCTTTGCAATACTCCCTTCCCCACCTAGAGAAGTTCCAGAGCTCAGCTATTTTTCACTCTTTAAACAGCTTTTTTTTTTATTTGCTATGGTGTTTATAACAAAAAAAAGGAAAATATTTAAAAAGAGGAGAAGCCCCCAACAGCAAGGATTGGCCTTTTGCTGCTGTTTTCTGTTCAGTGTAATGACAACTGTACTTGCAGGAGACTTAACAATTTTGTTTGTACTGTTGCTTAACTACTTTTCTAGGGGAAAAGGCTTTAAAATGCTGTAATTACGCATTTCTAATGGAAAATAAATGTGTATTTATGAATAGTGCAGCCCCAGGTTGCTGTGCCTTGGGCTGAGGATGCTTTGGTGGCTGCAGGAGGCAGTTCTGGAGGAGCTGGTGCCACCTGCAAGTTCTGCTGTCACAGGGAGAGTCACAGGAAGCCTTGAAGGAAAGTCTCAATCCCAGGTCTTTTTATTATCTAAATTTCCAGTGCAAGAAAAATGGGATAGTTGAGCTTTGGAGTCTGCAAGTCCTGGTTTGTGCAGTGAAGGGATGAAATTTGTGTTCAATGGGAACAGTTTGGAGCTGCCCCCTTTTGGTTCCTCCTGCCTCAGGCTGGGATTGATCCAGGCAGGGTTCTGATCCCCACCTTGTTACCCACCAGCAGAGCAAGGTGAAACTCTTGGGAAATCTGAGCCTGATTTCAGCAAAGCCCCTTTTTCCTGCTTGCTGAGTGAGAAGGAGACCTGTTTTGGTTATTTCCTGGGGGAGGTGTTGCTTGTGTTTGATTTGCAGCTGATTTCTCTGGGATTATTGCCCACACGTGGCTCAGGATGCATTCAATGGGCACAGCCACAAATGCCACGTGGTTGAATCCAGGATAAGCTGCATTTTTGTATTTTTATTAGAGAAAGGAAGGGTTAAACACACCCAGTTGGTGGGAATGTTGTCCCTGGGAATTGTTGCACTTTATGTGAATTCCTGCCTCTCTTTAGGGTGTTTCTTGATGCAGGAGCACAATGCAAAGGGAACCACAGCTCAAGGCACTCAGGCTTTGCACTAGGCCAGGAATTTGGCTGCTCTTCAGTTTCATTTTTAATAGAATTTCTCAGACTGGGGGATCTTTGAAGAGCTTGGCATCCAAACTGGGGCCTAAAAATAAGCAAGGCCTGTACATTTTAGCTTAGCTGGTTAATAATCCCAGAGTCCCAAATGCTTTGGGTTGGGAGGGATCTTAAAGCTCATCCATTCCCATCCCCTGCCATGGGCAGGGACACCTCCCACCAGCCCAGGGTGCTCCAAGCCCTGTCCAACCTGGCCTTGGACACTTCCAGGGATCCAGGGACAGCCACAGCTTCTCTGGGAATTCCATTCCAGCCCCTCCTTAGGGAGGGATTTCTTCCCAATATTCAATCTAAAGCCATTTTCTTTCCACTTGAATCAGTTCCCCTTGTCCTGCAAGTCGAGGAGGGGAATTTCTCCCTCGGCTCCATTTTATGGTACAATAAGAATTCGGTTCTCTTTGCCTTTTTCAGCTGAGGTGCAGGATGAGATTGAGCTCAGGACATGAGATTGAGCTCAGGAGAGGTTCCCTTTGGCCACCAGACCTGCTGCAGGCTCCACTCTCTCCTAAAACTGCTTCTAAAGTGGTATCAGGTGGTGGTGCAGCTGCTGTAGATCCCAGGAGAAGGAAACCTGCTCCAGTGTGGAATGGAGAGTGTCAGATATTGGGATGGGTAAGGAGAGCAGCTCAGTGAGATCCTCCACTGCACCCAGACTTGGAAGTCCTCAAGATGTGAGTGTTCCTCTGTGTTCTGTCCATTTTACACAAGTCTGGGCTGTGTTTGGATTTCAAAGGAAGGAGACTTCACCACTGAGCCAGGTATTCTGATGAGCAATCCCTGTCCCTCTGTCTTTTCTGGAGCTTCTGTGTCCTTGTCCCAGGAGGAAATGTCCTCAGGAATGCTGGATGTGTTTTCCAGGCATCACTGGGTGTGGCACCTTCAAATCACTCATTCCCAAAAAGAGTCATTGAGGAATGAATTCCCCTTTGGCAAATGGCTGTGAATGGTCTGGGAGGTTCTGGGCAGGGTGGAGGTGTTTCCATGCCTTGGGTGGAACCAAACCACTGAGAACAGAACAGAAATCCTAAAAACAGGGTAAGATAACCCAAGGAATCAGAGGGTTTGTTACCTCTGAGTTAGGGCAGGTCAGTGTTGTCACCAGGGATGTGGCCCTGTCCTTGGGGACAGTTTTTGGTGGGTCAGGTGGAACTGCACTCCCACCGTGTCTCCTGTTCCTCCCATCTCTGCTTCTGCACTAACAAGGTTCTCTTTCCCTCAGCAAACCTTCCCAAATCCTCATTTTTCACTGCTCTTTTCCCCCTCCTGCTGCTTTTGGCCAAGAGAGGCTGAGAACAACCAACCAGGAGCCTTCAGGGGGACGTTCCTTCTAAGGTTAGCCTTGTGTCAGCTGTGTATTTTATTTTTAAATTGAATGATTTTTAATGCATTTTGTGACCCCCAGAATCCTGTTTTGATTGGGTTGAGTGCAATAATATTTTGCTGTTCAGGCCTGGGGGCAGAAGAGCCTCTTCTTGGTGCTTGAATCCCACCTGAAAAGGTGAATTCTTAAGGGTTTCCCTGGTCCTGATTTACAACTAATCAAAACATCACAGTTTAATGGATTGTAGAGCCAAAATAGGTCTCAAACCAGTGAGGGAGTGGGTTGTTTCTTTCCTGGTTTTCTCTTTCTTTCATTCCTTGTTAGTTTTATGCATTTTGTCTTGCAACACAAATCTATAAAACCCATCACCCTCCTGTGACCCAAATAAACTGGAATGTCCTCATTAGCTGCATTTTTAGGCATTTCAGCATTGACAGTTTGCCTGCAAACCAAGGAATTCTGGCCAAAGTGTTGCTCTGGTGTGTGGAGATTCTCTGGTGGCCCTGGGGTTTATTATCCCCTCCTGTGGATTTGGAGTTTCACGTCAGAAAATCCAGGGGGAAAACCAATCCCTAAAAAAACCCAAACCCAACTCACTCCAGTGTCCCTCCACACAACCTTCTGTTAGCAATCAGTATTCCTGCTGAATTCCTGATTCTCCAGGCACTGACAATTCTGACTCCAGCTCAACCAGAGCTGTTTCCCATTATCAGGAGGAAGAATGTTCCTTTCATTCCCAGCGATCCCAAAGCGCTTCTGGAAGCTCTGCTGGGTCAGAGGAGCCCTGAGCAGTCAGAACTCATTTCCTCACATGGAGACACTCAGCTGGAATCCTCTTTGGGTAGCTGGGACAGCCCTTGCCATGAAGCAATTTCCCCTGATATTAGGGAATTGTTAGGAACAGCCCTTCCTAGAAGGTGGAAACAGATAGAGGTACCAGGTACATCAGAAAGGGTGTCCATCACTTGCTCAGATGTTCTTGTCTGAAGTTCTCAATGTGAGGGTTAAATTGGGCTAAAAGTGCCTTTTTTGGGGAGCAGTGAACCAGAAGTGATGGGTACAGCCCTGGTTTGGGGGTGGCAGCACATCTGGGTGCTCCAGGAACCGAGGGAGGAGCTGAGCGAGATCAGGAGAAAAGGAATTCAAGGCAAAAACCATTAAAACAGACTTGGAATCCCTAATCCTTTGGGACTGGTTTCTGAGGGTCCATAATTCAAAATATCATCGTTAATGAGAGCTCCCTTATAGCACAGAGTTCCTAAGCAGAGACAAAACACGGGGCTTTGTCCTGCAATGCTGCCATCCCACTTCCTTCTGTCCCCAAGGCTCGGGGGGAGGTGACCAGCCACTTCCAGCAGAAGGAGAGTTAAGTCCACGAGAAGGGGGTGGAGAGGGAATCCCAGCTTGGAACTTGAGACTTTCCAGCTGAGAAAGGAGGACTCAGAGATGCAGACGTAATCCTGCAGCTCTGCAAGCAGCTCCTGAGGCAGGGCAGGCACATCAGTGAGCCCCGAGCCAGAGCTCAGGTGGTGCAGAACATCAACCACCAGTGGTGCCACCACTGCTCCACGGTGAGTATGGCAGAGCTGTCCCCTCTCAACGCTTGCCAAGGGCTGAAATGCTTGGAAAATGTGTGGAAATGGGGGTGAATTGGGCTGGTTTGGTGCCAGCTGCCATGGGTGCTCCTCTGGCTTGGTCTCAGTGCAGGTCTCCTTGCAGACCTTCCCTGGGGCTGCCTGGGCAGGGTCCAAAAGTCCAGAGGAGCTGCCAAGGAGCGAAAACAAACATTTTGGGGGGAATGCAAATTTGTCTGTATTTAATACACAAACGGGAATGGCTTAACTCCTTCCAGCTTGGGCCCCTCTCCTCCCTTGGAGCTGAAGGTCTCCAGGTGGGCCACGTGCTCCAGGTGGGCTTTGAGGGATCCTCAGGAGCTCCTGAGATGCTCCACACTTCCTTCGCCGCCCGTGCGAGGTACAAAGAGCAGGGGGGGCGTTTCTGCTCCCTCTGGAGGATCCCAAGTCTCCCAGAAGGAAGGATTGGAAGAGGAAGGTGGTGGGGATGTGATGTTGCAGCTGGGGTGGGATTTGTTGCATTGATCCCATTCCCAGTTTTCCCAGTTACAGCGCCCGAGCTCCCAAACCTCCTCTTGCTGGGCTTTGTGTGGCTGTGTTTGGGAAATGCCTGCTTTCCATTACAAACCGGGAGATAAACGAAGATGACAGTCACATTTTCCTAACATAAATTCCCCCCCCCTCTCTCTCTCCTCCTTGGAAGCCCATGGATTTCAGCAGCCTGTCTGTGCTCCAGACATCAAAAACCTGGGTGGGTGGACGGGCCCGTTTGCCTGGCCAGGTCCTGTGTGGAAGGACAGATGGAGTGATGGCAGCAGTCTGGGAGGGGACAGGGTTCCAGGAGGGAGCTGCTCGTGGTGGGAGGAGAGGGGAGGTCTCCTGAGGGGACTTGTCTCAGCTGATACACTTCAGGTGGTGGGGAGAGGTTTTCCCTTTCTTTCTGGCCATGAACATCTTCCTGTTTTCCTGTTCCTGCCCGTGTTTGCAGCCACGAAGACTCAACCTCCTCTTCCTCCCAGCCCTTGGCCAAGTTGTTATCTCACCAGGGCCCCATAACACAACATCCCTTGCTCTTGGCCTTGCTCAGAGCTGCCTCTTGCCCAGATCAGATCCATTCACAAACTTCCTCTCCTTTGGCTCTTGCTTCTCCATCGCATCAGAGACTTGTCTGGACTTCCACTGTCCTTCTTGGCCCATCCTCATCCCACATCCTGCTGCTCGTTTAAGGTCTGTTCCTTCCCCATTTCTGTCCCAAAATCTCTCCTCAGACTTCCTGCCCTTTAGTCCCTTCCTGCTCTGTATTCCATGTTTGCATGGACCTTCTGTCCCTTGGAGCTTGGACTGCCCCTCCTTGTGCAGCACCTTCCACCTCTTTCTGGGTTACAAATATTAATTGATCCCTGATTTTCCCCAGCTCAGAGCCTTTGATCCCTAATGCATCCCCTCTAAGTCCTCCCCTGTCCTCACTTCCAGCCTTCCTGGGATGTTAATTCTGGTGGGTTCCACATCAAGCACAGGACAAATGGACTTTATCCTTTTATCCAGCCCTGTGATTCCTGGGAGGGGGAACAGGGAAACCCTCAGTAACCAACACCCCATGAACTGCATGGGATAAAGATCCCTGGAGTATGTAAACATCCCAAGCTCTTCCCTTCCATCCCTGATTTCAGTTCTTTGCATTTGCCATGACTAAGGGCTGGTTCCAAGTAATGACAATACAGCCTGGTGGCAGCTGGACCTTGTGGGGCCATGTCTGCCCAGCAAGTCTGAGCTCTTGTCCTCATGTGTCTGGAAAATGTCTATTTATATCCCATGCACAGAGGCTTTTCCAGTTTCCAGGTGGGGATTTGCTGGAGGCCTGCTCTGGGTCCTCCTGGAAGCTGCTGCGACAGACTGACTCATTCCCTGCTCTAAACAGCAAATGCCATTTCTCTTGCACTTGTTGCTCCTTCTTTTCATGCATTCTGTGCTTCAAATTCCCTGGGTTTATGGCAGGGAGGTGAGGCCAAGGCCAGCCACACTCCCTGCACTCCTCCCAGCATTTCAGCTCAGCCTGGAGCTGCTGGAAGGATCAGCTCACCCTGTGCACTCTCTAACAGGGCAAGGCACTGAGACAGCCTCAGAATTCCCCGTGGCCATGCGTGGTGTCTCTTCCCATCACTGGCACATCCTCCAAACCCTTCTGGCTCTGGGCTTGGCCATTCTCTCAGGAAGATGCAATCCCCTTCCAGGTTGGTCTCCTGGGAGTAGATCCCAACCCCATCCAGCTCCCCCCTCCTGTCAAGGAGCTGCAGAGAGTAAGAAGGTCCCCCCTGAACCTCCTAATACTTGAATTTTGGGGTCTTCAGTCTTCTGCCACCCCTTCCATTTGGGGCTTGGCTGCCCTTCAGCACAGACAGCGATGGAGGGACCAAACTGGGGGCTCTGCTCTGCCACTGGCACAGCTGTGACCTTGGCTGACCCCAACCTGCTGGGCAGAGGCAGAGCCTTCACCCTGGAGCCCATGGCTTTGCTGTCCTGTGCAGCCCGAGGTCCTGGGCCCCCCTTCCCAGGGTTTGGGATATGTTTTCACACAGAAAAGCTGAAATTCAGCAAAGTCAAAGGGGACAGTGCCAAGGTTTTCTCCCTGACAGCCCTTGAAGGACCAAGGAGGGAGGGTGGGGATGAAGGCCAGCAGGGAGGACACACCTGGAGTGTGGGCAGCTGTCACCTCATCACGGGGAGCTGGGAAGGAGCTGGACCTGCCAGCCACGGCTTTTTCCTTTCCTAGAAGAACCCAAAGTGCTGCTCCAGGATCTGTGCCAGGCTGACACCAAAGCAGAGAGCCCGGGGCAGGGGGAGCTGGTTCCTTTTAGCTTTTGGAACTTTGGGAGCCCTGGGGAAGGGAGGACGTGCTCTGGGGTAGGAGTGACCTTCAGCAGGGAAGGAGGGTGGGCTGGCAGCCCCAGCAACCATCTGCTTCCACTTTAGGGCCAGGTTGGAGCTGTGCTCCCCCTTCCAGCTGACTGGACACAAACCTGGGCTGGGCCAGCAAGTTCTCCCCCTGCCCAACTGGGAACGGGGCTCAGAATGGGGATGTGGCACTGCAGGACCCTGGGCTGGGACACGAGTTTTTAACTGTTCCCTTACTGAGGCCAAGGAGTGTTTGGCAACACTCTCTGGGGCATGGTGGGATTGTTGGACAGGGCCAGGAGTTGGACTGGATGATCCTGATGGGTCCCTTCCAGCTCGGGATTTTTTGTGGTGGAAGGTTCCCTGTCCACAGCAGAGCAGGGAATGAGATGATCCAAACCAGCCCATGGTATGGTTGGGATCCATTTAGGGATAAAACACACTGGAAGCTCCAAAGGTCTCCAGCAACGATGGCTGGACCTCCCCTTCCATAGCAGGATCCTGGGCAGGAGGAATTGCTCCCTGGAAAGGGTGGTCAGGCACTGGAAGGGGCTGCCCAGGGAGGGTTGGAGTGCCCAGCCCTGGAGGTGTTCAGGGAATGATTGGCCATGGCACTCAGTGCTCTGGGCTGGGGACAAGGTGGGCATCAGGCACTGGGTGGGCTCCATGATCCTGGAGGGCTTTTCCAACCTCAGTGATCCTGGGATTCCATGATTCTCAGCTCAGAAACACCATTCTCACCCATGAACTGCCCTTTGTGGAGCAGCTGAGCCCCTTTCCCCTCCCACCATGGACCCTTTGCCCATCCTCTCCCACGCAGGAGCCACACACAGATCCCCCTTTTCCCCCATGGATGTGCCCCTTCCCTGGGGGTCTGTGTCCTGCTCCAGAGGATATTCCCAAGCCTGTCCCATGGCCTCACTCCAGGAATGGGCTGTTTTGTCCCTGCCAAGGCCTGTGCAGTGTCTGACCTTTGCAGTTCCCTCTTGGGAAAGAGTGAGACAAGAAACGGAGCAAACAAAACCAGAACCGGCTCTGGAAGTGTCACAAGGCAGCTGAGGTAGCAAATTTATTTATTTTTCTGCTCATTTTAAACGGCTCACTTTCGTTTTCCCCCGGAACTCGTGGAAAGAACAAACCTCTGGAGAAGGGAAAGGGACTGGACTCGGGCTTGGATGTAACTAATGTGGTTAAAGGGAAGGAGATGGACCAGGGGTGACAGCTGAGCTGCAATTTGGTCAAACCCCTCTGTCTTTGAGACCTTCTCTGTTTGCAGAGAGCACCCTCCAAGCCACAATCCAATGGAAGTGCAGAGTTATTACAAGAATTCCTCCTTTAATTTGTTTGGATTGGTAATTTCCTCGACTGGATGTGTGGAAGTGGAGGAGATGGTGGGTCAGCACTCAAGGGATCCACTTGTAGGGTCTCCTGGGGGTGGGAAATCACTTTACAAACATTCCTAATAGTCCTGGGATGGGGGAGAATTATTGGTGGGGATTACACAGTCAAGTCCCAGTGATCAAAACAGGTCCCACACAGGGATGTGGGTGCTGAAAGGAACAGGAAGATGGATGGCAGGGCTGGGAGGTAAAGGCTCCATCCCAGTTCTGCTGGATCATCCCAGTTTGTCCCCCAGGATGGAGGAATTCCAGCATGGAATTCATGGCTTTTATCCAGTTCTCCAGAAATGCTGAATTCTGCACAGACCCCCACCCTGAGTCCTCCCTGCCACTCCTGGGTGAGCCAGGAGAGGGGCAATTTCCCATCCTCTCATGCCCTGTGTCTTGGGGACACCTCTGGAATGCTCCCAGAGCTTCCATGTGGAGCTGCAGTGTCTTTGGGGGCTGGGAAATCACTGGGCACAACAACATCTGGTGCCCTCCAGAACCCAGAGAGGGGACATTCCCCCAAGGAATGGCATTGTCACTGCAGAGCCTGGTCTGGGTGAGTGTCAAGAGGGCAAAGGGTTGGCACGTGGGCCTTGTGCCAAGGCTTTCCATCCCCCAGCCAGGGGCACCCAGCAGGTCCAGGGAAACACCTGCAGGATGTACCAGGAATCACCAGTTGCCAATTGAAGGTACCAGGAATCACCTGTTTCCCACTGAATTTTAACAAGAATCACCAGTTGCCAATTGAATTTTAACAAGAATCACCTGTTTCCCACTGAATTTTAACAGGAATCACCTGTTTCCAATTGAATTTTAACCAGAATCACCTGTTTCCAATTGAATTTTAAAAAAATCACCTGTTTCCAATTGAATTTTAATGAGAATCACCTGTTTCCCACTGAATTTTAACAGGAATCACCTGTTTCCAATTGAATTTAACAAAAATCACCTGTTTCCCACTGAATTTTAACCAGAATCACCTGTTTCCCACTGAATTTTAACCAGAATCACCTGTTTCCAATTGAATTTTAACAAGAATCACCTGTTTCCAATTGAATTTTAACGAGAATCACCTGTTTCCAATCGAATTTTAACAAGAATCACCTGTTTCCAATTAAAGGTAACAAAAATCACCTGTTTCCCACTGAATTTTTAACAAGAATCACCTGTTTCCAATCGAATTTTAACAAGAATCACCTGTTTCCCACTGAATTTTAACAAGAATCACCAGTTGCCAATTGAATTTTAACAAGAATCACCTGTTTCCCACTGAATTTTAACAAGAATCACCTGTTTCCCACTGAATTTTAACCAGAATCACCTGTTTCCCACTGAATTTTAACAAAAATCACCTGTTTCCCACTGAATTTTATCAAGAATCACCTGTTTCCCACTGAATTTTAACAGGAATCACCTGTTTCCAATTGAATTTTAACCAGAATCACCTGTTTCCAATTGAATTTTAAAAAAATCACCTGTTTCCAACCGAATTTTAACGAGAATCACCTGTTTCCAATTGAATTTTAACAAGAATCACCTGTTTCCAATCGAATTTTAACAAGAATCACCTGTTTCCAATTGAATTTTAATGAGAATCACCTGTTTCTAATTGTCTTAACGACCTTTATTTCAGTGTCTGAGGGGGAGCTTTGTCCCAGTAAAGCCCAGTTAACCTCCAGTCCCCCCGTGCTCCTCACCACCCAGTTTGGTTCTTCCACGAGGGGGAAAAAATCCAGATTTCCTGCAGGAAAATCCCTCAGGAGTGAGAAATCTGCAGAGCTGACCTGAGCTCTCACCCACAGGGCTTCGAGGTTAGTTGATTTTGTATTTAATCCTTTTAAAAATCCACTCTCAGTGTAACAGGGAGTGGGAGTATTTTGGGAGGATAATTCTGACCTGAAGGGGGGTTTCCAAAAAGAGCCTTTTCTCCTTTATTTCCTCTCTCCCCCATCCTGGATGGAAGAGGAAGAGGAGCCTGGGTTTGTTTGCATCTTGGAAGAGAAGTAATTAGTGGTTTGCTAATGATGGGATTTGTGTAAGTGCACAGTGTCATAAAGGATGGGGGGAGAGGGTTAATTAGTCCTGCTCAGGTTTGATATTGGGCATTTCATGTTTAATTGGTTTTAATCCCAGATTTAATGAGGAGTTTCTGCTCTACCAGGAATGAGTTAATTTGCTGAGTCTCTTCCTAGTGGTCGCTTTTCCTTTCCCAAAGTCCGTGTTCAGATCACGAGGGCTTGGATTTCATCTTCTTTTCTCTTTTATAAGATGCAGAAAAAGGGGTGTTTCATGCAAATTAGGGTCTGAGGGGGGAATCCAAACCCTTTTGCTTGGGAGCTCCTGCTGTTTCCCCCTCCAGTGGGTGTGGACAGGACAGGGAATTAAGCAGGGATGGGAAAGGGTGGCAGGGAAGACACTGGAAGGCACCTTTCCCATCATATTCCTCTACAAGCCCCTCACACTCCAGGCTGGGAAAAGCTGGGCAAAGAAGGCAGGAAATGGTGAGAACAGAATTAGTTTTTAATTTGCTTTCAGCAGGTTTTAATAATCCCCAATGCTGTTAATAATCCAGTTATATTCCTCCAAAGAACAGCACTAATAAACTCCCCCTTTTTTTAAGCTAATGCTTGTTCAGGGGGTTAAACCTTCTCCCAGGTGCTGTTCCATAAAACTGCAGTGATTGAAACTCCAGTAATTTCAGTCTGCAGGACAAAAAAAAAGCTTATTTGAAGCTTGTATAGGTCTGGTTTTTCAGTGTCTACAACCTTCCTCCCCCCTGAACTAACACTTGGGCCATGCTGAGGGAAACCTTGGGCCAAGTTTTACAAGTAACCACATGCAGAAGTGCTTATGCAACCTCTGTCCTAAAAACTGAGCTAAAATTCCATGCAAAATGAGAGTTTGGGGGAGCCCAGACTGGTCCTGTGATGGGGGGGATGCTGGAGCTGGTACCTCTGTGGGCTTCACACCTTGGTTTTTGTGGTTTGTGCTGGTGGCAGGAGGGAGCAGGGAGGGGTTTCTGGATGTCCTTTAGGGTTGGGCAGAAGGAAATATAAGGGGATGAGCAGCACCTCCTAGAATTACTGTCTGCAGGTTAAAACAACACCATAAAAAGTATAGATACATAAAAAACCTCAGGCCCCTTCTCTTCCCAGCTGGTTGTGCATCTGTGTGGTCTGCTCTGCTGGGGAATTCCTGCCTTGGAAGGTCTGCAGGGCTCAGGAGGGGTGTGGGGGGTCAAGGAGCCTTCTGGGCACCCCTAAAACCTGGGCTGTGCCTTGGGGTGGCTTTGGGGTGTCCCTGCCATGGGTGTGAGGGGCAGACCCAGCTCTGAGGGTCACTGAAAAGCAGCCCAGGACCAGCACAGAGTCCTAGAGCTGGAGTGTTGGCTTTGCCCCAGCCTAATGGATATTCAGTGCTGGCCTGGAGACTCACAGATTAGCAGAGAGCTCTTTCCCTCAGGGATTTGGGGAGATCTCCAGCTTGGCTCTCCAAAGGCTGGTCCTTCCCCTGTCTTGTGACGGGTTCATCCCGTGGACACACGTTAGCAAAAGCAGATGATAAATTAATCACCTCTGCAGAGCAGATATTGAGCTCTTTAGTCCTTTCCCTCCCCCTCCTTTTCTCTCCTTTCCCACAATGGCACCAGGGCTTTCCAAAGGGAGTTTGGAGTTGGCTCTGGCCTTCCAAAGGAAAATGACTCTGTGCTGTGGATTTAATGGGAGGCAGCTGTGACCCACAGCCCTGCCGACCTCACCTCCTCAGCACAGGGCAAAAAATCATTAATAACTGTTCCAATGACATTAATAACAACCAGGGGGGAGCCACAGGGGCCTCTGAGCAGCTCCTGCCCTGTGGGGCCAGCACAGAGTGGGCAGAGGTGACTCCCGGGGTGGATGTGGGCACACTTTGGGATCTTTGGACAAATACCAGTGAGGATGGGAGTGTGTAGGGATGGTCCTGGCTTTGGGTGTTGCTTTCCTATGGAGAGTGAGCTGGATTTGAAGGACACAAGTGGTAGGAATGACCCTTCTCCTTGTGTTTGGGTTCCTGGTGCTTTCCCCATGATCCACCCCATCCCAGCTGGGTCCAAGCAGAGCAAAGGGGGCTCTCAGGTTTGGTTGTCCCTGTTTCACTTGGTTGCACAGCTTGGAGGTGTCTCTGTAGTTGCTCCTGTTCATGCAGGAGAGGCCAGACCAGGTGGGGACAGGAGCAAGTCAAGGGAAGGGGCATCTCCATCACTGCATCCAACTGGGAAACCATTTGGTCCCTGGGAGTGTGGAGAGGATTGGAATGATCCCCTGGGGTGTGCTGGGACACCCGACAGATGGATCCACTTTGGGGAACAGCCTCGTGTTCCCCACGTGCTCCTGCTCTGGGAAAGGACTGGGCTTTGGGACAGGGGTGGGATCCAGGCTCTGATGTAACCTGGTTTTGGTGAGTCAGGAGGCCACTGTTTTTTGGGGGATCAGTGTTTTTGGGGTCCCCTCAGGCTGACCTCTCCCACGGCCACTCTGCTCCCACTGTGGGGTCGTTCCTGGGTGCCACCCCATCCAGGGGCAGCACTGAGGGATTGGGGGATATGGCAAAACCCTCCAGAAATCCAAAGGGACCCTCTGGGAATGGTGCAGCCTGTGGAGAGCCAGGGAAAGCTGCTGAGCTGACACCTCGCTGCTGCTGACACCATCAATAAAGCTCAGCGAGCCTTCTCCAAGTGCTGAGCCTTGCATTTAATCAGCTCCAGAGCTCCAGCAGCACCCCCTTGCACTCCATGAGCTCCTAGAGGCAGGGGAAGGAAGGATTTCTTTCAACACCCCAGAAAAACCATGAAAAACACTCTGTAAACCATGTAGAGCCCACCCTGCTCCCCCCAGCGGGGCTGCCTCGATGTGTTTGGGATGGGCTGTCAGGAGCCTCCTGAAGAGGGAAACCCCAGGGCTGCTGAGCAGGCTTTGCAGGAGCCTGGGATGGAGGGATGGATCCCTTTGGATCCCTTGGGATCCCTCAGGGGCTGCAGCCCTGACAGCTGCCAGTCCCCCCAAACCTGGTGCTCCCCACGGAGCATCCCCCAGGAATTGCTCTGGGATGGATGGATGGGTGTTGTGACAGAGGGCTGGGACAAGAGGGGGCTCAGCCTGCCCCACAGCCCTGGGGGTTTGCCTTGGAGGTGCTAAAGGAGGGTCTCAGACCCACCAGCATCCTCTGCATCCCTTTCCAGCAGGGAATAACTCCCAGGGATTTGCTCCCTGTTGATTATATTGCAGCATTTTGCCTGATTTTAAATCAGTAAAATACCCTGGAGTTGCTCAGTCTCAGACCCCCCAAATCTGAGGTTATTCAACCCAAAGTTGCCATATGGGGCGTGTCAGGGTCATTGCTGCTCCAGAGCTGTGGAAAGCACAGGGTGACAGTCCCAGGGTGACACTTCCCCTCCCTGTGTGATGGGAAGGACAGTTTCCAATGGCAAAAGGGGCAGACACCCATTGTTCCCACTTGGATAATCACAGATTTGCAGGATCTTTTTAAGAAATAGGAAAAGCTCTAAAGTGTTGCTTTCTTACCTCAACACCTGAAAAGGTCCTGGAGAACAGGGAGTGGGGAGGGCTGTGTGTTCCCAACCCACTGAGAAGCTTCATCCCTCTTGTCTGTGCCATTCCTGAGCAGCATCATGTTCCCAATTCTCCCTGTTCTTCCCTGGCCCTTGCTGTGCCTTGGGAACATCCATCATCACCTCCTGCTGCTCCAGTGCATGGGGATTTTGCCCTGACAGGATGTGGCTTCTGTTCCCATCAGCAGTGGGAGTTTCTGCCAAACAGCATGACAACTGGTGGCAGCTCCACTTGGAGCACAGCAGGGCTGCTCTTCCCAGGAGCATTCCAGAAATCCACACCCTACATCCTGCTGGGACAGGGAGAGGGGATCCCAGCTCCTTGCTGGGAGCCACTGTGGATCCTGGCAGACCCCCCTTGCCCTTCCCCACTAAACTCCTGCCAGGGGCATGGGTGGCATTGGGGATTAACTCCAATATCCCCCATTTTTCTCTCTGATGGGAAATATTGGTGCCTGCCCACGGAAATTTTTCATCCAGATAGGACAGGGGATCAGCCATCCTTCAGGGTGTCCCCACATCCTCTGGGTAGATGATTCCAGATGATTTCCTGCTCTTGGTTTGGCTCCTGCAGCAGTGGGTGGCAGTGCCACCTTTGTCTTGTCTTTTGTGCCAGGGCAGCTGCTCTTTCTTCCCCCTCTGCAGAAGGCAAAGCCCTGGCTGGCTTGAGGGAATTTTCCTGGAGCTGGGAGCAGGAATGTGACCCATTGCTGGGAAAGTTGATGTTCCTGAGCTGGTGGGAAGGGAATGCACTGAACAAGAGACCTGAGCTCGTTGGTTTGGTGGAGCCTTTGGCTTTGTGGTACAATGATGTGTAAGGGATCAAACAGGAGGAAAAGTCTGTGGGATCAGGGAACAGAATCCAGGAGAGTTGAGGTCAAATCTTGACACTGGGAGGGATTTAATGTGTTGCACTGAGTTTGCCACCCACAATCCAGGCAGTGTACCCTGGAGGAAAGGAAAACCCTTGGGAGTGGAGTGATCTCTTGGATCAGCCCTGCACAAGTTCATTTAACTGCAGAGTGAAATAAAAGCTCCAGCTCTGGCTGGGAGGGTCATGGATGGCTGGCTTTGCAGGCTGAGCTCAGCCAAGGGCAGGAACACCTCAGTGCTGCCCCTGCCAGAGCTCCAGGTGCCTCTCCAGGCTCTGGATGTGGCTGTGGGGCTGTGATCCATGTGCTGCACCTGCCACTGGGATAAACCCTGGGCTCAGCCCAGGCTCAGCAGGAATTCTGTGCTCACAAAGCTCTCCTGGGGGCTCTGGAAAAGCAGGGCAGGCTCCTGGGCTGCTCCCCCTGTCCTGCTTCCAGCAGCTCCCAGGACCTGCTGGCACAGCCCCCCTGGCCCTGCAGAGCCCTTTGAAGTGGGAGCAGAGTGTGCTGTGCCAGCTCCAGGGAACCAGAAAGAAGGAGCTGAGAGTTGATGTGAGCAAGGCCTGGAAGCTGTGGTGGAGTGAGGCTGGAGGAGACACCCTCCCCATGGCAGGACACCGTGTTTTCTGGGCTGCTCTGCCTGGCTGCACATCTCCTGTGATGCTGAGCTGGGTGGTGGGGCTGCTCCTGCTGCAGGAAACAGCTCAGACTGGCTCAGACAAGAGGCATTTGAAGCAAAAGTGGGTGTTCAGCAAAGCAGGGGGCTCAGGGAGTGCAGCAGGGGTCTCTCATCCTTCTGGAGTGATGCCTCCTCTTTGCTGCTCAGGATCTGGCTGTGCAGGGCCAGATGGTTCCCTCAAAAATGGATCTGGGCTGCACAAGCAGGATCTCCAGCTCAGGCAGGGACTTTGTTTTAGTTCTCTTGCTGTCCCTGCCACCCTTATCCCACAGATGGGGAGATTGCAGCTCTGTCTGGATCCTGACTTGTGCTGCCTTGTCCCAGCTGGTGGATGTGTCTGGCCCATTTGGTGCCCAGCATGGGGCTTGTTCCTTCCTGCAAACCAGTCTGGGACTGGTTCTGGGAGCAGGGGAGGTGCCAGAAGCCTGGGGGAAACAAGATTACCCAAACCCCTCTTCCCTTGCAGTGCTGCCTTTAGGAACCTGCTCTGTCATTCTTGTGGCATCTCCCCATCTCGAACAGGGCACTGTCCCCATCCCTGGAAGTGTCCAAGGCCAGGTTGGACGGGGCTTGGAGCAACCTGGGCTGGTGGAAGGTGTCCCTGCCATGGCAGGGGTGGGACGAGCTGAGCTTTAAGGTCCCTCCCAACCCAAAGGATTTAGGGATGTGTGGAAGAGGATGCACTTCAGAACAGGGCTGGCCAGGTCCAGGTGGACTCTGAGCCATTTCCCCACCCATGGAATGGGGCAGAGGGTCTTTCCTCTCTTCCCTGACACCCCTGCTGGTGCAGCAAAGCCCTGCTCTCCACGGCCAGCACATCCAAAGATTATTTCATCCCTGTCCTGCAGCCCAGCCAGCCCCGCAGCCAACACAAACGTGGCTCCAGGAGAGCCACAGCAGCACGGGGAGGGTGGGAGTGCTGGGACCTGGGGGGCTTGGAGCCCCCAAATCCCACACATCCCATCTCCAGCCCCCGAGGTCTATTCTCCATGTGCAGGGCTTGGATGTTCTCCATCTCCTGCCGACAACAACGCCTTGGACCGGCCCCAGTTTAGCACGTGCGAAGGGCCAAGCTGGAAAGGAGCACTGGGCTCCAACACTGCGCCAGCCCAAACAATCCCGGCCCTCCTGGGCCCCGTGGCCTTGGAATTTGTCTTCTTGCTCGGAAATCAAGCTGATTTCTGTCAGGGAAGATGAATGTTGTCTGCAGAGCTCAGATAAGAATGACGAGATGTGTCCTTTTCCAAGGGCTGTGCACGGGGTTTGGGGGACGCAGTTGGGAAGTCGGGACTGGACTTGCCAAGAGAAAGGAGGCTGAGCAAGAAGCACATGGGAAAGGTTGGATTGGTTGGGGGGAAATGGATGTGGGGCCTTTATTTGAGGTCATTTTCCAATTTCTCCCCCAGTTTGGTGATGGCTGAGCAGTTTGTGTGTGATCAGTGTCCAGGAGGGTGGAGAATCTGCCCCCAGTCCTGGCTGCATCCAGCCTGGATTCACCCTTTTTGGAATTTAGGCAAAAGAATTTGCTTTGGGCTCTTGGTGAGCCCTTCCCAGGGGTGCAGGTGGTGTGAAATGTGACATTTCCCAAACAGAGCCAGCAGAGTGCTGTGAGACATCCCCAGTTCCCTTAAAAACACAGCCCTTAATTGGGCTGCTGGAAAGGTTTTGAGAGATGCTGTTGCAATTCCCTGCCTCTTTTCTGTTTCATACAGGAATCTGGCTGCAGGAAGTCTTAGTTCTTACACGTATTTGGTATCAAAATCCCTTTAGAGCCCAAAAATGCCTTTTGTGTGGTAGCAGGGCTGTGACCCAGACACATTGCTCTGACCTGTTCGTGCTGCTCACACCACCCAACCAGCCCAGTCTGCAGCGTTTCTGTCCAACTTCCAGGCTGTTCCTGTTCCCAGGGATGTTTCTCAGGGAAGGGGAGGGGACACAGAGCTGGGCAGAGCTTTTGTGCCTGGGCTTTGCCCATCCCAGGGTGTCACCAAGCCATTCGGTGCTCAGGGCATCTTGGTGGCCTTGTTGTCACCTTGGTTGGCACTTCAGCAAAAGGCTTGCCAAACATTCCTGTGGTTTCTGAGCTCTGGGGCTGTCAGAGGGTTTTGCACCTGCAGTGAATGTGCCTGAGAGGAGACCTCCCACCAGCAGTGGTTGATCCCCCCTTGGAGCAGCATTTGTGGCTGCTCCAATCCCACCCCAGACAGGCTGATAACACGAGCTGGGTGAGGGGTTTTCCTCCTGCTGACATTCAGCCTTGGTGCTGGAGGGGAGAAGGAGCCTCTGTGTTCCCGTGGCACACATGGCATTCATTAGGGATTCATTAGGGATTCATTAGGGATGGGCTGGCTGGGCTGTTGCAGCTGCAGAACATGACAGACAGACAGCAAGTGCTGCCCTTCCTGCACCCCCTGTGCCAAAAGGATTGGGGCAAAGGGAAGGAGCTGCAGGAGAGGGGATGATGGCAGGGGTGGAAGATAAGGAGATGGTTTGCATTTCAGCATCCCACTAAAGGGAAGGAGGAATGATCCTGGCCTGGCTTGTTTGCAGTTCCACGTTGTGCCGGTGCCATCAGGGCCCCAGATGTGTCTGGGAATGAGATCCCAGAGCAGCTCTGCCTCTTCTGGGATTGCAGATCCCAGCTGGCTTTGGCTGCTGGGCCTTGCACGGTCAGTTGTGCTGGGTGGAAAGGGTGTGATGCCTTAAGGTTTTCGTGAAACCCTAAGGCATCAGGTGGGAGGTCACAGTGTGGCTCTGCAAGGCTGGAAAATCAGGAGAGGGTGACTCCCTGACTGTGTTTAAGGGTTAGGGTTTTCCAGCATCAGACTTTTCAGGGCTCAGGACTTTGTGCCTGCACCTGGAAAATCAGCTGGAGTGTTGTCCTAAACTGTTGTGTCTCTGAGCCTGGCAGGTATTTTCCCCCCCTTCACATCTCTGATGTCACTGTGAGCAGTCCAGGTGCTCCAGCTAACTCTTCCCTCTGCATTGGGGTGTGGATTGTTTGGATGCTCCAGCACAGGGCATTTTCCCACCTCCAGTGGCTCAGGAATTGTCCAGCCCTTCCCCAGAGCTCAGCTGAGGGATAAGAACTGAGGCAGTCACAGTCCCAGGACGTGGTGTCTGTGCATCTCCTGAGACACATTTCACAAACTGCTGGGCATATTTTCCCCCTGTTTCACAGAATCCCTGAGGCTGGAAAAGCCCTCCCAGCCCACAGAGCCCACCCTGTGCCCAATGCCCACCTTGTCCCCAGCCCAGA
>JAXCLP010000020.1:18714823-18728280 GCA_035584035.1 Lepidocolaptes lacrymiger
AGTGTCCAAGGCCAGGCTGGACAGGGCTTGGAGCAACCTGGGCTGGTGGAAGGTGTCCCTGCCCATGGCAGGGGTGGAATGAGATGAGCTTAAGGTCCCTTCCAACCCAAACCATTCCTTGAATGCATCAGTGGTGGGTGTGCTGTATGTCCCACCATCCATGGCCCTGGGGTCCAGCAGCTGGAGGACCCTTTGTCTGCCCAACCTGCTTGGAGAAAGCAAAGCCCCAAGCGTGGAAGGGTTTGGTGTGAGTACAGCTGTGTTTGAGATGACATTGGGTAGGTGTTGGTAGAGCCCCATCCCGGGGCATCTCCTCCTTGGGCATCTCCTCCTTGGGCCCAGCCCTGAGCGTGGCTCTCCCTCTCCGTGCAGCTGAAACCCCGCTCTGGTTCCGTAATGTCACCACGCCCTTGGTTAATGACTGAGACCCTCTGGGGAAGGGGCTGTTGACGGGGTGGGGACCCCCGGGCTGAGCGGCGCCAGCTCCACACCCACCCCTCAGCTGCTCAGCCTGGCTCCTCAGCCCAGGAGCAGCAGAGCAGGTCAATTAGCCCCTAATGCTCCATCCCTGCCTCCTCAGCCCTGCAGCTGGAGCGGGGTTACAACACAAACAACCTCAGTTATCCCAGTTGGATGCGAAAGCAGCCGCGCGTTCCATGGGAAGCGGCGATGCCAGAACGGGGAGGTCAATGTTGTTCAGTGTTTTTCTGGCAAAGGGAAGAGCCCATCGCATGGAAGGCGGTGCCTGGGGAAGCTCCACAGCGACGGGATGAGCTCGGTGCGCGGCTGGAGAGAGAATGGTGCTCGGGGAGGGCATCGAGCCAGGCAGTGTTGGAGAGCATCTCGGTGCTGCTGCCAGCAATCCCCCCAAGCCCAGTGGCCACCCTTCTTCGGGATGAAGTCATTGGAAGCAGCAAAGCTCTTTCTCCAGGGAGCCAACCTGCCTCCAGAGCTCCTCAGGAGTTTCTGGGCCGTGCTTTGAGATCTGAGCCCACGGATGCTCACGGTGGTGCCTCCTTCCACCTCCAATCGGCTCAAACTTGTCAAGTTCCCTTTCTTTTTATTCCAGGAAAAGGCTTTTAGCTCTTCTTTCTTGGAGAATGAGACGCTTAGAACTGTCAGCAACACATGAGCCATCCCTGCAGCAACAGCCCCGCGTCCAAGGGGATGGAGGCAATGTGTTCCTACATGTGGAAAAATCCCCCAGAGCTTCCAATTTACACTGGAATTATTGAAAACAAAAGGCAGAGAGTTTTATTCGTGGGGCTATGGAAAAGGCCACTGATAATATCTTTTCAGGGCTATTTCCAACCTCCCATTTTAAAAGATGAGCTCAAAGTAGCAAGTTTTGGGGCTGGGTTTGCAGTTTTCCACACTTTGGGGACTTGGAGCTTGAAATAATCTTTTGGCTTCTGTTGCACAGAGTGTAACGTGGTAAAAGTGACCAATCCTCCAGCAGCAGGAGGGACCTGGAAGCTGATGGAGATGAGTATGGCGAGTTGGAGCTGGTCCCCTTCTCCTGGAGAAGGATGAAGCCAAGAGTCAAGGCGATGGTCGCAGCCCCATCATCGTGGGCTCTAATGTGGTTTTGATGAGCTTTGCCTTTTGCTCTGCAGCTTTTCCTTGTCAGTCCCAAGAACTGGATCCATCCTGAAGAGCAACAATACATGGAAAATGGAATATTTTGCTTATTAGAGTAACTTGGAGTTCCAGCCCCGAGGTTGGCAACCGGAGCTCGGCGAGGTGAAGGAGCTGGAGAGCTCATTGCTCCCCCTTCCAAGAGAAACCTCCGCGGGTGCCAGCACTTTTATTTATAATGTTCAAATAAGTTGAGTACGTTAAAAGGTATTATTGAGGGAGCAGGACTTAAAATATATCATTTTTATGTTATTAGGCTGCTCTGAGTGAGGTGTCCTACTGCAAGCAGATAATCCGTCCCTCTGCCTGGATTCCAGGCTGGAACTTACTGGAAGCTTTTCGCCACAAGAATCTGAGCGAGCTGATTATTTTCAAGAAAAGAAAAGGGAGATGGAGGGGAAATAAGACTGAAAGACACAACCTCAAACCACGCTGGAGAAATTTCCTGCCAGCAGCTCCATGTCTCATGACCACCTGATTGCTCCTGTGCATAGCAGGGGTTTTAGCAGATGCCCAAAGGGAAGCTCAGCTGGCTGGGAGGGGTTTTTTGGGGGGGCTGCACCTGGAGCTGGGGCTGCCTGCCCCCCTCCCTTCCTTCCAGGGAAATCCTGGAGGAATCCAGACGTTTGGAGAACATCAAATAGTCACGTTGACCTTTGCAAGCTGTTCTGTGGTGTCGGTGTCTGGTGGTGGAGCCATGGCACGAGGAAGAGCTGCTGGCTGGGAAGGGACTCGGTGGTAAAGGTGGTGCAGGGAGAGGCAGAACAAGCAGCCAGATCCTCAGAGGAGGAGGAGAGAGGGGAGATGGACTTCTGGTGTCCTGTCCATGGGAGGATCAAGCGTTGGTGCTGATAATGCCAAGGTTGTGGGTCCACTCCTGGGATGAGGAGTTGGATTTGATCATCCTTGTGTGTCCCTTCCAGCTCAGAGTCCTCTGTGCTTCTGTGCCCAGTGGAATCCCCAAGGGCTGATTTGCCCCATGAAATCTGTGTGGTTACTCAGCTACCCCAGGGCTGTGTGTGTGGCCGTGTGACAGCTCTGGGGTGGCACATGGGACGTGTCTGTGCAGTGCCAGTACCCAGGTGTGGGTGTGAACACAGAGGTGCCCTCTGTTGCCCCAAGAATTGAGCTCATTTGTAATCCCTCGTGGAGAGGTGGCACCTGAGCAGTGTAGGATGGACCACAGGGTGGGTTAGTCCTTGGGTGGTTTCCACATGCTCATCTCTGAAGGATCCAGAGAGCAGCCGTGGTCAGAAGTACCACAAGAACTGCCTGATCCCCCAGGGAAAGCTCTAAAAAGTGCGAGAGAACTCCCCTTGCACGTCCTTTTGTCAGAGAGGAGTTAAACTGCAGCCAAAGGGAGAGTGTGAAAGCGCAGAGATGAGCAAAGCAAGATGCAAACGTGTCGTGCAGGGCTGATCAGCAAGTCCATTTAATTTCCTGAGGGTTTGGGAGTGGGGCTGGGCAGGGGGTCTGGGGAGCTGCTTCTGGTTTTCATCTGCTGCTGGTGCAGCCACATCCAACTCCCAACAGACTTTCCACAGATCTGAATCCCTTCTGAGCTAAGAATAAGCTCCAAGGGGTTTTTAGCCAAAAAGGGGTTTTCATGTGAGCATTAGAAGCTTAAGAAGAAACTGCCTTTCATCTAGGAGTCTGAATCTTGGTGAGATGCTTTCAGGGAACTCCAGTGCTGCACAAGGGAGATACTGGAGGGGAAAACTGCTCTGGAGATGGAGGGCTAAAGCTTCCTGTGCTAATCCTGCTCTTTGGATGATCCCTGTGTTATTAAAAGGCTTCTTTAGTGCTCTCAGGAAGCGCCTGGAGGCCGTGGCTGGGATCTGTCATCCCCACTGTGGTGCCCAGGCAGAACAAGAACCAGAGGGAGAGCAAAGTGCAAATGAGGTGAAGGAGAGCCATGGTGTGAGGAGGAGGGAGGGAGGCAAAATCCTGGGAAAAATACACTGCCTGGCTCAGAGGATCCAACACCACATTTCTCCAGGACTTTTCTTCCAGTCCTGGTATCCCTCAGCTGCAGGAGGGACCCATCTTTATGGTGAGTCCTGTCTGGTGTCTGTAGATCCCAATCCCAAATCTTCCTGACACCACCAAATGTTTCAGTCTTGGGGAGCATCAAAACAAAGAATTTCTGGCACCGCTCTGGTGTTTGGAGGGAATGGGAAGCACTTGGGATTGCAGCTGGAAATAAATGACCTGGGGAAGGTTCAGGTCAAGGAAAATCATGATCATGGCTGAGAGGCAAAGGAGAATCCACCCATGTTTGGTTCCAGCAGGACACAAAGGGATGTTTGCTGCAGGAATGGTGGGAGTTTGGGATCCTGATGTTCCCATCTGGATGGGGGCAGGTCCTTGTTCCCTGAGCTGAGCTGGGATGAGTTGTGGGCACTTTGCTGAGTCAGCAGAACCGCTGGGCACCCGTGCCTGGGGGTGCTGAGGGCAGCTGGATGTGCCCCCCTCACCTCCCAGGGCTGCTGCCCAAGCAGAGCTGACCCTGGGAACGCTGGAGGAGCTCCTTTGCTTTGGAGAACCAGCTTGCCCTGGACCTGGGGCGATTTTCCAGCTGCTGCCCCAGCGTGAGGGGTGTGGAGCTGCTTGGCCGGGCTGTGGCTTTTGAGCAACATCCCCCTGTGACTGTGAAGTGGGTTTTTTGGAGGAGTCATTCCCTGGATTCAGCTCTCCCAGAGCCCTGGGGGGAAGGATGGTGTCTCTGACCTCCACCAGTGCTGCTGGGCTGGACTCATGGTCTTCTCCAGGGCCAGATGCCACCGCAGCGTGGGGCCCTTCCAGAGAGGGGTGGGAAATGCTGACAAAAGCACCAAACCTCGTGGCTCTTTGGGATCCAAACCAGCCCTGGGGCAGCTGAAGGACAGCCCTGGTTTTTGGCTTTAGCTCCTCCACCTCAGCCTGTCCCTGAGAGCTGCTGGGTTGCTGATTTTTGGTGGGGCTGGAAGAAATCTGCCCATCCCTCCTCTCTGGTGGCTCCCCCACCTCGGGGTGTCCTTCAGGTGAGTCCTCTGCAGGATCCCAGCTGGAGATCTGGCATTTCTTCCTTGTTCCTCCAGGACCTTCTGGAACACTCTGATCTCTAGTGGGAGTTCTGTTCTCCCTGGAACTGCAGCTCCAGGAATTCCTCCTTGGCCATGCAAACAATGGCTAAACAGAAGAGTTTTTCACTCCATCCTGGAAGGGCAGAAGACTTGAGGACTGCAGGCAGGACCATGGCAAGCTCTTAAAGCACCATGGGGGGTTCAGGGCAGCTTTTTCTTTTGGTGGAGGACAAAATAATTGGCTTTTTAAAAATTTTATGGCCTTCTGATCCACCTTAATTGATGACTCTGTCCTTTTGTGATGAGCAGCAGAGAGCCTTAGTGGAATTTAATTTCCTCCTCAAGGGTTATCCTGAAAGTTGAGGTTTCATTGGCTGTTCCTTCCATCCCTACCTGTTTCATCCTCTTTCTTTTCCTTGTTTTTTGGCACTGTGAGATCCTCAGGGATGGGCCATGGGCAGGGAATTGATGTGACCTTCAAATTTGGCTGGTTAGTCCTGAACAAGGAGTTAAAGAAGGATGAAAGAAGTTTGCTTTCTCCGTTCCTATTTTTATTTTTCTTTTCCTGTGTGGTCAGCTCCTTCTGAAATTACAGTGTTTTCTTTCCCTTCTTCCCCTGATTTAGGGGAAAGGTTTGAGCTCCCCCCTCCTTCTCCTCACTCCTTTGGATTGGCTCGGAGCATCAAGGGGGAAAATGAGGAGGTTTCTTAGGAATATTCTGTTCCCTCCTCGTTTCCTGCCAGTTGGCATCTTTGCAACATCCCCACTGCTGCATATTTTGGGGATGCAGGGAGATTTCTCCTGTTCTTTGAGGTTTGCTGCTGTTTGCCTGAATTTCAGTGAGCTCCTCTGTGCAAACACAGGAGGATTTAATTGGGGAGAGCCAACAGGGGGATGAACTGTCTCTGCTTCTGTTTTCTTGGTCTTCTCTGTGTTTGCCTGGGAAGGAGCAGCCTCTGCTTTGGGTTTGTCATGATCCTTTGGGATCAGCTTACCCGTGTTTTGTCTCTGAATTGCAGCAAACAAACTGATTCCAGTTTTGATTGGCATTCTGGGAATCCATGGAGTGCTCCAGTGTGGCATTTTGATGCTCATCCTCCCCTGAATTCCTTGATCTAGCTGGTTTCAGTTGTTTTCCTGGGGGTTGGGCTCCCAGATGTGGGAGCAGCTGGACCCGAGACCACTTCTGTGGTTCCATGGTGCTTGTTTGGAGCGTGGCAGGGTGAGGTGGTGGCTCCAGTGGCCTTTTGGAGGGCAGGTGTCCCCAGAAACCCCCATGGGGGCTGAAATTTGGAGGGCAGGTGTCCCCAGAAACCCCCACGGGGGCTGAGACACCACCCGTTCTCTCGGGTGGTCCTGGAGAGTGAGATCCCTCCTCGTGGCTGCCAGAAATGCTTTTCTGGGAATGCCAGCCCTGGTGGCCCTTCCCTGGGATGGGGACCTGCCAAACACGCAGCCTGGAGGTCCTTCAGCTCATTTCTTGTAACCTCTCTGGGCTGGCTTGATGTGGGTTGGGGTTGAACAGCCCATTAGCTCCACATGCCATTCCCAGAGCCTGGAAAAGCACCAAATTCCTCCTGTGGGGAGTGGACAGAGGGGTCCTACCTGGAGCTTGGGGCTGTGCCTTGAGAAAGGACTTTTTAGTGTCCCAGCTCTTGTTTCCTCAGGGGGATTGGGAGCTGCTCCTGAGGGAGCCACAGCAAAGGTCCAGGGAATTGAACTTTCCCAAAAAATTCCAAGATTGAACACCTTATCCCAGTCTCCCACTCTAGCCAGGCCAGTTGTCACCAGGGAAAAGGGGAGAGGAGGGAGGAAGAAACACCTTTCCTTAAGGAAGTTAATTGTTGGATCCAGAGCATATTGGAGCAGAAAATCTAGAGGAGTTTATTCTATTATTTTATTCTATTATTTTATTTATTTTAGCCATTGGGAAGCCTTGAGGAATAGTTGAGATTTTGACTCTGGAATAGTTGAGATTTTGACTCTGGAATAGTTGAGATTTTGACTCTGGAATAGAAGGTTTTTTTGGGTGTAGTTTAAGGAATCTAATGCTGATCTGAGGATTCATCACCACTTCTTGAGGGTTGGGAGGATGAGCAGAATTGGTACCTGAAGGCACAGAGATCAGGGGATCATGGAATGGTTTGGGTTGAGGGACCTTCAAGCTCATCTCATCCCACCCCTCCGTGGTAGGGACATCTCCCACTGGACCAGGGTGCTCCAACCTGGCCTTGGGCACTCCCAAGGATGGGGCACAGCTTCTCTGGGCACCCTGTGCCAGGGCCTGCCCACCCTCCCAGGGAAGATCATGGGAGAGATTTGGGTTGGACCAGGAAATTGGCTCCTTTCTCTTTTTTCTCCCATCTCTGGTCCGTGGCTGCTCCGGGTTTTCCCCTGTAATTAGTGATACACCCTGGATGTGTCCAACTGATGGAAAGCAGGAGGTGGAATGACATCATCCCACCCTGCCTTCCCTCTGTGGAAATTTAATCCCACTTGACAGAAGGAAACCTTTCCCTTTTTTTTTTTCTTGTCTTTCCACATTTTCTTTGTCCTTTTCCAGAACGGGCAAAGCATGCAAAGAGATTGGAAAGTCATAAAAGCAGCTCCCTGTCACTTGCTCAGCTTTTCCTTTCCTCTGGGTTCAGCTGCATCCTTTCCAAATTGCATCCTCTCCACTCTCGATCTTTGATTAGAAACAGGACCTTTTCCAAATCATATTTAGTGGTTTTAATAACTCTGAATGCATCCTCTGAGCACATCCTTGTCAAGCAGATCCCAGGTGGGCTCTTGGGAGCCAGCTATCCTGGGATGTTGGTAATTGGATGATGAGTGGAAAGAGATAAAACCCAAAATCCTGCTCATTGGAAAGTTTCTGTATTTTATGAAGAAGGTGGAATGGCTTCAAACTGGCAGAGGGCAGGGTTGGATTAGATATTGGGAAATAGAAACCTGTCCTGGGAGGGTGGGCAGGCCCTGGCACAGGGTGGGCAGAGAAGCTGTGGCTGCCCCTGGATCCCTGGAAGTGTCCAAGGCCAGGTTGGACAGGGCTTGGGGCAACCTGGGCTGGTGGAAGGTGTCCCTGCCCATGGCAGGGGGTGGCACTGGATGGGCTTTGATGTCCCTCCCACCCCAAATCAATCTATTTTATAATTCTATATGGGATCAATAACAGTTCACTCGAGAAAACTGGTGTCTATTGAAAATATTACCCAAAAAAGGGCTATTTTTAATTGTTATGTCCAAAATATAAACAATTAAATTATGACTCTAAAAGTGGGTAATAATTATGCCAGGAAAGGGCACTGTGAAATTTCTCCCAGGAACTTTTAACTGACATTGACAAGTCTCTACAAGAGAAACAAAACTGTTTTTCAATAGAAATGTTGTTTGTTTCAAAACTCAGTTTTCTTCTGCAAAATGTCCCTAAACCTTTCCATTAAAATGTTATCCAGTTTGATACAGGCTCTAGGAAAGCTGTTCTTGATCCCTCACTTGAGGGATTGATATTGATAACATCCTGTTATTGATCCCTCATTCCTTCAGCCCTCCTTTCTCCTGCCCTGTGACCTGGAAGCTGTTGGGTTTTGGGTCCTTTTAATACATTTCCTTCCCACCACCAATGAATTAATAATTGTTCAGCCCTCCAGGAGACACAGAGCTCCTGAGCAGATCCATAAAAGCTCTTGGATCCCCCTGAGATGTCAGTGCAGCCCCCCAGGCCTTGGCTGTGCTCCCACCATCCCAAACCTGTGCAATCCTGGGAGCCTCTTTGGATTTCCAGCCTGGAGAAAAATGTTCCCCAGGAAACCTCTCTCACGGAGTATTTTCTCATTTTCTGGATTCCTAGAGAGGGGGAGAAGTTGACAAGCTCCAAAATGAAAATGGCTTTTCTAACCTCAAAAAAATGCCTGGAGTTGAAATGCTGGCCATACAAGATTTTCAGGGCGTGGGTCTCTTAGTGAACTCTCTGCTCATCCCAACAAGCTGAGTCCAAATTGAAATGTGTCGTTTTGAGCAGGAAAACAAAGCATTTTGCAAAGAACCAAAGCAGGGAGATGAGTTGCTCTACTCTCCCCGTCCAGAAGTTTATGCTGAGTTCCCAAATATTTGTGAAAGATAACAACAACTTAGCAGAGGATGGGGAGAGCTCAGCATGTGGCCAAAGGAATCTTTGATCTGGGGGGTTTTAATCAAATTTCTCCACAGAAATGTGGGTTTTTTTCCAAATTGTCCAAAATGCCAGACCCAAATGGCACTGAGAAAAGCTGTGGCAGTGCCCAGGTTGGGGCACTGGGCATGGGGGGACTGGCACAAGTTGGTCAGGCTGAGTTTTTAGCACTTTTTACCCCCAAATCAATCTGAATCCACTGCCAAATTGTACCTGTGCCTGCTGCTGGGGAGCACAGCTGGACAGATGTGTTGGCAGGGGAGTTTCATGCTGTGCCAGCCCAATTTTGAAGGCTGGTTGGTCTTGTTGCCTTCATGTTGGTGATTCCCAAAGTGTCCCCAGAGACCAAAAACTGCTCAGGATTTCTTCTTCTCCCTGTTCTGGATCAACTCCTCCAGGTGGATTTGGAGGGGAAGGTTGGCCAGGGTGGAACAGGAAGAATTAGGGAGGAAAATCCATCTGTGTTTTGTGCTCAGGTTTGGTTTAATCATATTATAAATGAAGGCTGTGCCAAAAACTGTCCCTTTCTAGATCTGTGAGGAACCTTTGCAAGCAAAATAGGGATTTGTGGCCTCAGCAGTGTGAGGGTGATTGGAAACCCTGGATGATGAGATTGTCCTGGGTGCCAAATGATAGGATGTGTCACTTGTAGGGATACTTTCAGATTGGCTTTGAAGTTGGGGGTTTTTCACTGGAATTGGCTGGGAAACGTTTCCACAGGTGCCAGGTATGAACTCTGTGCACGAGTGTCTTTGTTAAGGGTAATTCAGTGTGTTTGGAAAATATTGGAGCACTCTGAGTGAAGATTTTAACAGTGTCTGGTGGAAGGTGTCCCTGCCCATGGGAATGAGAGGAGCTTTGATTCCTTCCAACCTAAACCATGCCATGATTGTGTGGAGGGGTGAGGTAAGTGCTGAGCCTTTCATCTCTTTGACTTCTCTTGAAACTCAGAATAATGTGTAGGTTAAACTTTTCCACAGCCCTCCTCAACTATTGGAGCAAAGGCTCCTGATGATTTTGGGGAGAGAACAAGGAGAACTGGGCTCTCCCTCCTTAAATAGCATGGCAAAAGATCTTTTGATCCCCCTCTCTGTGGGATGAATTAGTGCCCCGGTGTGGATTTGAGGAGATATCTGAAGCAGAGCCCTCCTCCACCACCTCCTGCAGGACTCCAGCCCAGATGTTCCCCCCTTGTCCTGCCAAACTTCCAGCTGGTGCACATGAATGTCCGAGTCCCCCTGAGCTCAGGGCTGAGGCAAACATCTGGAGCTCTTCGAGTATGGATTTGGATGCAGCTCAGGGGGATGGGAATGCCATTAATGCCTTTGTGCCGCGCTGGTAAATGAAAGGAAATTCTGCAGGATTTCAGCTCTCAGTTCAAGGGGAAAAGGAAAATCCCTTCAGTCAAGCTCTCAAATTGAACTCGCACAAGGGACGAGGAAGTTTTCGACCTGGGGATTCGGTGCGTCTGAAAAGCCTCCTGAAACCTCCAATTTCCTGCTCTTTATTGCTCAGGGAACCTGAAGCCTAATTTGAATTGGTGGGGGAAAGGGAGAGTTAAGATGATGATGATGGAGGAGCTGGGATTGCAGCTCTTTCAGTGAGTTTTCTCACCCTTGTGAAAATGAGGCATTTCCTGGTGCCTTCTGGGCTGTCATCAGACTTGGACAGCTGAGCAACCCAGGGATGAGGCGGGATAAACTTTGGGATCCCTCCTTTTTGCTCGTCTTCGTGCAGGGAGAAGGGGAAATTGCATCAGGAGTGAAAATCCTTTTCTGATTGCAGCCAGAAGGTGGGATCTGGACCTGCAAAAACTGTTTGTCAGTCCTGGCTGTTCCTGGGCTGCTTTCCCTAAACTGAAGAGACAACTCTCGTTTTGGGTGCAGCCCCAAAAATCCCCTCTGACCATTGGAGAGGGAGAATCCAAAGTGGGGTGACAGGATGGGATGTGCAGGGACCGTCCCCTGCAAGGAATATTGGTGTGTGCAAGGGAAAAATAGGGGAAGAGAGAGGAGCAAACACCTGCCTTGTTTTCAGCAGCTCTGATTTGAATTGTCTTTCATCAGAACATCCTGCTGGGCAGCTGAACTCTCTCCTGAGAGCTCTCCCACACCCTCTCCTTCCTGCCACGGGAGCACACTTGTTTGCTTTGTGGTTGCTGACCTGGGGAGCAGTTTAGAAAGGGAGGGAAAGAAATGGCCAACCTTTCCCTTTTTAGGGATGGTGGGTGGAATCCCTCTCTCTGTTCTTCTTGGGTGTTCACCAAGGGCTGGGGTGGGAGGGGATGTGAGCTCCTCTCCTGGAGTCACAGCCTGGAATGGGCTGGGAGGGCCATTAAAGCTCACCCAGCTCTTCCCCCTGTTGTGAACAGCAACACCTTCCTAGGCCAGGTTGCTCCAAGTCCTTTGAACACTTCCAGGGATGGGGAATTCACACCTCTGAGGATCCAGGGGTGGGGAAGGACTCTGGGCATGCAGAGAGGAATTTGGAGGTAATGCCAAGTTCTGGAGAGGAGGTTGGGGCTGATCTCACGGGGAGACTGAGTCTCACCTCCCTGTCTTCCCCAGCAGGGAGGAATTGCTCTCCATGCCCCACCCTGTGTGACTCCCCAGGGGTGGCAACATCCCCTCTTCTCCTGGTGCTCCTTTAAGGATAATGCATTGGGTGAGGCTTTTTAGGTTGGGAAAGGGCAGGATGACCGTGGTTGTCACGTGTAGGCTTTCAAACTATGATCAGAGTATGTGTTTCATGACAAAGGATGGGTTTAAAGCATCAAAGCTGCTGTTGGGTCGATCCATGTTTTAATTTGGAACGAAGGGATTGCACCCCTGGTGTTGCTGCATGAACAGCATGAGCATCCAGTGCTAGAAAATGTGGGAAGAGGGAGCAGCAAAGCGTGTTGGCCTCTCTTTCCTTCTCCTCGTGTCTCCTGGCAGGAGCTTCGAGCAGTGGAAGGGGATGTGGGCTCATCTCTGCGTGCTGCTCTCTCCCCTTGGGGACTTGGGGCACGTCATTGACAGGGAGTGTTTGCAGGATGACACAGTTAATGACTGCCCCACGGATTTTATAGATCCTAAAGTTCAGGATGGTCCCTGCTGTGGATTGGGGTGGGAAGAGGGGGAGTGGAGATGTTGTCAGCGGGACCACCCAGGGCTGCTCCATCTGCAGGCAGATGTGGCTGGAGCTCCTGCTCTTGCCCGTGGCCAGGGCCACTGCTCTGCAGAGGATGAGTGGGCAGCAGGGATGAGATCCCAGGGGCTGGAGCTGCACTCGGGGTCACCCTCCGCTTGCGTCAGGCGGCTGCAGGGCTGTTGGCTGGTGAAAAAGTGGGAAGAACTCCTCGTTCCACGCCGGAATAAAGAGTGAGAGTAGCCCAGACACGGCTGTGGTACCTCCAGCTGAGAGCTGAGCTCTCCGTGGATCCTTTCTCCAGGAGCTCTCCGTGTTCCTGGACAGGAATCTGGGAAAGACACCCAGGAGAATCCCATGGGATCCCATCGCCCAGAGGTAAATGGAAGGGAACACAGAGGTTCTGACCTGCAAGATGAGGATCTGCCCCTCTTTGCTGCAGAACTCCAAGCCCGTCCACCCACGTGGCAGCTGGGAACCTGAGGGTTGGAGGGAACCTGGGCTCTTGGGAGGGTCACCCTGGGACAACCTGCCCTGTGTCCTCTGCTCTCCCCATCCCACCTATTGCTCCCAGGGCTTCCCCCTCCTCCCATCAGCCAGCAGGACCTCTGAGCCTCTTCTGAAGGGGACAGCAGTGAGGGGGAGCTGGGGTGGCTTGGGCAGTTTTCTGGCTTGGTTGGTTGGTTTTTGTTCATTTCGGGGTGTTTGTTTGTTTGGTCTTAATGGTTTTTCTCTGTTTGCAGCTGGAGCTTTGCCCAGAGGGCCAGGGGGGTGTTGATGTCTTGGGGGAGTTGGGAAATCAAAGGACCTTTATGCTCCTGGCCCTTGCTGTGAGATGCAAACCTGTGTGTGCTTTGCAAAGCAGGCTCAAACCTTGACATATATATATTTATATTTCTATATATAAAAGCCCCTTTATTCTTTCAGAAATATGTATTTCTGCTGCTCTAACAAAGTGTGCTCTGATTAGACACAAAGTGATTATGCAACCTGAAAAAAAGGGCAGACTTCTGGAAGTGCTTTAAAACACATCAAGATGCTGAATTATGAGTGTCTTTTCCTCTTAGAATTCATTACAACATTTCCCTTCTCAGCTTCTTCCTGTGTCCCACACTGTAACCAAAGGGTCCTGCCCTGGGTTGCATCTTTGAGTCTTTGGAGTTGAAATCCATGAGGTTCTGCACGTGTTTCACTCCAGAATGCCTGCTTTGTTAATCAGGTTTTCTGCACTCAGTGAACCTACTCAAAACCCTTGGGTTTTTTGGGTGGTTTTGTTTTTACTAATGTTGCATTTGTCACATCCCTTATGTTATCTGGGTTTGCATCCTTCAAAGATGCCCATCAAGGTAACCTCGTGTGCAATGTCAATAATGAGCCTTAAGGCTCATCATGGCTTAGGGAAAGGATCCTAAAAGAGCCCTTCCCACCCAACCCATCCCACCCCAGGGCTCCTC
>JAXCLP010000020.1:18728290-18755173 GCA_035584035.1 Lepidocolaptes lacrymiger
GCCCCTGTCCCACAGCAACCCCTGTCCCATCAAACCCATCCCCTGTCTCATCCAACCCACCCCCGGTCCCACAGCCACCCCAGTCCCATCAAACCCACCCCCGGTCCCAACCCACCCCACCCCAGGGCTCCTCTGTGTGTGTCCCGTGGCCTCTGAACTGTGGTTTGTCCTCAGAGGTGCTGGCTGGAACTGGGAAATGGGGAGTTTCAGCAGGAAACCCAAAGCAAACTGGGAGGGAATGGATTCATGTGGTGGGAACGATGGAAAGCTCAGCGTGTCCTCCCCTGGGCCAGGACCGTGGGATGCTGAGCAGCAGATGCAGCAAAGATGTGACTCTGTTTAGTCCCTTAGAGACAAATTCCCATTTTCCCAGTTCCACAAGCCCCATTTTCTTGCTGCCCTGGCAAGAAGGGCCAGTGGAAGTGATAAAATCCAAATATCCTTGAAGGGCTCTTGTGCCTGACCAGGGACTGAGTGAAGAGCTTTGAAAATAACTTGTTGTTTTCCCACGGAGCTTTTGGTTTGGGTCTCACTGTTACTGGTAGCTCAGAAGGTGTTTGCTGGATTAACAGCAAGTCAGATCAAATCTGGATGGGTTGGACTAAGTCTCAGGGATTCTCTTTCTTTGGGAAAAACTCTGGCTCGGATTAAGTTGCTATTTATATTCCTAATGCAAAGGTACTTGTGGTCCAACCAAAGCTGTGAAGACTTCTCACATTCTTTACATCCCAGTGAAAGTCATTTGGACAAAATGCTGCTTTTAATGGTGTTTTTCTTCAGGGGCAATTCTTCCCCCATAAAACACCCCAAAAAGCTGTCGGGGTTGGCATTAAAAGGCCTGTCCAGCTCATAGGGAAGGGTGAAGTAGAGCTGGTGACCTTGTGATGGCCAGTGATTTCCTGCCCACCTGCATGGAGAGGGAATGGGAAGGGGCTTCAAAAATGATCCCAGTGTGTGGGCTGGGCAGTTTTGAAGGAGGATCCCCCCAATCCCGATGGCTGGGAGCGTGTTGGAGTTGAATTTATCTCTTAATTTCACTTATTAACCAGAACACCCCACCCCTGTCCCCCAGGACAAGTTGTTCTCTAAAAGGATGAGTAGAGCATCTACTTTGTGTTACATTTAGTGTTTGAGTGCATATTCTGTGTGTGGAGGGGCAGGTTTTCTCCACGTCTGGAAGGAAATTTGGAGCCTGGGGAGGTGCTGGGCTGTGCTGTCCTCTCTCAGAGCACAGAGCATCCCAAGGACTGTGCGTGTTTCCTCGGAGATTCCTCTCCTCCCTGAGTTATAGCTCGAAGTTATAGCCCTGAATTCCAGCAGATGGTTTCATCTTGCTCGAATCACAGAGCACTCTTGCAATAAACACACCAAATAATTTCTGCGTGTGGGAAGTCCCAGGGGTCCCACTAAAGCCCTTAATCATTGTCTGGGTCTTATTCTACCTCTGTTCTAATATGACTTGCTGTTTGGGATGGTCTCTGTTTTCCCTGGATATCTCTCCTCTGGAAGGATGGAGACCTTGTGCTTTAACCCGAGACTTTCTGACTTAAAATGAGGCAGAGCTGGGCTTTGAGGCTGAGGAAAAAGTGCTCTGCAAAGTTTCTCAGGAAACCTGCAAGGGCTTTTGCTCAGCAAATGTTGGTTTCTCCCAGGGTGACGTTAGGTGACCCATATTCCATGGGAGGGATGCACGGCAGATAGGGCAGGAATTTCACTGCTGATGAATAATAATGAAATCAAAAAGAAGGAAACCACATACAAGTCATGCTCTTTTTGGGCTCTGCCAGTTCCCAGAAGCGAGTGTGACTAATGGGTTTGCTCCAGGGCAAGCTGAATATTTTGCTGAAGTAAAAATAAAACCCAGAAGGCCAGAGTGGTGTGAGTGCCATGAGTCACCCTCGGGCTCCTGGAGCTCCGTGGGATCAGACCCTGCTCGGAGGGGCACAGAGGGCCTGGAAAGTCCTGCAAAATAACTCTGGGGTGACTCAGCAGTGCTGGGATCTGCTTGGACTCACTGGTTGTGGTGTTGGGGTGTCATCAAGGTCTTAGTACAGAGGGCTGGTCGACCCCCTTGTGATTCCAGGGGTTGGGTTTTGTCCTGGGATTGCAATGTGTGAGCTCTCACCTTTTCCAAAGGTCCTTGGAGCAACCTGGTCTAGTGGGAGGTGTCTCTGCATGTGCAAGGAGATGAGCTTTGAGGTCCCTCCCAACCCAAACCATTCTCTGGTGGCCACTGGAACAGCCCAAATGAACTGGGCTCCAAAAGCAGGGTGGTTTGGCAGGGAATTGTGCATTGGCCAGGGTGGTTTGGAGTGCAAGCAATAATGGCAGTGATAAGTGATGGGAAGCACATGCCTGGTGGGACACTCCACACGTGGCTGTGCCTCACTGAGACACCTCCAAGATCTTTGCCCACATTTCAGAGGTGCCCAGACTGTGTCCTGCTTTACCTTGAGGGACAATTTCACCCTGAGACTGGAGCTGGAGCTTTGGAGGAGCTCAGGGGGGTTCCCAGGCAGGGCTGAGAGCTGTGCCAGGGGCCAGGGAGGGGAACGTGCCCTCTGATCTCCACCAAAAACCAGCCAGAGGTTGGTCTCTTGGATTGTGTCAGGCTTAAGTCATGGAGTTTGGCTCCAAGGAGAAGGAGCTGGACTGGGGATCGATGGAGGGACAGGGAACTGGGAGAGGGGCTGGGCTGGGCTGGGCACCTTCTGGGGTACCCCCTGCCCAGGGGGCACTCGGGGCAGTGCCCTCGAGGGGACTGAGCTGCAGGGACACAGTTGAAATGTACTTAGCAAATACAATTATCCCCCTTATTCTTTGAAGGAAACCCAGAGTGAAGCCCTTGCAATAACTCTGCTCGTGAAATGTGTCTCAGGGTAGATAAAAAAGAAGTCTCAAAATAAAAATCCAGTAGTTTTTGGTTGTATAACATGGAATGCATCACTTATTTCTTGCCAAAAAGCCTGATAAGACCCTCTCTCTGTTTTTTCTTTTAATTAAAACGATGATTTTTATGTACAAATAAAATACTGGGGCCATATTTTTCTTTTATGGAATATTATGTCATGGCTGAATTTGTTTCTGGTTCAGACACTGAATCCCCAGGGGGAGAGGCAAGTAAATCTCTTCAAGTGCCTTCTCCAGTCATCCCTCCAGCACTCCTTGCAGAAATCAGGAGGCCCAACCCCTGACCATAAATATTGTTGGGTTTCTAAAGTGCTGGGAGGATTCCTGGATTGCCCCTCTTGGTTTAATGCTTTGTATTAATAGTTACAAGAGGAACATAAATTTGATCTCTGCCGTCCAGACTGAAATGAGAGGGTTCTCTAAGTTTAAAAATGTTTGTCTTTGTAATAAAACTAGGATTAGTTATCAGCAGTTATTGGAGTTTCTTGGACTGGAAAGCAGGGGGGGAGGTTTAGTTTTCATTTAATTTCATTTTTGATTCATAAATGCCCTGGAGCAGGGGGTGTTTATTGTGTGCCACCACCACCCCTGCCAGGGCTGCTCTCACCTTGCTTGGTGGCAAATGGGTTTGTTCTCCAGGAGGGGAGAAGAACAGCAAGAAATGTGGGAATGGGGGAGGGATTTGGGGTGAATAACACTTAGATATGAGCAGGAAATGTGGAATGAACCAGCTCTTCTTGGTGGGCTTTCCCAGGGAGGGAAAAGGGACTGGACATTGGTGAGACATTTGTGGGGTTTTTGGGAATTACAGCGAGATGGAGTCACCATCCCTGGATGTGTTTATTAAATTAAAGGGAGCTTTGTGACTCAGCTTTGGGCACCTTGGGGAAATTGTTGTCCTGTTCAGGATGCTCATCCCTTGGGGGGAAATCACCCCCTCTCCAGGGAGGAACACTGGGAATTGTGAATCCTTGTGGATTTATAGGAAAAACCTGACATTGAAGAGGCCTTTGTGTGTTAGTTCTCACTGAAGCTGTACTTTTGAACCTTGTGGAGTTGCCTCCCAAACCATGGCTTTGTTGCACTAATAGAATTTATTTTATGAAGGGCTCCTGCTGTGCTTGTGGAGCTGGGGTGGTGTCTGCTGCTTGGAAGCATCACATCCATCTCAACGAGAGGAGAACACGCTCCAAAATGTCCTAATGCCTGAGCCGGGCATTTCTTTGCTTAATTCCAGCCAATTTGCTGCAGAATGATGTCATTTGTGGAGCTGGCATGAGGAGAAGCCTCCTGCCTTGCAATCATAAACCACTTTCCACCTGCCTTTCCATCTTGGCTCCACATGGCAGGGAGGAAAATCCATTGTTTGGGATCCACCTCAACGTTTTGGGGGCTGGAACGTGAAGGGTCTTTGGTTGTCCTCCCAGGACAGGTGACCTTGGGGTGTCTCCCCTGGTTTGGGGGTGCCTTGGCATGTGGCCCCTGTGCTGCTGGCAGGACCTGCCCCCCTGCTCAGAGAGGCTGCTCTGGCTCCCCTCACCCTCCCTCTGCAGCCCTTTTTGCACGAGCTTTTTCCAAGGGAAAACCCATAAAACAGCCTCTCCCTTCCCTGTTCCCATCATGTCCTGGCTCCCCCCGGCTCTCCCCACAGAACACACGTTATTCCATTGCTTTGGAAATGCTCTGTTTGCCCCCCCTGAGTTTCCACGTGGGTTCTCACCCTTTTTGCACCTCCAGGCTCACTGGAGATGCTCTTCACCCACGATGCTGCTGGAATTTCCTCCCCTCAGGGTCTTTTTCTGGACTCTCCTGTGCAGTCCTAAACTGGGTTTATCCCTGGTCTCCAAGACCCTTTTTCCTCTGGCCATTTTTCCTCTCTCAGCTTCCTCCTTCACCATCCTCTGTCTCTCATTGCTCTTCCAAGTTCCCTCTTTAGAGCCTTTCCTGCCTTTTCCAGCTTTGGCCAAAATTTCTGCCAATACCTTTGAAATCATTTCATCTTCCTGGCTCTGGTTCCAGGTCACAGTACCAAGGAAACTGCCCAAACTGTTTCCTTGCTGCCTTTGATCCTTTAGAGCCCTCTATTGGCTCTTTAGTTAATGATCAGACTTTTCCTGGGTCCCAGAAGCCCAGAAGGGTTTGCATTGGAGGGGACCTGAAAGCTCATCCAGTGCCACCCTCTTCCATAGGCAGGGACACCTTCCAGTAGCCCAGGATGCTCCAACCTGGCCTTGGACACTTCCAGGGATCCAGGGGCAGCCACAGCTTCTCTGCCCAACCTGTGCCAGGACCTGCCTACCCTCCCAGGGAAGAATTCCCTCCCAGTATCCCAACATTTCAACAACCCCCAGGCCAAGGGAACAGAGTCTTGGTGGTGTTTTGTTGTGACAACTGGAGCCCTGCCAGTTCAGGTGAGACCCCCAGGCTTATGAGGCTTTTAGATGGGTTTGAAGAGCTGTTGAGGAGGGAGGAGATGGGAGTTGAAATTCTTCTTCTGCTGAGCACCAGGGCTCGGTGGTGTTTGTGGGATTCACGTTTGGGTAGAACCAGCTCCCAGCCTGAAAATCATTAATTCTCAGCTGGATGGTTGGCAGAGTTCCTGTGCCCTCTGAGGTACCAATGTCCACCCTGTGTCCTTGTCAAGTCCCTCTCCAGCTCTCCTGGAGCCCCTTTAGGCACTGGAAGGGGCTCTCAGATCTCCTTGGAGCCTCCTCTTCTCCAGGTGGACACCCCCAGCTCTCCCAGCCTGTCTTCATCCATTTCCCAAGTATCTTTCCAGATCCTGCAGGGTGTCTGGTGTGAAGCCCAGTGTCATCAGTGGATGCTTTCCCAGGAACTCAGTGGGCCTTGGCCCAGTGCTTTTTGCACAGGAATTTGAGGGTTTTTCACCACTTGCACATGTCCAAGTGTCACATCCCCAAAGTGCAGGTTGGCTTGGTGTGGAACCCACCATAACTGAGTTCCCCTGGGCAGCCACGTGCTTGGAGACTTTTCCCACTAGGATCTTGTCCATAAAGATCCTTTAGACATGAAAGATGCTTTTCCTTCTTGGCCTGCCTTGTGTTGGCCAAGGATTGGCCTCCTGGAGCACTCTCAGAGCGATTTACGTGATGTGAGGGACAGGCCAATTACCTTTATGGCCATTTTACACAGGAGTGACACCATTTTAACAGCCTGTAACTTATTTTATGCATCTTTCACGCTGAACAGGCTTTTTAGGCGTTCACATAAAATATGTACATTTGAAAGCAACATTTAGGAGTTGTCTTGGTGCTTCAGAGATGGCTCATGTGGAGCAGTTCCCTTCTCCACGTGAAAGACATCTGCATTAATTGTGGAGGTGCTGATGTGACCCTGAGGAGCTGGGAGGGGACAGAGAAGATCTGCAGCTTTTGGGATTCAAATCAGGAATTAAAGGGGAAGAGGAAGGGCGGAAAGAGAAGGACTCCACAGTGGAACATGTGGTTGCTCTTTGGCCTCGTGTTGTGGTGTCAGCCCGGTGATTTACGTTGGGGGAAATTCATTCCAGAGCATGAGCAGATCCATGAAGATGGTGTTTTGGACCTGAGTGAACAGGGATTTGTCTCTCCCGTGTCTCCCTAAAGGTGTGGGGTGATTGATTTGTGATTGACCACGAGAAACGTGCTCTGCCCCAACACTGCTCTGTGGCATCAGCGATACCCGAGGCAGGTTCAGAAATATTTGCTTTATGGGGTTTTTTTTCCTGCTTTGGCCTTTTCAGAGTCTATTTTTTCACCTAAAGTACATTCTTTGCCCAGCCAGGAAAGCCAAGCAACTTCTCTTTTTATGATCCTTTATTTGCCAAAGGTATTAATGTGTGTGTGTATATTATATATATATATTCCTATAAGCAAGTTGCCAAACCAAACTGTCCTTACTGTGTGTCTGCTCCCAGGTAGCTCTGCCAAGGAGCAGTTCTGGAAGCTCCTCTCAGGTCTGCTTTTCCCAACTTTAGCCTCAGAATGTGGCAGGAGCCAAAGGGAAGTGTCCCCAAATTGCTGCAGGGACAGCTCATGTCCCCACCACATTGTGGGGCAGGGTGACAGATCACCTGGGGTGTTGTCACTGCTGTGGGTGTTGATTGATGTGCACAACACTGCTGGATTCTCCAGCATCCCGTGCTAAATCCCAAAATGCTGCAGTGATCAATGGATTCAAACAACCCCCTGGCTGGTCCAGGAGGGATCTGTGGAGCTCCTCAAGTGTGTGTGGGGTGGGTGAGGAGCTGCCCCTCTGAGTCAGTGCCCCCAGCCCCTCGAGGTGACCTCATTGCTGCAGGTTCACCCTCACTGATGGCTCAGACATCCCAGGGAGGGGGATTAATGACAGTGGAAGTCCAGAGGAGTGGGAGTTGTGTGTTTATGGGGAGTCAAGTGAGACACTGAGCTGGACAAGAGGTGCACGTATTGGGCTGGAGGCACTCACTGATGTCATTGTGTTGGAAAGCAAAGCCCTGGGACAAGGGGGGGTGTGCTGGGCTCCTGCAAAGCCTGAGGAGGGTGTCTGAACCCCCCTGCCCAGCGATGCTCCATGGCATGTTGTCCCTGCTTTTCCATGTATTTCCTGAGGTCACAGATCCACGTTTTCGGTGCTGGCCAGACGAGGAGCACGTGGCTGCTCCAATCTCTGCAAGGGTCCCTGTGGAAGGAAGTCTGAGCACTCACAGTAACACAATCCTCTCCTCCCCGAGCCTTCCAGCTTCCTCCTCTTCCCTTTGCACAATTAGGGAAGGCCCTGGGTTTAATTGCTGCCTCGGCACGCTTTCCTTGGCTCTGCCTCCTGGAAACACCTTGAGGTCACACTCCAGCATTTGACAGGCAGGATTTCCACAGCCCCAGCCTGCAAAATCCCCAAATTCTGCACCTGCTGTGCATCCTGCAGAAGTTCTGGAGCAGCTGGAATGTTCAAGGGGAGGTGGTAACAGAGCAGTGAAAACACAGGTGGTGGGACACAAAGCACAAAGGGTTCCTGGGCAGTGTTTGTCCAGGATCTGAGTGTTTCTCCAGGATCTGAGTGTTTCTCCAGGCTGGGGAAGGATTTGAACAGCCCCATTCCTTGACCTTGAGTCAGGGGAGCTCAGAATGAGACATCAGTGGTTTCTTACAGCACCTGCCCAAACCTTCCTGGGGCAGGAACTTTTCTCTTCACTTTGTGGGTGATTTTAAGGCTTCAGTCTCTCTGCCCAAACCCCCCCTGTATTGGCCTCTAAAGCAGAGAAGCAATAACATCAAAGTGATTAAGGTTTGGGGAGCTGTGCTATGGAGAGCTCTCTGGTTTGTGTCAGAAAGGTAGAGCTGGGCTCGGGGGTCTGCTTTAAACATGATACAATCAGAAAACATACCCAGCAAAATGTCTGTTTAATTAAGGAACCCTTTAGTGCAACCCAAATAAAACACAGACCAGCAAAGCCAGGGCTGCACTGAGGACCCTGAGAGGAGATAAATGCAGGGGGGGAAGGTGGGGGGGCTTTAACAGAAAGGATCAAGTAAAGCCAGATGTGGGGCGGGCTGGCTCAGCTCCAGATGTGTGTTCTGAGCTCTGCCTACCTGGGCCATGCTGGTTAAAGCTGGAGGGATGTGGTGGGATGGGAGATGTCCAGGGTGATCGGGGTCCAAGGGGACAGCCAGGCTCACTTGATCCTCAAAGATGAGAGGAAGGAATTCCTGCTCTGTCTGCTTCTGCTCTTTCTGCTCTGGCAACGTTTTACTCTTTGTTTTAGTCATTTATTTCTCCTCCAGGAGCAGGGGCTGTAGGGACCTGGCACCTTCAGAGGTCTGATCCTGCTCTTGGCCATCAGCCCACCCGATCAGGGCTGTCCCTGGGACCCCTGGTCCCACTGGAGGTCACCTGCTGATGGAGCAAGAGGGATTGTACAACAATCCCAGACTCCAGGGGTTTTCCTCAATATTTCATGTGAGAACTCCCAGTATTTGTGCTTTATATGTTTATGTGCAAGCCTTTTACCCATTGGCATCTGAGATCCTGTGGCAATGAGGTTTGTAGATTGTTGTCTGCCTGGTTTTTGTTCAGAGGAGTGGAGAAATGCTTTAAATGTTCCTGTTCTTGTGTTTTGTGGAGGTCTCTTTATCCCTGGAAGTGTCCAAGGCCAGGTTGGACAGGGCCTGGAGCACCCTGGGCTGGTGGAAGGTGTCCCTGCCCAGGCAGGGGGTGGAATAGGATGAACTTTCAGGTCCCTTCCAACCCCACCATTCTGTGATTAGTGTCCCCTTCTATCTTTGCTCTCAATGTCATCTAAAACAAATCTGACTTTAATAGAAAACATCAGACCGAGTGTGATCTATTTGGTGAGTGTACATTTTTCTGTCTTTAAGTTGTCAGGATAATGGATTAACAAAAATTTTTTGTCTCTTGCTGTCTGTTATATCCAAGTAATTTAGTTGGAAATCACAGGGGTGTTTTGTGGCATAGGCAAGGTGCACAATCTCATCTGGAATATTGTCCTGTTTTCCTAAAACCTCATTAAGCCATGGGAATAGGGCAGGAGAAGAAATGCTGTGCCCCTGTCCTTGGCATCACACCCAGGGAGGAAGAGCCAGTTCCAATTGCTGACATTCCTCAGGGATTGTCTCTGGTCACCTGCTGGGGGGGGCAGCTCTGCTGATAGTTAAAAAAAAAAGAATTTAAAAAGAAATTAATAAAACCATCTCTATTTTCCCAACAGTCAAGAAAGGAGGGACTGGCTTTCCATAGGAATTGTTGCGTGTGTTAATTCCCACCAGTTCTCTGCAGCTGGAGAAGGCCCCCTGTTTATGGTGGGGATGGACTAAGTGGGAGCAAATCTTCCTTTGCTCTTGGCCAAAGGTGAAGACCCTGGGGGCTGTGAGACTTTCCAGGAATCTCTTACTAAGCCGTGTTTGAGCCCTCTGAAGGCTGCTCTTACCTCCCCTCCGCAGGCGTGATGAGCGTGCGAGCAGCTCCCAGCCTGACCTTTGCAGCTGAATGTGCTCACACAGCCTGGGCCAAGAACTCCTCTCAGACAGGGCTGGAGCTCCTGCCAGCCCTGAGGGTGTCCCCAAGCCAGGGAGAGCTGCCACCCCAAGCCCTGTCCAGCCTGGCCTTGGACACTCCCAGGGATGGGGCAGCCACAGCTTCTCTGCCCAACCCTCCCAGGGAAGGATTCCCTCCCAACATCTGACCTAAAGCTCCCCTCTGTTAGTTTTAAAACCATTCCCCTTGTCCTGTCACTCCATGCCCTTTCAAAGTTCCTCTCCATTTCTCCTGGAGTCTCTTCAGACAGTAGAAAAGGTCTCTCTCCTCCAGGCTGAACACCCCCAGCTCTCCCAGCCTGTCTCCAGCACTCGGAGCATCTTGGTGACCCTGAATGCTCGTTCCATGTACCTGCCCTTTGGTGTGAGGACAGGTGGCTGTTGCAGAACAGCCTCGGGCTTGTTGCTGCAGCAACTCCCTCTTTTTGGAATCCAAAGTCTCATGGCACTGAGAATCTTGATCATTTTGGGAGTTGGGCCAAAGCTCCTGTTCTCCTTATGAGCTTCCCTGAGCTCTGATTGCCACTGTGGCCCTGCTGGAGAGCTGCCCCCAGCTCATCTACCCTTCACTTTGGGCAAGATGTGCTCAGTGCTGATTTCTATCTAACCCTGAGGTTGCTTTCAGTCTTTGCAGCTCTTGTAGCACCTTCCCAGAAAGCCCAACCCTCTGTGACATGCTGGGAGCCCTGGGAAGCTTTGGATAAACCTGGCTGGAGCAGCAGGGACCAGGACACCCAGTGCCACCTCCCAGCTCCAGAACACCCCTGGCACAGATGCAGGGGGAGCAGGAGGGTGGAAAAGGCCATTTGGCTGTGAAAGGGCCATCCTGCATCTCTCCCCAAAACCAAAATAGTAGCTGTGAATGCACTGAGAGCAGTTCTGGCCCCGCTCGCCCAGGGATGGGAAGCACATTAGGATATTTCTGCCTGCTTTGGAGCAAGCAGCTGTTATTGTGTCCACTGGAATGGTGGCAAGGAACAGAAAGCACAACTTTCCTGCTGCCCTGGCAGGACTCTGGCTGTGTCTCTGGTGTGAGTCAGGGCAGACTCCACGGAGGGCAATGCTCTCACACCTCTTCACGCCAGAGCTGGCCCTGCTTTTGCGAGTCCCCAGGGTGGGGTTTGGAGATGGAGCTGGCCCAAACCCCTGCATTTTGAACTCTGCAAGTTGAGATCCGGATGCAAACTTCCCAGCTGCACCCTATTGTCCCCGAGCCCAATAAAACCCTCTCTCTGAACCACCCACAGGCTTCATGAAAATGTAGATTGAGATCAGATCCCCGTGGCCCTGAGCCAGCGCTGCAGAACACGCACGGCCACCGTCCCTGCTCACGGGGATGGACACAGAGCAGGATTTCCCAAGGAAATCAATCAGCTGCATTTCCCCAGCACGGGGGCAGTTGTGAGTGTGAGCAGGATAAGACCCTCAGATAGTTATTTTTCTTTACATTTCTGTTTTGAGGAGCAAGTGAACTCCCATCTCACACTGACCTAGTTGGAGAGGTCATCGTCTTCCAGGAGGAGCTTTGCCAGGAGCTGAGACTGGATTAGTCCTGCTTACCAAGGCACGTTGGTGGGGAACATGATGTCAAAGGATGGCTATTTTTGTTGCAGCCTCAGCCCTCTTAGTTTGCTGGGAAAGCTGATGCTACTGATGAAGGGAAGGTCTTAGGGGAGGGAAGAGAGGGAGAAGAGGAGGATAGAGAGGTTTGGGCAGCGCAGTGTGGGGGTAAGTGAGGGACAAGGTGTGTTTTGTAAAGCAAACAGCAGCATGAAACTCCTGGGAAAGCTTTTCCCTGGAGGTGGAGGGGGAATGGTGTTCTCTGCCACCTCTCAGTCCTCTCCTCAGAGCTCTGATGAGTGATCAGGTTAAGGTGGGTGTCTCTGTGGTGGTTCAGATGGTGAGTGGTTCTGGCTGGCTCTGTGTGTGCTTTGGGGTTCCCACTGCAGCTCTGCCCACCTGGAACAGCAGTGGTTTCTTCCCTTGGCAGACAGAGGATCCAATCCTCAGGTATAACCTCTTCCAGCTCCTCTTTAATCATTGTTTGTTTAAATCTGAGAGCTTGAATGTATTTTGTTTGTTGTGTTTCTCCTGGGCAATATTTACCTAGAAAGCCTTGCTGGGTGTGTGCAGAGCAGATCCATGGGGTGACACCTGATTAGAGCTGTGGACTTGGGGATGTCAATCCTCATGAAGGGCTGAGACAAGCTCTGGTCACTGCTGATGGCAAATGTGCCACGTCTTGAGGTCTTTCTACCCCTAGAAGGAGGTCTTTGCCAGGTATGGATGTGTGATTTTGGGGGGCTGGCTCCTCTCTCTTTGGGCTCTGCCAGGGCAGGAGCAGTGCTGGGAACAGAGGAGGAGTCAGAGCAGGGATGCTGCTTTTGGAGCCCTTGAATTTCCAGGGTCATGGCTTTGCTCTTTCAGTGGAGACCATTTGCTGTTTTCCCAGAAGATGAAAGGAGTTTGCTGTCAGCACTGCTAAAAAACCCATGACAAACCAAACCCAAGAGGGACTCCACTTCTGCCATTGGCATCTACTGGGCCTTTCTTTCCCATGAAGCCACCACTGTAAAAATCCCTCAATTCTTTCCACTACAAAAGACCACAAAGTGGGCAAGTTGAGGACAACATAGAAATATTAACAGGCAGGTAACGGGGTCATGTTTTCAGAGCCACTATCTCTGCTAACATGGATTGTTTATCCACTCCAAATGCCTGACAAAATTCCCATGTCCACATCTTTTCTTTCCTTTTTTTTCTGGATAAAGGAGCAAAATTTCTCTGATTCCCCACCATTTCTCTGATTTTCCTCTCAAGAACGAAGCTAAACCCCATTAAATCACTTTGGTACAAGTTCATCTTCCAATGTTCCCACGTAATGGCCTGGGAGAGGATCCGAGTCATTCCCCCGGTTGTGGTGGTGGAGATTTGAGCTGAGCTCCAATCGTGGAGCACTTTGGGTTTGGATTCTGCAAAGATCTGGGCACCCTTTTTCGGGAGAAGCAGTTTATTTGCCGAGAAATGCAATTTGGGGGTTGAGTGAAACTATTTACTGAACTGGCACCGGTAGCTAATCTTATGTAAAGGGTAATCATGTTTTGTTTCAACGTTTTCAGAGCTAAATATTCCTGTTCTTCCATCCTGGAGGAACGTTTTGTTTCACAGCTTGCAAACCTCTTTTGCAAAAGGGAAAAGTTTATCTGGAATATCAAACCAAAGCGAAGGGATTGGTCATGCATTTGGGTTGACCTGAATTGAAAGGATTATTTTTGTTTGGGTTTTTTTTTTTTTTCTGAGAGGGAAAACAAATCAAAAGCTTTTCACTTCTAGTAAAAATATAACCTTCTGTCACCCCTGGAGTCAGCCAGGGATTCTCATTGTCTGATTTGCCTGAGCGTGAGGCAGAGCCAATCTCCACATTCCGGGCGCTTTCTCAGCCATAGTTTCTCATCAGGAGGGTGAATTAGGGTTTAATTAAGGCTTTGATCGTGGGAAATGGAGCTTCCTGGATGCTCATTCCCTTGGGCCCCCTCCCAGGAGCAGTTATCCCCAGACAAGTCCCCATCCTTGGTCCCTGGTCACTTTGCTCTTGGCTTGAGTGCCCTCTGGTTGGATGCCCATGAAGTGCAAGAAGGGCAGACTCAGATCTCCATTAACTGGATAATTAACTCAATTAGTGAGTTAATAAGTGAGTGATGAGGTCAGGAGGTGCTTTTGTGAACCATCCACCTCGCTGCGCTCCAGGAGCAGTCTGAGCTGTTCCAATGTGTCCACAAGATCTGTTTGTTTTCCAACACTGTGTTCCTCCTGGCTGGTTCCTCCTGGTTGGTTCCTCCTGGTTGGTTTGTCCTGGTTGAAGAGGATCCTGCTGTGCTTGGACAGTGGAGATGGGATGGATGTTCCTGCTCCTGATCACGTGTGCTGGTCTGGAACTGGAAGCATAAGAGTTATGGAACAGAATCACAGAATGATTTGGGTTGGAAGGGACCTCCAAACTCACTTGTTCCATGGGCAGGGACACCTTCCACTAGGTCAGGTTGCTCCAGGATAACAAATAACAGATATTTGGTGTGGAATGGCCTGGGATGCAGTGCTGGCCTTCTCCCATCACAGAGGGAACACCCGCTGTGCCTGGACCATGGTGGGACACACAAAGCTCCGTCTCTGCCGCGTGTTTGGAAGCAATCGCAGAGCTGACGGCACTTGAGGAGCTCCCAAAGGTCCCTCGAGTGCCTGTCACCCCAGGACTTGGTGTTCCTGGGTGGAACTGAGCTCTGACAGGGAAGAGTAATGAGTGATTGCTTCATTTCTGTCAGCACCTCCCTGCTGGAACGCACATCCTTGGCCGCGGGAGGAGCTGGGAGCGGAGCCGTGGGGCTTCTCTTCCAGCCTGCGATCGGAGCAGGGCTGTGCTGCAAAGGGATGGCTGGGCTGGAGGTGCTGACAGATTCTGGGGGAGCTCCTGGTGCCAGGGTCTGTCCCTGGATGCTTGGGAAACCAGAACACTCGTATCTCCTCCATCTTCCAGCTCTTCCCCTGCCATTTTTCATTTTATCACCCGTTGCTCTTCCTTTAGGAACTCCATTTAGGAGAATTTCTCTCCCTGTTCTTCCTTCTGCTCATCCTCATGCTCTTGACTCCTCCTTGCCTCTCCAGCCTTTACTGTCTGGAGCAGTTTGTCCAGGATTTTCCATCTTTATTGAGGACATATCCATTTTTCTGGTGGCTGTCTCTTGCTGGGTACCTCCAGAACTGTGGCTGCAGTTGCATCTCCCAGCTTTTCCTGGTGTTTTATGGAGCTGGGAAGCTGAGGGGCCATATCAGAGGGGGGTTTCTGGATAGGAGTGATGCCCATGTGGCAAACTCGGAGCTGCTTGTTCTTCTGCCTCTTGTCCAATCCATATGAACAGGATGATGTGCCCTGTCCTGCCATAAATGTCACTTAAAGTAAAAGACAGGGCCATCCCTGTGTCCCTGTGAGTGGCTCGAGTGTCACCCCCACACAGAAACCAAACCTAAATTATTCCTGGGTGCAACTTCCTCGTGTGATGAAGCCACCCAAGACTTTTAAGTCACTTCAGTGGCATGAAGGTGCATCAGGGAGGGTCAGGTTGGATCTCAGGGAAAGGTCCTTCCCCCACAGGGTGGTGGGCACGGCCCCAAGGCTGCCAGAGCTCCAGGAGGGTTTGGACAACAGGACAGGGACAGGGTGGGATCGTTGGGGTGTCTGTGCAGGCACTCAGTGATCCTTGTGGGTCCAACTCAGGACATTCTATAATTCCATGAACTTGGGTGTCTTTTGATGTTATTACATTTATTTCTATACTTTTCATGTATCACCTGTGGGTGATCTCCCTGTTCCTCAGGAGGTCCATGGACCTCAGTGGCTGCAGTGTTCTCATCCAGGGCCCCACCAGCAGGGTCTCTGCGTGGCAGGGAGGCTGTGCAGGCATCACCCCCTCCCTGGTGTTCCCCTTTCAGGCCAGCTTTGCCTTCCCCTGCGCGCAGTGAGAGCGAACAGATGTTCTCCGAGCGCCGGGGCGACCTGGAAACTATTAATTAGGTAGTGAGTGAAAGAAGAGATTGCAGTGTTTGGATTTCCTTGAAGGGATAACTATTTTTAGCCCCTGCTGATGTAGCCCAGGACAAGTTAACAGCAACCTGCTGCTGGGCCAGGGGGGGAAGCTGGGAGGATTGCTGTCCTTTATGAAAGGGACGGCTGTGGAGATGCTGTGGTTGCCTGGGAGTGGTTAAAGCAAAGTCCAGATGTATTAATTTTGGGGGAAAAAAGTCTATGTGTGTCTGTAGTCTTGTTCCCAGAAAAATCCCAGAATCCTAGAATGGTTTGGCTTGGAAGGGAACTCAAAGCTCTGCTTTTTGCATGGGCAGGGACACCTTCCACTAGCCCAGGTTGCTCCAAGCCTTGTCCAAGCTGGTCTTTATGGTCCCCAGCTTTTATGGACAGCCTGTGCCAGGGCCTCACACCCTCATTTTAACAAACCTTCACTCACTTCAGACCCAGTCCAGTCGTGTGATTGATTATTTGTGTAGGGTTTATCTTTGGACCAGCTAAGCCAAAGTTGTGTTTGGGCTCTGGGTTCCTCATATTCCCTAGGAATAAACTGGCCAATATGCAGACCTGTGACACCCCTTGTGCTTCTCTGCAGGGCAGGGCAGGGGTGTTAACCTGCCCTTCCTTCCCCACAGCTGCATTCCCTGAGCTCGCCTCAAATGGGAAGCTCGTGGGCTTGCTGTGAAATGACCCCAGCTTGGTTTCTCCTGTCCTCCCCAGCCCTTCCAGGCTAAAGGCCACACGAGCTGTTTTAGCTGCATCCTGAGCTTCCAAGCATCTGGGAGCAGTTCTTAGAAACCTTAGACCCGTGGAAGTGTCGGGGCTGGGGCAGCCCTCGGGGGGCGCGTGGGTGTCCTGGTGTCGTGTTCGGTCCTGGAGCCTCCCCAGCCCCATCCTCGGGGAGGGATCGGGGCTTTCAGCACCGCTGGCCTGGAGAGCTGGCCAAGGAGGAGGGAGATAAGAGGGATGTGTAGCCAAGAATGCACAGAGAGACGTGTCGTGGCACTGGGAACAGCCGGGCTCGATCCCCGACACCCCCAAACTGGGCATGGCTTGGCACCCCCTCCTGATGGTATCTCTGCTGCCCATGGAGCTTTTCCCCTGCTCTCTGCCCAGGGATCCAGGCAGGGCTGGGAAAGCACCCCAGGCTGTCCAAGCAGGTATTAAAGCCTGGCTCTGGGCGTGCACACACAGCTGGTGTGCAGCACAAACACAGAGCAGGGGCCTGTGAAACATTATCCTTAGACGTGGTGTATTTTTGGAGGGTGTTTTCCCCTCTCTCAGTTTGGAGAGGTGCAACTGCCACAGTTCATGTGTCACATTTGGGGACGTGCATTCAGTGCAGGTCACAACTTACTGTTCCCTTGCCCCTGAGCAGCCCTCCAATAACTCACCACACCAAGACAGGGCCACGTGCCCGTTGGTTTCCTGGGGAGGAGGAGGACTAAAATATACATATTTCACTTCCATTCAGTGAGCATCACATTCCTCTCTCTGCTGGAAATCAATCATCCCTATGTCAGAAACTCCCCCTTCCCCAGACAAGGCTTGAAAGTTTGTAGGGTTTAATGGAATTCCATAATATTTGTTGTGCTTCCAGCATGTTTATGGAGAGCGAGACGTGACTTGCTGCTTTGGGCTCTCTCTGGAAGGAAATGATGGACAGGGCTTGTTTTTATGCTGTCGTGGAACCGCTGTAGGTTCAGACAGATTTAAATGTCACAGGCACAAAGAACTTCCTTCTGTATCTTAATCCACAATTAGGCTTAAATTTCAGCTTGGCAGGAGGAGAGGGGCTCTCCCTCTGCTGTAGGGAAGGAGCTGGAAGGTGTGTTTGCCCTTGGAAAGGCTCTGCTGAGTGTTGCCCTTCCAAGGTGTTTCACCTTACAAACCTCCTCCTGCCTTTATGCAAAGCTGCCCCAATCCTGCCCCTGGATCATCCTCCTGCTGTGAGGGATTTTGGGATGGAGAGGCAGCTGAGGCTGAACCACAGGTGAGTGCCTGTGGGGTGTGAGGAGGAGCTCTCAGGTGCCTCTTCATCTTAATAACCTTGTGCAGCCAAGAAAAACAGCAGGGCTGATCGGATTGCATGGCTGAGGGGGAAGGGGGAGATGCATCTCCAGAGAACATCCTTAGAATTGTGGAATTGTGGAAGGATTTGGGTGGGAAGGGACCTCAAAGCTCATCTCGTTCCACCCCCTGCCATGGGCACTAGCCTGGGTTGCTCCAAGCCCTGTCCAACCTGGCCTTGGACACCTCCAAGGATGGGGCAGCTTCTCTGGGCACCCTGTGCCAGTGTTTTACCACCCTTGTAACAAACCTTCACCTGCTTCAGCCCTCAATCCCATTGTGTGATTGTTTTGTAGGATTGTATCTGTGGAACAACCAAACCACACTTACTGGGGGGGCTCTGCGCTCTTATATTCCTTGGGGACAAAGTGACAGAGGTGCAGAGCTGTGACACCCCTCTCCAGGTGGAAAACCTGCAGCAGCAGCTTAGATCTTGTGTTCAAGGTGCTTGTAATCCTGCAGCATGGATTTGTTGGGATAAGCCTGGAATTGTCTGGGTCATCCCTTGGGAGTGAGGAAAGCTCAAAGCAGAGTTGCAGCTTCTGAGTATGAATTGTATTATTCTGTAGGGTCTCTCTTTTTTTAATCAAAAATGGGCTGGCTGAATAATGTGAACAATTTGAGCATTTGCTGTAGGACCCCTGGCAAACTGGGGGGATGTTTATTTAACCTACAGCAGCAGACCCAAACTTTAGGGGGTTTCATTTGAATACATATTTTACATAGGCGAAATGACAATGTTATTGAAAATGAAGATATTTGTTGATGTAAAGTATAAATAGATGTCAGCAGTAAAGCCTTTCAAGTGGCTTTTCCTTCTCCTGGTCTAAGGCACCTTCCACTAGCCCAGGTTGCTCCAAGCTGGCCTTGGACACTTCCAGGGATGGGGCAGCCACAGCTTCTCTGGGCAACATGTGCCAGAGCCTCATTCTTAGGGGAAATAAAATAATGCCTGAGTGTGTCAGGGATGGTTTTCCTTGATGTTTGTGGGTGTTTAGGGGGCTGAGTCAAACTGAATTTCCTACGTAAGGTTGTGCAAACCTGGGGCTGTCCCAGGGTGGAGGCGGAGTCCACCAGCACGTGGGAAGAGACATTCCCGTGTCCATGAGCCTCAGGAGCAGGGGATAAAGTGGGACAACCCCAGTCTTGCTGCCTTGGGGACAAGGGAAGAGGTGATGGGTGGAGGGGACGTGCAGGAACATCTTGGAGCTTTTGATTTATGTTCAGCTTTAAGCAGAGCCTGCAGAGCTCAGTGAGTTCAGTGCTGTGTTTTTGAACCGTGTCCATCACCCAGTAAATAAATCAAGTCCCCTCAGCTTTGCCTCAGAGCAACATCCAGCTGCAGCTGAGCAGGAGACAAAGCTGCTTCACATCACCCTCCTGGCATCACACCTCGTTGGTCCCTGGGCAAAGGGCACGGGATGGATGTCCCAATTCTTCTGGTGACTCCATGGTGTGACCCTGGTCACTGCAGGGCATGTTCCTTGTTCCTGTGCCCTGTCTGTCACCTCCTCTCTGTCCTGTCTGAGCATAATCCCTGCTCATGCTGGGGGAATGCTTTGGGAGGGAGTCTGGTTTGGGGTTTTAAGCTATGATGCATTTGTGGTTCTTCTTTGCCTCGTGGTGATGGAGCTTCCCAGCATCTGGGAAAAGTGGCTCAGTAGTGAAGACCTTGGAAGGAATTTGGAATCCGTGGGATGAGGCAGTAAGGTCTGGAGGAGGGAGGTGCTGGAGGACCATGGCACGTGCAGATATGCCAGGCTGCTCTAGGAACCCCTGTGCAGATCCCCAAACCTCAGCAGGTCCCAAAATTCAGCTGCTCCTGGCCCTCGTAACGCAGTGGGAACACCAGGACTCACACTTCCCAAAGTGTGTTATTTGTGCTTCCAAAGAAAGGAAAAAAATGAAGTCAATCAGTGGCCTAGATTTCACTTTTCCTGGAATAAAACCTCTTCCTGTAAGCAATACCCTCCCTCCTACCTTCCTGGGGCAATCCCACGGCACAAGTTCCCTTTGAAGCGTCTCGGCCGCGTTGCGTGCGTGAGATAAATCCGAGGAGCACTCGGAGCATTCCTGCAAGCCTTGAGGGGATTTCTGATTGCTTCCCATCCCCACAGCATAACCCCTTGGACAAGTGCCTTGTGGACTCCTGCCCTTGTTGAAGGTTTGTGTGATTCCATGGTTTTAAGTATCCTGATATCCAACCTAATCCTGCTCTCTGTCGGTTTGAAACCATTCTCCTTTATCCTATCATTACCTGCCTGGGGAAAAATCACTCTCCCTCTATTTTATAAGTCTTTCTAGGCACAGGAAGGGGCTCTAAGGTCTCCTTGAGCCTTCTCTCCTCCAGGCTGAGCATCTTTGTGGTCTCCTCTGGACCTGCTCCAACAGGGCCATGCCTTTCTTGTGCTGAGGACCCCAGCCCTGGCTGCGGGGTTATATTTTGGGGCTTATTTTCACAGCACAGATCCAAATATGATCCCCCACTGGAAAAAAATCCCGTGGGTAATTTAAGGCACCACCCCAAGGAGTCTGTGCCGCCAAGCCAGGACAGTGTCCCTGGTGTGGCACCAAAGCTGGTGGTGCCAGCTCTGCCCAAGAAGAGCTCCTGGGCTCACTCCAAGCATCCCTCTCTCCTCGGAGCAGGAGGATTCAGAGGATCCTCCCTCCAACCCTGGTACGCGGCTCCCGTTTTTCCTTTCCCTGGAGATGGGAAAGCACCAGCTCAGCCCCTGCTCTCCCAAATTCCCTGTTCTCCCCGTGGTTCGGGCGCTGTGCTGTGGTCCCCTGAGCCCGGGAGTGTTTGCAAAGCCCCGGGGTGTGAGAGCAGTGCAGGGATTTGTGCCGTCGGAAGGGGATGCAGCCTCTCCATGCACTGGAATGATGACGGGGAGGGGAATCCTGCGGAAAAGCAGCCGCTTTGCGTGCGGAGCAGCTCGGCCCGACCTCTTAGCTTCTGGCAGGGATTTAGGAGGCTTCCCTGGGGCTTTGCACCCCCCTCTCCTCCTCCTCCTCCCCTGCCGGGGATGCTCAGCTTGGCTGCGCTGCAGCGGGAGGAACGCGAAAGGCAGGGAGGAGGAGGAGGAGGAGGAGGAGGAGGAGAAGGGTTTGGTGCACACCCTGTGGCGTGTCCCTAATCCTGGGTGGTGGTGGGGGCAGGAGGGAACGGAGCACTGTGTCCCATCCAGGCCACGTAGCACCTCCAAACATCCCTGGAATGCCCCGTCCCTGGAATGTCTCATCCCTGGAAACACCCAAGGCCAGGTTGGATGAGGCTCTGAGCAGGCTGATCTAGTCGAAGATGTCTCTGCTTGCGGCAAGGGGTTGGATTTGATGGCCTTGAAAAGCACTTTGCAACCCAAATTATTTAGGATCTACTCTTGGTGTGGATGCCAGAGCTTGTACCTGAGATGCTGCTGGGAGGGAAACTCGGAGCATCCTCAGGGATGAAGGGCAGGGCAGGGCAGAGTGGAGGAAGTGATCACTGACCCTGTAAATCACAGAATATGTCTCATTTGAAAGGGACCCACAGGGATCATCCAGTCCAACTCTTCACCCTGCACAAAACCATCCCTAAGAGTCACACCCTGTCCCTTCCCATTGTCCAAACCCTCCTGGAGCTCTGGCAGCCTTGGGGCTGTGCCCAGTGCCCTGGGGGGAAGGATCTTTGCCTGAGATCCAACCTAACCCTGTCCTGGCACAACTTCAGGCCATTCCCACAGCTCTGATCCTTTGGTACTGGGCTCTGCCATGGCTGGACACACCCCTGGACAGCTGATCCAGACCTGTCCTCCTCACCCACCTGGGCTCTGGGTGTGTTTAGTGGGGTGGCTGCCCTGGGAGGAGATGGGATTTCTCCCAGAGAACCTGACCATGGCTCATCCAACCCCTTCTTGAGCTCATGTGTTGTCATGAGGTTAATAGGAAACATTTGTGGGAGTGCTCAGGGAAAAGAGGTGATTTGAAAAAAAATCAGCTCTGTGCTGCTGCTTCTGTTAGATTTGTTATGATCCTTTTAACTTCCTCAGGGACAGTGTGGTGATGGCATATGGAGGTGGCTGGAGCTAAAAGGAAAAAGGGTTTTGCCCAAGGGAAAACTTGGCTTTTCTTCAGGAGAGAGAACAAAATGCGACAGAGAAACTTGGTCCCAAATTTTTTTATGAATTGCTGATATCTTAAAAAGAGTCAATCCAATCTTAATTTGTCATCAGATGCAGCTCTGACATTTTTGGGGGGGGCTTTTGATCAGCTCTCACACCTGACGGGCGTGCAGGAGGCAGAGCTGCAAACACATCGCTTTGCTTGAACTTGCAGAGCAGTGCCAAGAGATTAGAAGGTGCTGCCAGGAAAAACTCAAGTTGACGGATGGGAATTACCCTTCCTGGGATGGCTGGGAATGTTTTGAGGAAACAAAAATCTCTTGCTGGTCTCTAGCAAGTCATTTGTATTTTAGGCAGGATCAGTCAGTCACGTCCCATTTTATTTGGGTTCAGTAGAGCGGCCTCAGATCCGTGTTCTGCTCGGGCAGGAGGGTGGGAAGAGTGTCCTGAGGTGGGACCTGGACCTGGACCTGAGCTGTGGTGGGCAAGGAGGAAACTGCTGCTCTCCCTCCCCTCTCAGGTTATGCACCAGCTGGGTGGCCACACTTAATTATTATTTAATTTATCCCGCCCTCCCAACCTGGAAATCCTCCCTTCCCGTTTCTGTCTAAACATGGCAGGTCCTTGGAAGTGCTCTGAGGTTTTATTTGGAATGTCACCTTTCAGGGTCACCTCCAGGTGACCAAATATTACCAAACAGCCACAGCTTATCCTGTCCATCCTCTGGAGAGCCAAGACCCTCCTGGTTTGCAGGGAAGTCTTTGGGGGCTCTGCTTGGCCTGGGGAGTGAGGCAAAGATGAGGAGGTGGCTTTTCCACCCATCCCTGTCCCTTCTTCCCCTTTGTCCCCATCCCCTTGGGCTGGGTTGCCCATCCTCTCATCAGGAGCAGGCACTGCTTTCCACATCAGCTGCTGTCAGGAGATGGTGCTGAAAGTTTATTCCTTTAAGGAGATTCTGGGAATCACAGCATCCCAAAATGCTTTGGAATTGACCTTAAAGCTCATCTTGTTGCAGGTTGTGGAAAAGAAACCTGAGCTCTCTGAGAAGATCCACAGATGAGATGGGGCTTTTGGGGAAGGAGAGCTGAGAGGGTCCAGCACTGGTGACACTGGTTTGTGTGGAGAGCTGTATCCCAGCTCACATTCCAAGGGCTACAGGGATTTTCCAGGGCTTCCTCCGTGCCAGAGCCTTGCAAACAACAAACTGGAGATGTTTAATAGCTGGTTGTGGTGGCTGGACTTGGGGAGGGAGATTATCCCTTGTTTTAGCAGAGTGGCTTTTTAGATTCACAGGGATCCAAGTCCATGTGGTGTTTTGGCCCGTGTTTCCTCAGCAACTTTGCTCCTTTTCCTGCCCTGAGTGTGGGATGGAGCCACCAACTCTGCCCTCCCTCCCACAGCTGAGTGTGAAGCTCTCAGATGTTCTGCTGGGGGGCTGTGACAACCCCAGGAGGAGGAGGAGGAGGAGGAGGAGGGCAGTGGGATGACCTGCCAAGGCTGCACTCAGGTCTGATCCCACCCAGGCCATCAGCCCCCGAAATCCTGCTCATGGATTTGGGATGTGCAGACCCTTTGGGGGAGCTGTTGCCCCACTAACCCACTGCTCCTCTCCCAAACCCACCCTGAGGACAGAGCAGAGGTGCAGACAGGGATGTGTGGGGGACAGGAGCAAGGAAAGGGGTTTTCTGCAGAGCTCAGCCCCTGGCAGATGGTCAGGACAGAGAGGACACATAGGGGATGTTGCTTGAGGTGGAATGAGTGGCCATTCTGGTCACTTCTGTCCTTACAGAACGCCAGGCTTGCTGTCAGTTCTTCTCCCAAGGTCCAGGGCAGAAGGTGGTGGGACTGGCTCTGCTGCTCTCAGGTTGGGGAGGGCTTGGAAAACACAAGAACCATCTCTGGTTCCTGTTGGTGCTGCAGGAAGGTGAAATGCAGCATCCTCAGCAGCACCTGGAATGTGATGGTCCTGGAATGTGATGGTCCTGGAACGTGATGGTCCTGGATGCTCAGCACCACCTTTGGGCAGATGGATGTGGTGATGATGATGATGATCTCACAGAGGAGCAATCCCTGGGCCCTGGAATCTCTTCAGGGTGTGTGCCAGGGCAGGTTGATGTCCTTGTCCCAAAGCTCTGCCTCTTTCCTCCTGTTCTGAGCAGGGATCCAAGAGCCTGGGCTGTGTCTGTGTGGGCTGGCGAGGGACCTTCCTCTCCCCATCCCAGTTAGAGACCTCCAGTGTGTTCCCAGTAGTGGCAGCTTTGTTTTCCCTTCTCCCCGAGTCTCAAATGGAGCATGTGCTTGCCAGTGTTCAAAAAGCATTTGGAAATCTCTGGCTTTAAAGCTCAGTTCCATTGATTTTTTTATTATTATTATTATTTTTTTTTTCTTTTCTTTGGACTCACAATCAGCCTCCCAGCCCAACAGCAATAAGGCATGTTTTGGATGGAAGCTCACCATGGCCAAGCTCTCCATATAGCTTCTCCAGAAACGGATTTGTCCTACCACCTACATTTTGGAGGAGTCTGTTCACAGAGAGAACAGTTACCTGGATGCTTTTTTCTCTTTTTTCCTCTTTCTTTTCCTTTGTTCTTTCCATTTCTTCCCTTTTCCCTTCTGTTTCTTTTCCTTTTCCTCATCCCCTTCCCTTTCTGTGCCTCCCCACCCTCCCAAGGAAGAATTTCTCCCCAGTATCCCACCTAACTCTGGCTCTGAGAAGCCATTCCCTCTCATCCCGTGCTCCAGGTCCTTGTTCAGCCCTGAATCTTGGGCAGGTGATGGCTCCAAGTGGAGTTTTGCTGTGCCATTTGTCAAACCTGAGACTAAACCAGGCTTTGTCTCTGTTAGTTCTTTATTTTCCCCCTGTTAGTTCTTTATTTTCCCCCTGTTAGTTCTTTATTTTCTTCCTGTGAGCATCAGTGGGGGTTGAAGCAGAGAGGCTTGTTCATGGCATCAAGTGAAAAAGGTGACACAAGGAGTGGGAAAGAGCAGGAGGATTCTTCAGGGATCATTTCTGCTGGTTTTCAGCCAGGCTAAAGGAGTTTATTCTTGGAAAGGCTCCTCTCAAGACTTGGCTCTCTGTGGAAAGGATGGAGAAGGGAGCAAAGGCAGGAGCAGGTCCTGGGGGCAGTGCTGGGCCCCCAAAAGCACCATCCTGCTCCTTGGGGAGCCCAGCAGGACACAGGGTGGGAAGGGTGGCCCTTCCAGCTTCCCAAAGCTCCTGGACACACTCAGGTGCCTTTGGAAAGAGCTGGGTGTGAGGGAGATAAATGGGCCACGTGGTGTCAACGGGGCCATCCAGTGTTTTCCAATATTTAGGAAATCCAGGCTCTCTCTCCTTGGGCCAGGAATCCAAGTTGTCCACAGAGCTGGTCCTGCTCCTCTGGGCTCCCTGCCTGCTTCCAGGGAAAGAAAGAAAGAAGGAAAGAAATCCTGGCATTTGGGAGCAGCTTTTACTCCATGTGCTATTTTTACTTTGGATTAGGGTTGTTTACTTCGGAGGGAAGAGGTTTTGCATAAGAAACTCAGGAAGTTCCCAGTGTTTTTGCTCTAGTTCTTCTCGTGGCTGTGGAATCAGAGGAGGGGCAGGACCATGAGGACAGGACAGGGAAGGACTGAGGACCATCTCTGAGTTGGGTAGGGGAGCAGTGGGGTTGTGTTGGGTGTTTCAGCATTCCAAAGCTCTGCTGGAAGGTTTGGGACCATGTTTTATTACAGGGAGATATTTTTTAAGGTCTGCAATCACCTCCCCAGCAGAGCAGCAGGGATCCTGCTCCACCCATTGGGTGCTGTGTTTGATCCCTCACACCAATTAATTGCACTTAGAAATCAAAACAAGGCAGCATTTTTTATCCTACAGCCCTTTGTTGCCTTTCCCCTCCTCTTTAACGTGATTTTATCCCGAGATGGGAGGCTGCAGAAAGCTGCAAGTAGGTGGACACGGCACCTAAGGCTGACCCCAGGATGCTGCTCCAAACCCAGCTGGGCTGGGGGTGGATGGGCAGTGGAATTCACACTGAGTCAGCTCCAAGTCCATCCCTACATCCTGTGTTTCTTGCTGAATAAGGAGGAAAACGAGGATTTGACTCTACCCCAGCATTTTGGGGGAGTTCTCTAACAAGATACGGGCAGTGTGTCCTATCAACGATCTGGGAGAACCTTCCCAGCCTGCATGACCAGGGGTCTGGAGCCCTGACAGGCTCCTCCTGCTCAAGTAATGCCCTGATTTTAGATATATTTCTGTGATAGGGACATAAAAAAGGGTTTTTTCCCTCCATTTAGCCTGAGAGCCAAGGAAAGGAAAGCTGCAGGGAAAGCAGTGAGCAGCGTGGGCTGGAGCCCAGGCAGTTGTGAGCCATTCCCCCTGCCAGCAAGATTTGGAGATCTGTGTGCAAGAAAAGAGGCTTTTTAATTTTCCATCAATATCTGCAGAGCACAGGACGTGGAATTGCCATTTGTGCTCGGGCTGGCGTTACTAAAACAACAGCGCTGGGGGAAGGAGGGCTAATAAACTTCCCAGAGAGCCTGAACAGAGGGCTGCTCTTTGCATATCAGCAGAGGAGCAGTAGCTGCGAGGAGGGCTCAAATCTGTCTCTGTGGCATACTTTGCTCCTGGAGCCGGGAAATAAATAGGCACGGGAAGCCAAGGAAGTGCGTGCTCCTCTCTCTCTCTCGTGTGATTTTTAAAGCATATGCTACTGGAAGATGTGTAAAAAGGCTTTTACTCGAGCTGGAACTTCTCACATGGCTGCTCAGGGCCCTGAAATAGCCTCGGCTGGAAATGGGAGAGTTGTGGTTTTGCTTTTTGTTGAAGGTTTCATGAAGAGCCTGGGGGTTCCCCCTCCCTCCTGCTGGGGTAGCCACCTCCTCCAGTGCCTTCCCTTGTTGTGTCCCCCCGAATTCTCCTCAATTCCCCCAGTTTTTGGGGTCCCTGCCTCGGTCCCGTGCGTGTTTCAGAACCATAAACATGATTGATCCCTTTTTTTAGCAAGCTGTTGAATTATTTATGGATCTGCTGGGATGCTTGAACTGCCAGCTACAGGCACGGAGCCAGCGGGGAAAGGGGCCAAATTGTGAAAGGGAAAGCCTTGTGAACGGAGCTGGGAGAGCGTGGGGGGTGTGATCCTGGGGCTGACACCCTCCAAAGGTCTGGAGCATCCCTGAGGAGTGGGGTGTGTGATCCTGGGGCTGACACCCTCCAAAG
>JAXCLP010000020.1:18755273-18765600 GCA_035584035.1 Lepidocolaptes lacrymiger
CTCCAAAGGTCTGGAGCATCACCCAGGAGTGGGGTGTGTGATCCTGGGGCTGACACCCTCCAAAGGTCTGGAGCATCGCTCTGGAATGGGGTGTGTGATCCTGGGGCTCACACCCTCCAAAGGTCTGGAGCATCCCTCAGGAGTGAGTGGGGTGTGTGATCCTGGGGTTAACACCCTCCAAAGGTCTGGAGCATCCTTCAGGAGTGGGGTGTGTGATCCTGGAGCTAAGGAGCATCCCTCAGGAGTGAGTGGGGTGTGAGATCCTGGGGTTAACACCCTGGAGCATCCCTCTGGAATGGGGTGTGTGATCCTGGAGGTGACACCCTCCAAAGGTCTGGAGCATCTCTCAGGAGGGATGTGCTGCTCCACAGCTGGCCAGGCCTGGTGAAACTCCACACAACAAAATGGATTTAGTTCCTGACCTTTTCCATCCTCAAAAAAAGCCTCCTCGTGCGGGCTGCAGCCTTTCCCAGCTGTTCCCTGTCCGTGGGGTGCCCCAAGCCAAGAGCTGTCCATTTAGGAGCCGAGGCTTCCAATGTCAGGGTGACACTGCTGGGGCTGCAGGACAGCTGGGGTGGGACACGTGGGGGGTCTGGGCTTTGCCAGGAGTGGCCAGTGTGGCTGAGAGGCTGGAACTGAGGAGGAGGAGGATGATGAGGCACGTGCTGCTCCTCCTCATCCTCCCTCTCCCCTTCTCCACCCTCTCACATGCAGCAGGATAAGGAAATAACCAGTGGGGTTATAAAGCTTTTAATTGTCCCTTTTCTACCTCTGTTCCTCCCAGGACTTTCTGGCCTGGGGAGGAATTGCATGAAAAAATAAAAGGGGTTAATAAAATGAGAGGGAAGTGGCTGGACTTGGATGTGCAAGAGGAGGAGGAAGGCTGGGGGTGTCTGGGATGGGCACAGCATTCCTGGGGGTGCTTTTTGGGTTCCCTCCCTTGCAATGAAGGATGCTCAGCTGGCTTTGAAGCTCCTGGACCTCCTGCCTTAATTAAGAGCAATTTATTAGGAGCAATTGCAAAGGAGATTAGGGCTGGCACTGGCAAGGGTGGTTGAAGAAATCAGAAAATGGTTGTCTCGCTTGAGAATTGTTTCTGGTTTTAAAAACCACAATTTTTGGAGCTTGGAAAAGAAGTTCTTGTTTTGCTGGAGCTGAGTGTGGGGTTTGGGGTTTTTAGAGGGTTATTTGTGGGGAGATTTTTGAGATGTTTGGGTTTGCCTGAGCTGAGGCATTGTCCCCTGTGTAGGCACCTTGAGAAAAAGGGGGAAATCTTAAGAAAAAGGGAAAAAAGGACCTGTGCCTCTGCAGGAGTGTTGGGAAATCACTGTGCTCACTGCCTGACCTCATCCCCAGGGTGGGCACTCGGTCCTCGTGGGTGTCTGTGCTCTCCTTCCCTTTCACCTGCTGTCTTTGATTTCCCACACTTAACCTTTGAGCTCAGCCTTGTCCACGTCTGTATTTATGGGCAGAAGGATTAGCAACACGTGTCTCTGTTTCCATCGTGACAGGGGGACAAATTGGCCAGCGGGAAGGAATCGAGCACTGCCCTCTGCTGCCGTCAGCCAGCATTCCCGATTTCAGGATACACCAAATGTGAAGTGCCCTTGGGATGCAGCAAAATGATGGCAGGGAGAGGTGGTTCATCCCCTTCCACCCCCTGCCATGGGGAGGGACAACTTTAATCAGTTCAGGTTGCTCCAAATTCCATCCAACCTGGCCTTGGACACTCCCAGGGATCCAGGGACAGTCCCAGCTTCTCAGTGCAGGAAAAGCAGATGAAGGTTCATGGCATGGGAGCAAATGTCTCAGAGGGATGAATTTAGGACTATGATGGGCTCTGTTCCTCAAGGCAAACAAAGCTGGAAGGTTCCATCAGATGGAAAACAGAGATAACTTCTTGGGCTTATTTACATTTGTAACATCCCTGTACTGAATAAACGAGGGCCAGTTCTCCCTAAGCCTGAGAGCAGATGTGTTTCCTAGCCCTGGATCTCTGGGATGTGTCTGTTGTGCCTGTAGGTGTGTAAGTTTGGGATTCTAAGGCTAATTATTGTCATTTCTGAGGGAGCTGCAGCAGCAGGTTTGCATTTCCAGGGCTTTGCCCACGGTCAGAATGATGCATTGCTCTGTCCCTGGGAATCTGACAAAAAAAGGATCATTATCTCTGGGAAAAAAACAAGCCTAAGCATTAAGGCATGGCCCTACAAACACCGAGCAGATGTTTAATGAGGCCTAACCTGACTAATACTCAACTCAATCAGGCCACTTTTGCAAGAGGGGCTGTGCTGTGCCTCGAAGTTACGGCATTTTGGAAGGCCAGCAGAGAACTTGCCCCGTGGGGACCTTGGCAGGAGCAGCAGCCAAGGACTAATGGCTGCAAAGACAAAGCACCTGGCACGGTGCATCCTGGTGATGCAAAAAAGCTGGAGGCTGGGAGAGGATCCTGATGGGGAGGATCACTCGATGCTTCTGGTTTTTCTACTCTTCCCATGGCTCCGAGCCACGGCTGGAAGCAAACCCTGCCTTGGATGGGCCTGGGTCCTGCTGCGGCCACTCTGCTGCTCCATCAGCCTTGCATCACCCTCCTTGATGTGGGAGAGCTCACAGAGTCCCCTGCGTCCCTCCCAGGAGGGAGGAGAGGCTTTTGATGCTGAAAAAGAGATTTTTCCCGTTCTCCTCTCTCGTTTAAGGCAGCTCCGAGGGGGGGGGGTTGAGTTTCCAGCTGTGTCTGCGTGGCCCTGGCTGCCAGAGCCCTGCCTTGGTAGGGTTGGGATGAGGCACTTGAACACTTGGCCCCCTGTTTTCCCTGGGAATTGTGCCTGAGCAGTTTGTGAGTAAGGATGCAGGCATCTGGCCACAGGATGGCTGCAACCAACCAACCAAACATCTTTTAAAAGTTAAAGGAAAATTCAGAGGTGATGTGCAAGTGGAGAATATTCCTGCCTTTCCCCCCCATCCCTATTTTATGATGTAGGAAGGGTGGAAGGAGCTATTTTGGCTCTTTACCCCCCCAAAATTTTTCATAGCAGGAATGCCACTATTGGTGGCTGGTTTGGTTGGAGATCTCCTAGAAAAATGTAGGGAGAGCAGCTTTGTTCAGCTCTCAGGTGGAAATCAGATGATATTTTGGAGTAGACTCCCAGATATTCCAAGGGATGGGGTCAAAGGGGTGTTGAGAGGGTTGTAAAGCTCCTGCAGGGAGGAGGCTGAAAATGATCCACAGAGTTTCTGCTTGCTGAGTGAGAACAGGCAGAGGCTCAATTGAGCTCCAAGACCCCAAAAGACATGAAGGGTGGGCACAACTGTGGTTTGCAAGGGTACTTTTCCAGCAGAGCTCGGAGCCAGGAGCAAATGGGCCCTGCATAGAATGAAATGCTTAGGTAGGGCTGCATTCCGGATACATCCCAGCGATAAAAGTGCATTTCTGAGCCGAGCTCGGGGCTGCCAACTGACTCAGTGCCAGCTCGACATGCCTGCCATTAACCTTAAAACAGTCTCACATTGTTGCCTTAATGAGTCACCCTTGTATCAACACAAAGACAAGCCAAGCATATTATTTCTTCGCAGGGAAATTACTGGAAAAGACAATTCCTTCTTTTTTAAATTCCCATTTTACCTCCAGGTTTGGCATCCAGTAGCCAGCTTTGACTTTTCCTCTGCAGCCGAGCTCTGGGGTTGGGCTGGGGTTGTGTGAGGGAAAGGGAACGAGACCAGACCTGGGCTGGGGACAAATCTGCCTTCCTAAAATATCCTCTGATGTCACAGCTCCTGGGTGTGGAGCATGGTTGGATTTTTGGAAGGGGAAGAGGACAGACTGGGACTTCTGCTGGGAACAAAATAAACAGAGAGGAGAAGTCTCCCATTGATTGGGTCTCCTGAGGAATTAGAGAGGAATTTGCTTCACGTCCCTGCATATTTTTCTCCTTACCTCTCCTAAGGTTGAGTTAGGAATTTTAAGCCTCTGGTTGCCTACCAAAAACCAGCCCTTTGCTTGAGAAGCACAAGGAGGAACCAGACTGAGGGTGGGAGTCCCAGTGGGCAGATGCTTATTGGAAACTCTGGGCAGCTTTATGGTCTGAGGAGAGGCTTCAGAAATAAAATAAATAAACCCCAGTGCTGGTTGGGGGCTGGCAGGGCTGGAAAACATTGCACATGGGCTGATTGAGCTCTGCAGCAGGACTGGGAGCCAGAAGGAAGGAATGGTGTGGGTTGGAAGGGACCTTAAAGCTCATCCAGTCCCACTCCCTGCCATGAGCAGGGACACCTTCCACCAGCCCAGGGTGCTTCAACCTGGCCTTGGACACTTCCAGGGATGGGGCAGCCACACCTTCTCACAGGGAAGGATTCCTCCCCAATATTTAACCTAAATCTCCCCTTTGTTATCTAAAAACCATTCCCCTTGTCCTGCCCCTCCAGGCCCTTTCAAAGTCCCTGTCCAGCTCTCCTGGAGCCCCTTTAGGCACTGGAAGGGGCTCAGAGGTGACCCCAGAGCCTTCTTTTCTCAAGAACTGGTTCATGAGCTGTGCACAAACGTCATCTTGATCTAATATTTGTTTGGAAAAAGTGTGTGTTCCCCTGGCCTTCCAGTGATGAACTCAGAGCTCCTTCCCCCATGCACTCACCTTCGAAATATGCTCGTCCCCTGCACTCCCCTCCCACCCATGTCCCTGTGAAGAGCAAGCCCAGAGCTTCACCCACAGAACAAAAGCACGTGGAAACCCTTCCCACGTGTCCAGAGTTAAGATCCATGTTGGGTGCAGTGAGGGTTTGAGCTTCCTTTGGGAAGCAAAGGTGGTGCTGTGCTCGAGGGAGGGATGCAGAAGATGCTGGTGTGAGGTGGAGCAGGGTGTGGGTCCTGCCAGGGTGTGGCTTGGGGAGCAGATTTGGGGTCTATTAGTGCTTGGTGTCACCTCCACCATCCCAAACCTCATGGAGCACATCCCTGCTCCAGGTCCTGCCCTGAGGCTCTCCCAGGGAACATCCACAAAGCAAAACCCACCGGTCCTGCTGGGAATCATCATCCAGGAGGGCTGGCAGCTCATTGCTCAGCCAAGGGTGGGAGGTGAGGAGGTGCTGGCAGGGCTCCAGCTGCTTTGGCAGCATCCCTGCCCAAGGAACATCCCTCCTCTTGAGGGATGGGAGCTGAGAGCTCCAACCCAAACCTCCTGTGTGGGAAACGAGGCAGGCAGGGATGGTTCAGAGAAGCTGGAACTCGCCTGGTGTCAGGGCTGGTGCAGTCTGGGCTTAGAGGGGAAGCTGGGCTTTGTGTGCCAGGGGTGGGTGGGGAGCTGTGCTCTATGTAAAAGCCCTGTTGGTATTAGGAAGTTCCATAAAAAAAATCATATTTTCTCTTGACCTTTCAGTTTCTGGGAATGTAGACACAATAAACAGGCTTGGAAGGGATGAGCTTATGCTGAAATATGAGGCTAGAGCAGAGTGGAAAGTCGAAAGCAAACAAGGAAGCAATTAAGTGCACAATGAAGGGAATTAACTAACATGCAATCCATTTCGTATTTATTTATACTCAGAGGCATAACTAATAATAAACATAGGATTTCCACAAAGAAAACAATCTCAGTGCCCTATTTTAAACAACTTTATGGAGCTGTGATGGTTATAGATGGAGCAATTGCTGGTCTCTGGCTCTCCCTGGCCCAGCTCTTCCCTGCAGCAGGGGTTTTATAGCTGCTGTCTGGGTTTGCAGGCGCTGGGGAGACTCTGGGGCAGCTCCTGCAGCATCTCAGAGCACTCCCTGCCTTCCAAGGGCTGTGGGATGGGATCCTGCTGGAGCTTCTGGTACCAACACACTCTAAATATGGACTAATCAGCCCTGGGATCATTGGCTTGGGCACAGATGGGCAGGGATCAGCCTGGCTCTTGCCAGACCTCTTGGATGAGCCTTCAGTGGAGCAAAGAGCAGCTCACAGTGTGTTTTGGACCCTGCAGACCTGGCTGGGTGGAGGGAATGGGGGAAGAAGGGGTTTTTCTCTGGGCTACCTGGAAGTGGCTCATTGGAAGCACAGTGTGTAAATCTGAGTCACCTCAAGGGATGGATTTTAATCTTTGCCATGGGTTTGGAGAGCTGGGCTCTTGGATGGGGAAGGGGTGTTTGGAGGGGGTGAGTCCCTGCAGTGACTGTACCAAAGATTTTGGCCCTTCAGCAGCTCTGAAAATAAAGGGGCTTTTGAAGCTCACGAGAACCTGTGAGGAGATCCAGGTGGACTGAGCTACTGGTGGAAACTGTCCATGGGTGCTCCTGGCACGAGCCAGAGATCTCTGAGCAGGCAGGAATCATGGAATGGTTTGGTTGGAAGGGATCTCCAAAGGCCACCTAGTCCAGCCCCCTGCAGTGAGCAGGGACACCTTCCACTGGATCCAGCCGTGCCTCCATCTCCCTGTAAACACGGGGTTGGGGGGTGTTTCTTCTTGGAAACCTTCCCAAATCCTTATTTTACAACCTCCTGGTCACATAAAGTTGGTTCAAGGGGCTTTTCCTGTTCCTTGCTGCCACTTTGGCTGGTTTGGGGCTGGTTTTAGGCACCATCTGTATCCACATTGGGATGGTGACAGTCACCCTCATCTTGGGCTATTTATGGATCCAGCTTTAGCTGCTGAAACCCCTATTTTGGATGTGATTTGAGCTCCATTTGTCATGAGTGGCTGGACTGCTCTGTCTCTGTGGATGAACATGAGCATGCAGAGCTTGGAGTCTTCTCCCTGACGAGCTGCCACATTCTCCAGGCTGAGGGGACACGCTGGGGTGACAAATGCTTTGCAAACTTCTTCCTGATGCTCCAGGATTGCTCACAGTCCCTTTGGAGTCGTGCACCATCTGACATTGGTGTTGCTCATGGGAATCATTCATTTGCATAAAGCCGGGGAGATGTTATGGGAGGGCTCATTAGTGCCAGACGCTGTTATTAATTCTTTATTATTTAAATGATTGTTGTTTTGTCTAAGGGCAGGATGGCGTGGGGAGCAGCACAGTTAATGCAGGGCTCTGGTGGTACCATAAACACTCGATGTACTCAGCAGCACATGGGGAAGGGGGGGAGAGGGGCCTTGTTTGTCAATTAGGAAAATGCCTCAGTGGCTGCTCCTGGAATGTTTATGCTTTTTGCTCTCTGAGTTTAGACAAAGGATGGGAAACATCCCGGGCCAGTTGCTTTGGAGCCTTTATAAGGGAATAATACGAGGGGGGATAAAAAGATCAAGTACGTCGAGTGCTACTTGTTCTAAATCCTTCAGCCCTCAGTGTGATGAGCTGTGGCTGCTGCAGCACACAAGTGTCCAGGCACTTCTTATTTAAATTCTTATTTATTTACTTATTTATTACCTTCAGGATGCTTTTCTCGGGCTGGGAGATGCTGCCATTTCACAGGTAGAGAGTGCCAAAGAAGGAAAAAAGGAACCTGTTGTTTAGCATGTTGATAGGGAAGGTGGGATTCCAAATCCCACTTCAACTTCTTACCCCCCCTGAACCTCTTCAAGCCCTGGTGAACTTCTCCTGGGCTTCCCCCTCATTATGAGGTACCCTACATGTGTCTCATGCCTCTCTCCTACGTGAAGATTTTGGTGTGTGGCTCATTAAGCTCAGGGTGTGACACTGATTGTGGCCCAGAGATGGACAAAGAGCTGTACTTTAATCCAGAAATCCCTGAACCTGAGAAAAAACTGAGGGCCAGACTTCACTCCTGAACCAAAGCCTTTCATCCTTGTACCCCTGAATGCTGGGAAAATTCAGGCTTGGAACTGAACGTTGTGGTTTGGGCTCATCTCAAATATTTACCTTCGGAGCCCCCGAAAACAAACCCAGCATTTGACTTTCAAAGCAGCAGAGAACTCGAATTCATTTTCTCCTTCTGTTCTTTCCTGCTTTGCTCGTGGTCAGTGCAAGTTGTGTCTGTGGCAATGAGAGCAGAGAGTGCTGTCTCTGGCTGGTTCCTCTCCAGCAGGATGTCAGGATGCTTTGATTGTGCATTCTGAATTGATAACGAGGACACACAGCCAAGGGGCTGGTCCAGGGAGGTGCAGAACTTACCCTGAGTGCTCTTTGCTCCTGCTGTGGAGCACCAGAAGGGGCTTTGCTGAAGGTCCTCGTGGCTGGACGTGGACTGGGTGTGTTCTGCCTTGTTATTTCTGAGCATTGAAGTGCCAGTAGGTGATTTATCTGAGCACCAGTGCAAAGGTGTGCAATGGAAATGACCTCCAACTGGTAACTGTGCAGGGAAGAACTGACAGGGCTTGGGGGGAGATGCTCCTTCCTGGCTCCATCTGTCCAAAAAATCACAAAAAATCACCCCCTCCTTGCCTGGTTACTCGTGGGGCTGTTCCAGCTCAGCTGGGCTCCTCCAAGAGCACCACAAACCACGAAATGATGGGGAGGAGAGAAGTTAATGCCCGGTTGGAGGGACAAAGGAGCAGCTCAGGAGGTTGGCAGTGGGTTCTGTGGAGCCTTGGTGAGCACCCAGCCCGTGACCAAACTGCCCCAATGGCTCAGGAGGGTTTGGGGGCTTGTGGAAAGTGGGCTGGTGATCTCATGGGGGAAAAGATGCCCACACAGCAAAACCTGGTGCTGTGAGTGGGGGAAGCAGCAACCTCAGCAGGAAAGGCTCCAACCCAACCCACCCCAGGTTTCTGGAGGGCTTTCTCCAGGGAAAAGGGTTGGAGAGGAGGGATGGAGCTCCACTGTGAGTCTGGAGCTGAGCTCAGATTTGCCCCAATGATTCACTGCTGGATTTTTAATGTATTTTGAAGCTTTAAAAAGAGAGCTGCCATCACCACCCAACTTTCCACCAGCCAAACGTGCTGGGAGGAGAGGTCCTGGCTGGAATTCCTCAGGCCAGTTTGCCTTGGGAAGCTGCAGGGAGCTCTTACCTGGCAAGAGAGAATGTGGGGAATGTGTGATGTGAACACAGCAGAAATGTGAGCAATTATTTAGGAGCTGGGAAAGGAGAGGAGCCAACAGCAGGTGATTTGGGCAGGCAACTCCACGCTTTTTGGGGGAGGTACCTCCTGTGTTTTGGGAAGTTGCTCACATAACAAAGTGGGGATCACAAGAGGAAAATTGTGCCAGAGGAGGTTTAGGTTGAATTTTAGGGACAATTTCTTTATGGAAAGGGTTGTCCAGCCCTGGCGCAGGTGGAGTCCCCATCCCTGGAGGGATTTAAAAGCCATCAAGATGTGACACTTAGGGACATGGTCAGTGGTGGCCTTGGCAGTGATGGGGAAGGTTGGACTCAAATGATCTTGGAGGTCTTTTTCAACCTAAATGGTTCTGTGGATCTGATTGTCCTTTGGGGAAAGAACTTTTGGGGCAAAAATCCTCCTCTTTAGCCAGTGCTGCTGTTGCACATGTGAGGGGCCTCTTGTGGTGCTGAAACAGGGGCAGGGCTCACTTTGAGATCTCCTGGAGCCCCAGTGGAAGCTGCTGAGATGCCACCTCAGGTGGGTGGGGTGGCAGCACCGCAGAGATGCCCCTTTGTAAGTGCAAGGGCTGCTGGTGAGGCCGAGGTGGTGGAAACAAAACATGTGCCCACTTTGCAGCTCTGGGGCTGTGTCAGCAGCTGCTGCCCCATCACTTGGTGCCTTCCTGACTTAGAGCACCCCATTTTCCTCCTCTGGGGGCAGGACAGGGAAATGCAGCCCCCTGTTTGTTTCTGTGGCAATTCCCCCTTCTCTATTTTCACAGAATTATTTGGGATTGTCATTCTCTGACAGGTTCTTGGCCAGGCTGGGCTGCAGCTGCCCTCATTAGGTGATATGGAATATGGAATCTGATGCCATGGGCAGTAGCAATTAAATCCAATAACATACCTGGAATGTCCTTTGCATTGAAAGCCTGGGAGGACAGAGGTGCTGAGTCCACGCAGCTCCTGGGATGTCATCTATAGGGAATGGGGAGGAACGGGGTGTCCCCACTGTGGGTTAAAGAGCAAACAGGTCCCACCCAGTGGGGTTGATGCCATATTTCCCTGTGAATGACCCCCAAAGCCCTGGGCACTGCACAGGGACTGGTGAGCACAGAGAGAGGAGAATGAGACCATCACCCATCAGCTCATCAGAGGAGTGCTGGCACCAGCACTGGACTCCATCAGTCCTCCCTCCTTGCCAACCCCCCTAAATTTTCACACCAATATGATCTTTTCCTTTTATCTCCCCTCCTGCACTGTTGGATTGGCTTGTTTGGGCTATTAACAAACACCAAATGACCTCCAGCTAATGAATAAAATGGATTTTATTCCCTCCCTTCCCTGGGAGGGTGGGCAGGCCCTGGCACAGGTTGCCCAGAGAAGCTGTGGCTGCCCCATCCCTGGAAGTGTCC
>JAXCLP010000020.1:18765700-18787792 GCA_035584035.1 Lepidocolaptes lacrymiger
GGTGGGCAGGCCCTGGCACAGGTTGCCCAGAGAAGCTGTGGCTGTCCCATCCCTGGAAGTGTCCAAGGCCAGGTTGGGCAGGGCTTGGAGCAACCTGAGCTAGTGGAAGATGTCCCTCCCCATGGCAGGGGGTGAATGAGATGAGATTTAAGGTCCCTTCCCACCCAAACCATTCTGGCATTCTGTGAACGCTCCTGTAGCTGAGAAGCCCCTGAGGAGCTTTGGGGAGCTGTGCTGGCCCCGGGTGATGGTGAAAGAGCACATTTGGGTCAGGTTTCCTTTATTGCTGTCCCAACTGTGCATTTACTGAGACTTTTCAGGAACACGAGTTGCCTGCAGAGCCTGATTCATTTTTTAGGCTGTGGTGGTGAACATTTTCATGCATGTCTTGTCTCATGCACAGGGACGTGGATCATATTTAATTCCTCGCCTCTGAAAATTGCTGCTGCATCTTTCTTTAGCTTTCATCTTTTCCTTCTGGCAAAAGCAACCTCAGTCCTTCCTTCCTCCCTTGGCCACATCCCTGCCCTCTGCTCCACATCTTTCAAGGCTAGAAAAGCCTCTAGAGGTGATTTATTGCCCTGCACAGACAGAACTGCATCTTGAAAGGGTGATTTTTCCACTTGTTGTCCTTGAGCTGTTGCACAACCCCCTGGCACAAAGGAGGGATGTGCTGGGAATTCCTGCCCTGGGTGGCCTTTGGGCAGCCCAAATAGTGCCTCCCGAGGACTGGAGGACAGGGAAAACCAGGGGAAATGGGAAAAAAACAGGAGAAATTGGAAAGAAACAGGAGAAACGGGAAAAAACAGAGGAAAACGGGACTGAAGGATGAGTATGGATTATTTCTATCCCAAGAGGGCTTTGTAGATGAGTTGGGGGCTGCTGACACTCTGTACCCCTGTAATTCCAAGTGTCCCTTGAGGACACAGGAGGGGAAATGCAGGGGGAAGGAGGCACCAGGATATTTGGGGGCATTGCTGTCCCAACCAAGCTAAGCCTCAGCCTGATCCCAATTTCTGCAGCTCCCGACACGGAGTGGTGTCACAGTCACCAACTGGGCCTGTCTAGGGTGATTTAAAACCCAACCCAAACACTGTCAGGAACAAAAAAATCCAAAGGGAAGCAACCCAGCCACAGGCAAAGGGCAGGAAGGATGCTCTGCATCTGGCAAGCCCCGCCGGTTCTTTGCTCCTGCTTTGCATTAAACCATTTGCTGCGACTTAAAAAAACCCAACCAAGCGACTCTTCCCGCTGAGGGGAAGGGAAAAGAGGTCGCTGGAAGGGGGTTTGTGTGTCGGAGCCCTCAGGGAGCCCAACATTTCAGGGAATTTTGGGCTCGTGGGTTCCAAAGCTGAGCTGCTGCAACGTGCTTTGTGTTAAGTGTTCTGTTCTGGCCGGGCAGAAGACACGGATCTATAAGAAGCTGACCACATGTACATGCTGGGTTTGTTTCTTTTCTTTCATTTCTATCACATTTTTGAGATGTTAAGGTTTTTGGGGTTTGGAAGAGAGGGATTTCTTACGGTGGCTGGAACTGCTTCTTCCTTGGAAAGGCTCCTAAATCGGGCTCAAAAATGTATATGAAAAACTCCGAGGGTTGAAAGCAAAGCGAGCCACGTTTAGGAATCCAAGATGCATTTATAACATTTTTTTAACGAGCTGAAAATTTTGAGGGAAATGATTTCCAGTCACTGGACATTTTTTTTTTGGAGAGTATGATTTCAGGAGCTTGTCAACAAATAGTAGCTCTTGTCTTGGTTGTGCAGCCGCATCGGGGATTTCCAGTCCCAAAGGTTCGAGACGAATTCGGTCAAAGCTCTAAAATTTCCGCTGCTTTTTTCTGGTTAACGTGAGGCGTTTCTGAAGCTCCACCACAATTGTTCTCCCATTAGCAGTGAAAGCCAATCCCTCCTCTGAAACAACCCACACTGGGGCTGGGTGTTTGGTGGGGCTGCTCGAGGAGTGGTACAAGAACAGCCCAAACTGGGTTGGTTCCCACCTTGAGTGACCCCCCTTTGTGGCATTGCCAGGGACATTGGGAGTCCTGAGGAAGAAGTGAAGCAAAACCAGCTTGGAGATCACCCAAAAGTGGCTTTAGGGTGGAAAATGAAGACCTTTGGGGGTGTTTCTCCATCTCCATCCCTAATGTGCAGGTTGTGGTGTCAGCACCCCAGTGCTGGGAGCAGGATTTCATCAGTGCCAGCAAGGGGTGCCCAGCCAGAGCCAGATAGTCCTGCCCATGGAAGAGCCATCTGGAAGGGGGGGCTGCAGACCATGGACTGTGCCAGGAGAGCTTTGGCTCCAGCAGTTGACCCTGTTTTGTCATTTGCAGGGGAAAATGTGAGGGTGGGCAGGCCCTGGCACAGGGTGCCCAGAGAAGCTGTGGTTGCCCCATCCCTGGAACTGTCCAAGACCAGGTTGGGCAGGGCTTGGAGCAACCTGGGCTAGTGGAAGGTGTCCCTGCCCATGACAGGGTGGCACTGGGTGGGCTTTGAGGTCCCTTCCAACCCAAACCACTCTGATTTTGTGAAAAGTACCCTTTGGGATGGCTGAACTCTTGACACGTGCAGAGCAAACCTTCCTCCCTGCTGATGTTCCTGGGGATGTGGGGGGCAGGAACTGTGCCCTGTAGGGTGGTGGTGCCCCCCAGGACCATCCTGGGTGGTTTTTGGTGTCTGAGCAGTGGGATGAGCAGGGAGGGGTGAGCTGAGCGTGGAGAAAGCAGCTCTGCAGCTCCGGGACAAAGCGCAGTTCCTGATGTGGGCTCAGCAGGGACCATCAGTGCTGTAAACTCATTAGGCAAAGCGCTCAATTACCACAAACAGCCGCGCCCTCATTAGAGAGCAATAAGGATGCTGAGGAGGTGCTGAAATGGCTCATTAACACAGAGCAGGGCCATTCTCTGCGATGCTGCTGCACAAACAGCGTGCGGGGGAAGCCCTGGCGCTAATTTAGTGACCTGCTAATGATTTCAATGGTAATTAACGGGTCCAGTGCTCTGGCCGAGCCGTGGCCTCGTGGATCACAAAGCCAAGCCATGGAGATGGTGGGCTGTGTTTGTGTTTGCCACGGAAATGAGGAATTTGGCAGCTTTGTGTGCTGAAGAGCTTCTTTCCCTCTCCTTCACCTGCCCTGCTGTGTGTTGACATTGTGGTGCTCTCCAATTTTTTCCAAAATCCTCTTCCCATCACTCCTTCAGTGGGTACCAGCATGAGTTGGGGATGCATCCCATGCCAGAGTGTGTTCCCACTGTATCCTGTATGTGTGATCTGCAATAAAGATGTGACTCAGGTGGAGTTTAAACTTCTGGTCCCTTTGAATATGGTCAAGAAGTGGAGGAAGGATAACACAGAGCTGTGTCAAGCCAAGGAAAGGAGACACAGCAAGAAAAAGAATCTTGGGAGTGATGAATTTTCGATAACAATTCCCAAGAATGGCGAAGCAAATGAACTTCCCTCAAGTGTGGCACAAATTGCTGATTCCAAACTTGGGCTGAGGCAGGTCCTGCAGGCCAAACCTTCTGCCCAGACTTGTCCTGCTGGATCCTCTCATTTCTCCAGCGGAGCAGAAGGCTCCAGCAGCATTCCTGGCATGCCATCCAGGCAGGGATGTGCAGAAGGGCCTTTGCTCTGTGTTTGCCCAGGGAACAACGCCGAGCAAATGGCAAATTCCATCGGGAAGTGGCTTTGTGGAGGGGTAAAAGGTGCAGCTGCAGCCCCTTCCAGATGTGTGAGGAGGAGGGATGCATCTCCCCCCTGGATGCTTTTAAAAACCCTTCTGCAGTGCTCAGGTTCCCCCCAAAAGGCCCACTAACACTTGCCCCAGATGTTTGGGTGCTGATGGGACCCTGAGTCGTTCTCTTTAAAAGCAACAGCTCTTTGGCAGCTGCTGAGAAATGAAGGGAGACATTCTGTGGGAGCAATAACAGCGCTGACTGAAGGGATCCCTCGTGGCTTTTCTCAACCTTTGCTGCTTAATGAACCAACTGATTCAGCCCGCAGTGTTGAAATAATCCTTCCAAGGACTTTGGGGCCGTCCCGTTAAGTCAGGGGAAAGGTTTTACAGCAAAACTTTTGTTAATGAACCAGGACTTTGTTGTCAGAGGAAGAATTGGGGCTTTCTCCAACCTGAGTGTTAGGGGCAGGTGAATAAATTTAATTTCTTTCCCTGCATTTCAGGTTGACACCTAATCATCAATATAGGTTGCAGCGTTTCTTTCTCTTCTTTCATTATGAACTGAGGGACAATGGAGAGGTTTGTGGAAGGCAAATCCCCTGAGCCCTGTTTAATGCAAAGACAACACCTCCTTCAGCTCAGGAAATCCCGGAGCTGCTTATTTTTTTAGGCTGGGGGAATATTTTGGGGGGAAAAAAATCACAGCATGTTTATTGTATTCTTAAACCCTTCCCTATCCACCTACTTTTGGCCACTTCCAGTGACAAAATACCGAGCTGGAAGGACCTTGGAAAGTCATTATCCCACTTGGTGTCAATCAGGTTGTTCCTGTGTCCTTAATTAGTGTAATGGAAGTGCTGAGGGACAGTTGCACAGAGGGTTTTCTGTCCCCATCATCACCACCTGCTTTTCTTCTCACCTTTGCTCTGGCAAGTTCTGCTGTTCCCTGGCTCTCCCTCTGCCTGTGGTACCCCCAGCCTTTCTCAAGAGGTCAGTCTTGGATGGGCTAAAGCTTTGCAAACAGCTGCTTTTGTGGGGCTTGGTCTCCCACCCTCCACTCGTGGGGGTGCTCAAGTCTCCCGTGTGGGATTTCTTGCCTCTGGTGCTGCCAGAGCAGTGTCAGCTCCATCAGGGAGCACCGAGAATCATCTTCTCCACGTGTCTGGAGGAAGGGCTTCCTTTCTATGTGCCCTTTAATGTTGAGGCTCCTCTCCCAGATCCAAAAAAAGGGACTTTAGTGAGTAACATTCTGTGTGGAAGGAACTGACTCCTGTCAGGGACCTCATTGACCTGAGTGAGGGCAAAGCACTGATGGTATTTGGGTTCAGGACCTTCCCTGCAAATTTAAAAGCTCTGGGTGCACTCAGGACCCTCAGAATACCTGCAGGTTTAGATCTTGATTCACTAGACATCCCCTCTCCAAAACTGACATCTTTATTGAAAACTCTTCCTTTGTTGAAGCCAAAGAAAGACAAAGCTCCATTCCCCTTGGGTGGGACCAGGATTACCAGCCTTGCAGAAGTCTCTGTTTGGCCCCTGCCTGCCTTGGAGCACTCAGGAGATGAGGAGAGCTGGTCCAGGGTGAGCCACAGAAGGTGGAGGTGAAGGCTGTAGTAGGCAGGAGATGAATGAGAAGAGCTGGTCCATGGTGAGCCACAGAAGGTGGAGGTGAAGGCTGTAGTAGGCAGGAGATGAGGAGAGCTGGTCCATGGTGAGCCACAGAAGGTGGAGGTGAAGGCTGTAGGAACAGCCAGGAGATGAATGAGAAGAGCTGCTCCATGGGGAGCCAGAGAAGGTGGAGGTGAAGGCTGTAGGAGCAGGCAGGAGATGAGGAGAGCTGGTCCATGGTCAGCCAGAGGAGGTGAAGGCTGTAGGAACAGGCAGGAGATGAGGAGAGCTGGTCCATGGGGAGCCAGAGGAGGTGAAGGCTGTAGGAGCAGACAGATGAGGAGAGCTGGTCCAGGGTGAGCCACAGAAGGTGGAGGTGAAGGCTGTAGGAACAGCCAGGAGATGAATGAGAAGAGCTGGTCCATGGGGAGCCAGAGAAGGTGGAGGTGAAGGCTGTAGGAACAGGCAGATGAGGAGAGCTGGTCCAGGGTGAGCCAGAGGAGGTGAAGGCTGTAGGAACAGGCAGATGAGGAGAGCTGGTCCATGGGGAGCCACAGAAGGTGGAGGTGAAGGCTTTACACAGAGAGTCCATCAGGAGGAGACGGCTGATCCTCCTTCCCATCAAAACCACTTGGCTCCCAGTTGCCAAACCGGTGCCAAGCCCCAGTGACCTTTCAGACTCATCGCTGTGCTGAGAAGATTTACAGTGGAAAAAAAGCTCCTTCTTGAGAGAGGGAACTCTTGCTCCTTCCTCCCAGGAGAGCCTCCAGCCGGTGACTCAGCCCTGCAGCATCTCAGCTTCCCGTCACCATCCCGCAGTGGCTGCGATGCTCAGGCTCGGGGGGATCCATGCCTGCCTGCCTGGGAGCTGGGGTGATGTCAGCTCCTGCTCTGGCTCCTCTCAACCCTCCAGACTGCTCAAAGTTCAAGGCTTTAGTCTCCTCAGCCAGCAGGCCAGGCCTGGCTCAAGCACAGACTCGCTTCTCCCCAAGTGATGACATTTTAAAAGGGCTTGGGAATGTCAAAGGTCCCGGAGGGGATGGAGATGAAGCTCAGTGAGATCAGGACTTGAGGTTCCAGGTCTGCCCAAGTCACTGTGTGCCCGTTTCAGGCAGAGCCACAAACCACAATTAGCCTTTGGACTTGGGATGCTGTGAGGATTTTCATTTCAATCTGCAAAATATTCTCTACCCTGCAGGGTAACCCTTGGAGAATGAATTCTGTGATTCTGGGATAAATGGAAAAATAAATACAGGAGACTCAAGTTAAAGAAGAGCTGCAAAATGAACTGGAGAGAGGAGTCCAAGCCCTGAAGGGCATTTGGGACAGATTTCAAACACCTCAAAAATCCCTAAGTGGATGAAGAGACTCAACAGATCCTTGTGCTGAGGAACAGGAGAGCAGCACCGAGGCTGAGGCACGAGGTGGTTTGGATGTCAGTGGTTTTGTCTGGGGGACTCTTTGTGTCCTGCTCTTTCCAGATTCTGGCACGTTCCTCTGTTCCAAACCACACGGATTTTTCCCTGTTGTGAGGTAGATGCATTGAAATCCCTCCAGCTGCCAAGGGCAAGGTGAGATCCCAACAAATACATGTCAGGCTTTTTTGGAAAAGGGCTCCATCATCTCCAGAGCTCCCAAGGAAAAATGAGTTCCCTCTAAGTTCCCACAGCAGGCAGAAGAGACTCCCAAGCAAAACCCTCCACGTAAATCTAAACCCTGGTGTTTACTGGGGTGAAAACTCTCCTGTCTTGTGAGCCAGCCTGGATCTGGGAAGAGCAGGAAAGCCAAATCTGAAGCCAGGCTTAATGAAAACTTTGTGTGCTGTTGGATTTCCCCTTGGCCTTTCCCTCCACCTCTCTCCCTTGGACTTCTCCAGCGAGCTCTGCTGGGATGCTCACAAGCTCTAATCCTCCCTGGGATATTTCCAGGAGACCTGGGCTGGGAGGAGAAGACAATTCTCTGCCTTGGATCGGTTCATCTCTCAGCCCTCAGAGGATGCCAACAGCAGCAGGGGGCTGGGATTGCTTGTGGGATGAGGAAAATTGTCCGGGATGGGTCTGGATTGATCCTCTTGCTCCTCCACAAGGCGAGCACAGAGCACGGGCAGCCTGGGAGGGAGGGAGGGAGGGAGGGGTGGGAAGCAAACATTTCCCCTGTGGGATGGGTGGCTGATGGGCACAGCTCCACTCTGCACGACCAGGGACCCTTTTTGTTGCCACCCTTTCCAAAGGGTTTCTTTTCATTGAGGTTTGAAGTGAAGGGATTCCCTCCTGGGAGCTGCTCTGGGGTGAGGATGCTGTGATTCCTGCGTGGGCACCGGTGCAGCCCCATTTCTGTGCCTGCCTCCTGCCAGGGTTGGCATCCCAGCCAGGCAAAAAGAGTCACAAGGAGGAGAAAATGAGCCAAGATCTCCCTTGTTCCCCGTGTGAGATTTGAGGCTCCGAGCAGAGGAGAGCAGAGCACAGCTTGGCATGGCAACCAACGGGTTTGGGGGCATTTCAGGTGCTGATTTTATTTGGGGTGAATGGATTTGTGGCATCTCTGCAGGTGGTTCCCACAGATTTCCAGCGGAGACCTTGGGAATCGAGGAGGTGTTTGCAGGAGGTGTTGATTATCTCTGGTTGCTCCATCCCAGCAGGATTTTTGTACCACCAGAGCACATGGGAACAGAGCTGGGCTGTTCTTTCCCACTGAATCTCTCCTTGATTTATGAAGTGCCTGCTCAGCCCCCGGGAATGGCAGAGCTGGAGGATTGTTATCTTCATGAGCCCATCACTTGATTCAACCTCAGCCTGGAGCAACATCTCGGAGAGGTCCCTCTGACACTTCTCCCGGAGAAAGTCCTCAAGACTCGTTGTTTGGGATTAAAAAAACAGAAGTAGGGCAGGGCTGGTGGCTGTTGCGTCCCAGGGATTGCACAACGCTCTCGATTAAAAGCAGGAGTGGATGCTGATGAGCATCCATTAGGGATAGGAAGTGATGAGGTGTGAAATGCCGAGGAATGGGGTGAGGGATGCAGAGGGCTGGAGTAGGAGTCCTGTTTAGCTCCAGTGAAGTCTGCAGACTGGCAGTGCTGGCACGGAGCGACCAGGTGACTTGGGACATTGGCTTTGCCATCCTCGCCCTCCCGCTTCCCACGGGATGCTGCGAGTAAAAGTGACACCTCTGGCACTTGGAGCCGGGAGCTCCAGCCCAGATCGCGGTGTTTCATCACGTTCTGGGCCACCCCTGAACCTCGGTGGGGTTGGAAATGCCAGCCAAGCTGTGTCCCTGTGCCGGGGGGACTTGGCAGGAGCTCAGCCGGGGATGGTCCCCACCACTCCCAGCTGTTGGGCATGTTGTGGGGTCTCCTCCACTGGAGATGTTCCAGCACTGCCTGGCTGTGCTCTGGGATGACTCTACTTGAGCACAAAGGCTGGACCAGATGACCCACCGTGGTCCTTTCCAACTTGACCTGTCCTGTGGGGTCTCTGCTGGAAGTCAGAACCCCTTTGGTGTGTAAGGACGTGATGTTGAGGATGTTTTCTGGGAAGGATGGAGGCAAGATTTGTCAGGGGTCGTTTGTTCATGGCTTTTAGCTGCTCTCAGGAGGCTGTGGTGGGGTGAAGGAAGGGTGTCATCTGCCTTGGCACCTCTGCAGGTGTCCGTCACAGCTGCCTGGGAGTTGTCCCTGCAATTCCTTCTACTCCAAATGCCATAAGAGGTTTTCAGGGTGCTGCTTCCTAAATCCTCTGCAGGAGATGCCTTCAGCATCCAGGAAGATGCTGCTGCCTCCTGTGGCTTCTTCTGAACCTTCTGACCCTTCTGTCAGCTGCAGTTTGAAGGGGAAAACCAGGTGGAAGAGGTTCAGGTGCTGGCAGCGTGTCCTCTGCTTGCAGATGGACAGCTGACATCCACAGCTAACCCCCATCCTCCTAAAAATCCCCACCACCCCAAGCAAAACCCCACAATTCCTCCTCACTGGGAGTGTTCCCAATCTCCAGAGTGTTTTTCTTGCCTGCTCTCATCAGCAGACAACTGCAAGAATCAAAGAGGGTTTGCATTTTATTGTTATTTTTCAGGTTTGTGTTGGTTTCTTTGCCTAAAACCTATAAATTCCCTAAAGCTGGTGCATCAGGAATTGCTCAGCAAGGTAATTGGTTTATGCAGCTCCTTGAAGGGGTTCTTTTTTTTTTAAGTGGAAAGAGGAGTGTGTTGATTTGGTCGAGTGCCAACCAGGAAATACCAAAAAGCTGAAGATGGACCCGTTGCAAACACACTAACCAGGCTCAGATGTCCTGTCGATATTGGAGTATGGAGGGTAATGGAGAGCACATGTGTCCTGTAAATAATGAGATTATTAACAAATAGACAGAAATAAAGCCATTTGGCTGCCTCAGTGAAACTCTGAATCCACTGGGTCCAGCTGAAAGCTCTTCATTGCCCCCATTTGCCCCATAATGGGTGTTTTTTCCTGCAGCCTGTCAAGATCTGAGGTTCTGCTTTGGGGTTTGCATCTCGGGTGAGCCACAGTTTAATCCTACACTTTCTTCCTGAGGAGAGGCTGGGGCAAAATAGGGATGTTGATCCTCTGGGTCACAAGGGGTTGGCAGGAGGAAGGGGAAAAGCACGAGGTTGGAGGGGTGAGTGCCTGTCCAAGGAGGCTGAGCAGAGCCTGGAGCTGCACGGGCCTCTTCTCACCTGCCTGACCCCTGTCCTGCTTGAGCCTAAAAGCCTTGGGAAGATGGAATCGAGTTGGAAAGATGCTCTGGGGGACTCAGCTGGGTTTTCAATCCCTCCCTTGGCATGCCTGTGAGTGGGATCCCAGTTAAAGAGGAGGCTGTTGGGAGCTCATATGGGTTGTAAAACAATCAGGTCATTTGTCTCCGTGCCAAAGATGGAGCAAAGATCCCACTTTGGGCATCCAGCCTTGGAAATGCTGACCCAGTTTCTAATTCTTGTGTCTGAGCTCCCTTTCCTGGGGCTGGGACCAGCACACATCGATGCTGTACCTGTGTGTGGGGGGGTGTTTTCCCTTTAGAGGAGGAGGAGGAGGGAAAAATGTGTCCAAAACAAGGTCCATCATAGCCATGAGGATGGGGAAAGGTCTTTTCCCACGTTCCATGGGACAGAGGCAACGTGAGCACTGGTGTTGGATGGGAGATGTCAGGGGTGAGAGAGGCCAGTTGGACTTCATCCCATAAATTGATGGGGTGGAATTAGCTGGGGTCTAGAAGGGGAGTCCTACAGCCTTGTGCATTTTAGGCAGGTCCACCCTGGATCAGTCAGACCTGGAGCATTAGCTCTGGATGCTTGCAGCATCCATCTGTCTTCCAGCATGGATTGGGAGCGCTGCATCCCCTGAGCCTGGGAGGGACCAACGGGCTGCACAGTCGAAAGTCCTCAGACCTTTCATCGTGGGGCTTCAGCATCACTGTTTGACCTCGAGCATTTGAAGCCATTTTTAGCTGCCTGGCTGCAAAGGGGGAGGGAAGGAGGGAGAAATGCCACGGGCTTGGCATGACATCCCCGACACAATAGGAACTTTTCTTAGCAGCTTTCCATTGTGTTGCAAATGGCAAAGATCACGGTTATATTTGCATGTTTCAGACTGTCCTGGAGAATTAGTTTCCCTCTGCACTGGGTAATAGTTTTCACATCACATTAGTTTCACTGTTGGGTGGGAGGCGCAAAAGCTCCAGCTGAAGAGCAAAGATTCTCCTGCCACTGGAGACCTTTGCTCTTACCTGGTAGTTCAACCTCAGAAGAATCAGGTTGTAAGAAAATTGATCTTTTGTGCATAGAGAAAGAGGAGGTGGCAGGTGGGCAGTCAGTCCTTTTGCTCCGAGGGGCTCGATTGCTCCGCTCAGGCCAACACAAGCGTGCTCATTCCTGGCTAGAATAACAACAAGGACATTTCTTTGCTCTGGGATAAGGCAGATTGGAGTAGATTTATGCTTGGCTCTGCAGAGGACATGCAGCTATTGACAGCCTGAAAGCAATTAGCCCAAGAAAACAAAACAGAAACAACTGGGACTCGCTGCAGCTCAGTCTGCGGTGCTGCTTCCAGGACCGGCGGAGCAGGACGCTCTTTGACTCCGGGCCATGGCCCTGTTGGATTTTTTCCCCCTCTCTGAGCTTTTGCTCAGTGCTTTGTGAGGGGGAGTTCTGCTCTGCGATCTGGATGGAGCTCCATGGGCGTCTTCCCTGTCGTGGGACCTGGAGAAGTCACCAAACCCCAGCTGAGGGCAGGGTGGAGGCTCAGAGAGTTCTGCCTCTCCTCGTCTTCACAGGACGTGGGGTTTGGCTGCTTTGCCCAGGGAACAAGGGACAGGATGAAAGGAGACAGGCTCAGGCTGTGCCAGGGGAGGTTCAGGTTGGACATCAGGAGGAATTTGTTCCTGGAAAGGGCTCTCAGGCCTTGGAAGGGGCTGCCCAGGAAGGTTTTGAGTGCCCACCCCTGGAAGTGCCCCAGGAAAGACTAGAAGTGGCCCTCAGAGCTCTGGGCTGGGGACAAGGTGGGCATCGGGCACTGGGTGGGCTCTGTGGGCTGGGAGGACTTTTCCAAGGATTGTGTCTGTCTTCTCTTGGTCCACCAGCAGACCTCCTGCTTCTGGAGACCGCTTTTGAGTCACTTCAGGGCTGTACCAAAGACTGGTGATGGAACCCCACGTGCTGCATCCACAGATTTCAGCCCAAGGCTGAACTTTGCTCCAGGGCTTTAGGGAGGTGCTCGAGCTGCAGGATGAGCTTCCTTGGGTTGAAAACTGAAAGGGCAGGTTTAGATTAAACGCACAGAGAGAATTCTTCCCTCTGGGGGTAGGGAGACCCTGGCACAGTCTGCACCATCCCTGGAAGTGTCCAAGGCCAGGGTGGACAGGGCTTGGAGCAACCTGGGCTAGTGGATGGTGTCCCTGCCCGTGGCAGGGGGTGGAATGAGATGATCTTTAAGGTCCCTTCCAACCCAGCCCATTCCATTATTCTGTGATTCAATCCAGACCAGGTGCCACAGCAATAAGGCACCTCCCTGCACTCTGCTTTTCTAGCCCAAATTCCATCTGCAGTGCATAAGCCCGAGGGAAAAGGCACATTCTCAACAGCGGGAAGGTCAGGCTGATGTTGGGGCTGCCGAGCGTCTGTGCGTCCGTCCTGCTCCCAGAAAAGGCCCTCGTGTCTGTTACCATCTGGACAGCAAATGTGCCCTCCTGTGGGAGCTCAGCTTTGACCTTTGCTCGTTTTGTTTAAGAACAAATGTAAGACAAACGTGTAACGTTTGCCCCAGGGACCCGCTGTCAGCACCGCAGAGAGGGCAGGAGCTGCCTCGTGGCGGGGATTTATGGCACGTGGATGTAAACGCAGCTCTCGAGGTTTATTCTTTGCCTTCAGCTGGGGAAGACAGAGCCTCTGTTGGAGCCAGGGCTGTTCCAAGTCATCCCTGTGGTGTTGATGTGAGCAGTGAGTCCCACCACACACCAAGACAATGTGCTCCTTCATGGCTTTGGTACCATCATCATCAGGGTCCTTGGGTTCATGGCACCATTGCATGGATCATGACCATCAGCTCATTGGAGCTCCTGCACATCACGAGCACGTCGTTTCTCATTTCATCAGGCATTTCTACAGGCAGAGTGTGTTTTCTGGGGGGTATTTTGGCTGTTCAGCCTCGTGCGGCTCCAGCGTGATGGAGAAGGTTGGGATGAGTCCCCCTCCGTAGCCACTGGATTTGGGAATGTGGAGCACAGCTCAGCCTTCTGCCTGCAGGTCTTTCTTCTTGCCACTTGGAAGCTCCTGCCATGCAGCACAATCCCTGTGGGCAGAGCCCTGGAGCTCTTTTCTGGAGAGGAGGGAAAGATTAGCCCTCCAGTTATGGGGTGGGAACTGCCATCAGAACAGACTGGGGCAGCAGGTTGAGTGTCCTACCTCAAAATGAAGGGGTTTAATGGGTTTGACCATCTCTTGGTGATGGGAGATGTTTCTGCCAGGGCTGGGGTCCCCACCCTGTGTTCACCCAGCCTTGAGGAGCTCACAGCAGCCCCAGTTCCACCCAGTGCCTTCAGCTCAGCAACATCCCCCCCAAAGTGCTGCTGTAGAGGGTTTAAATGGATCCTTCCAAGATGAAATTGGAAAATAAACCCCCACAGCTCAGGCTTGAGTTGTTGAGATGATGGAGGTTGCTCAAATAGCACAATTAAATGTATTTATTATTTCATTCTTTTGCTTTGCACCCGCGGGGTTGATGCTGAGCTGCCTCTTGCTGGCTTTAAATAGTCCCTCTGCACAGAGTCTGGGACAGGCAAGGCCTGGATCCAGCCTTTTCTTTGGATTATGGATCTAAACCAGCCAGTTTCACTTTGCTGGGTTGGTACGTGGTGTCATTTGCCCATTTTCTTGCAGTGGCTGAAAAGCTGCCCAGCACAGGCTCTTCCAGACAGCCCTGGGGGCATCTCCACTTGTGCCAAAGAAACTGAGCTTTAACAGGGAAACAAAACAAAACAGCCTCATCCTGCCATCCGTGTCATTCCTAATAAACTGAGGAACATCTCTTTTTATATTATTATTCGTAACACAACTTTGTTTTAAAGCGCAAAGCCTGGTCTGGATCTGCCCTCTCTAAAACTGTCCCTTTAGAATCAGATTTTGGCAGCAGGTCCTGTCCCAAGCAGGTGGGGTGAGTTAGGCCAGATTCAGTGGCAGGTCCCTCTGATGCCTCCTTCTCTCCTTTCTTCTGTTATCAATAAAGCCATTGAGAGGATTTTTAATAAATAAACACAAAAAAAAAAGCATTTTTCGACAGACAGTGGGATGGAAAATGACTCATAGGAAAGCAGGGTCTAAGGCACACTCCAGTAGTGGGTATTACGTGTGTCGAGTTTCATTTTGGGCTCCAAGAATGCTGTGGTTTTCTCCAAGGATTATGCCATTGTGGAATAATGTCACTGGGGAGGATTTGGTCAAGAGGAGCTGATTGAGTCTGGTGGTTACTTACAAATATACGTCTTTCTGTATCTTCCAGCAGCTGGAAAATGTGTGACAAGCAGTTTTTGGGAGGTTACAGGCAATTATTGCCATCAGTGTTTCCAGCCTGGCCAAATGCCATGAAAACTACTGGAGTCATGCTTTTCTTCTTTTCTTCATTCATGTAGGACCCACATTTTTGTCTTGGGATTGGGTGCAAACAAACTGGGCAGGATCCTTTGTGCTGGCTTGGACCTACCAAAGGGCTGACCCAGACTTGGAGAATCCAGTCCTGGAAGCAGCATTTGTGATATCAATGTGAATAAAGAGCCAAATCCTCAAGGGATGGAGGATGAGAGGGGGAATCTCCTGCACAGACACCCCCAGGTTAAAGCTGGGCCCCCCAGCAGTGCCAGTATGGGAGGAGAAACCTTAATCCTTTAACCTTTGCTGTGTGAACATCAATGGATGCTCTGGGGAAAGGGGACATTTCCAGTGGCACTTGTGCTTGTTCCAGCGAGTTCAGGAGGTTCCTGGGGAGGGCTGTGCCCAGTTTCTCTTTCTTTGTATCCTGGGATCTTTGTTTTCATCACAGTAATCCCTAAACCTACTGCAGGATCCGTTTGTGGTAGGACATTGTGCTTCCTTCTCATTATTTCTGTGAACTGGTTATTAGAAAATCAGGGGGGAAAAGGTTGTTTTGCAGCTTCTCTGTGCAAAAAAGATGATCCCAACTCTAGGAATTATAACCAGGGGATCCTGTTAGGTGGTTTCATCACTTCTCCCTCCCTGGGTGATGCCACAGCAGGATTTGACAGTGCAGGGTCAGCCCTGGGCAGCTCCTCCTCGAGCTGAAGAGCCAAAAGGGAGGGACAAACGATGGACTCGAAGGAAAAGACTCAATAAAATATTTATAGAGCACCACAAATACGACATGGACAGGCTTTAGAAGCACTCGAAGTTGTTTGGATACAAAAGGCCTCATTTTTTACTAATTCATAGCCAAAAAAAAAGCACATTTCTAAAGCTCCATTCCTTGTTTCCCCAGCTGTCACAGCCCCTCTGGTTCACGTGTGCTGCCCATCCTGGGGTTGGTTTTTGGCAGGAAGGGATGGAGGGGGGTGTGTGTGTGCAGAACAGTGCCCAGGGGCTCAAAGGAAAGCAGGAGAGGGTTTTGTCCAGCAGCTAATTTTTGGGAAAGGCTGGTGGATGTTTGCTGAAAATTCCTCCTGAAGGATGAAGGAGCCTGCCTGGAGCTCCTGGACCTCCTTTTTCTGAAGGAGGAGTTAATTTGCTTTATTTTCTCATCATTGCAGTCTCTCTTTGCTGTTAAATACTTGAGACACCTGAATTAGCCCTGGGTTCATGCAAAGCATAAATATAAACACGTAGAGTGTGTCTATAAACATTATAAATGTTTTATAAATTTATTATGACAGAGTCATGGAATGGTTTGGGCTGGAAGGCACCTTAAAACCCAGCTCATCCCACCCCCTGCCATGGGAAGGGACACTTTCCACTGGACCAGATCACACAATTATTGTTATTAATGTTATTATTGTTATAAATGTGAATTGATGGGAAAAGGATGTGCCAGCTGGGACGAGGCTCTGCATCTCCAGCATGGGAGCAACATCCAGGTGTTTTTGGGAATAACGTGGCCCACGAGGCAGCATCAGCTGGGGAAAGCCCTTCCAGCCACATCACATCATGGTGAAGGCATGTGCCATTCCTTCCTTCCATGCAATTCTTCTTCATGGGCTCATTGACCTGAAACTAAACCCTTGGGAAAGCCAGGATTCCAGGCAGCCTTTGTGTGTCCAACCCCAAAGAGGCAGCGAGGAGGCTCCAGGGCAAGGGGCAGACACGTGGGGGAAGCCACCTTGCCATTCCCATGGATGTTTTTAGGGGATTAAGAAGGGAATGATTGCTCTCCAGGCCTGTCTCAAGGTTGAAGAATTACCTGGAGGGCCTGCTGGGATCTATTTTTGGATGAGTGGAGATTTTTTCCGATGTGCAGTGACAGGATGGGAGTCCAGGGGTCTGGAAGTGCCTCCTGAGCTGTCAGAAGAATGATGGTTGCTCTCTGTGGCTCATGGAAAGCTGCCCCTTGGCCAGCTGCAATAGGAGGTGGGGTGGCTCCTCTGCCCCTCTCCATGGGTGTTGGGAACAGGGAACACCCTGTGCATTAAACTGGCCTCTGGTTGCTCCATCACTTGGGTTTGGAGAGGAAAAGAGGAAGGAAAAGAGGAAGGGAAAGAAGCAGGGAAGAGCCTTTCCCTGAGGTTTGGTGTTGCCTCCTCTCATCTCCTGGAAATGCCCCAGTTTAACACTGGGATATGGGGTTGGAGAAGACCAGTTTGGGTCTCCACCACTGAACCTCCACGAGTCTGGAGGAATCTCTTCTCCCAAGGGCCTGGCTGGTAACTAGAAAGACTGGGAAGTGTTTGGGGAAAGACCTGGCAAAGTCTGGGGGGTTATGAGGGGTCCTACCTGTACCCACAGGTGGTGACACCTCTGCCACAGGTGATTTTTGCCCTGCCTTGCAGCTTTTTCTCCTAAAATTCCTTAGGTGCTTCGCCTGGTTGCTGTTTTCTTTGCTGATATCCCTGGATAAAGAGAAAACAAGGGGAGCAGTAACACCCACCTTTTGTTTGCTCCCAAAATGTCTTAATGGTGGTTTTTGTTCCTTCCAAAGGTGCCCAGCAGCAGCTGAGGGGCTGTGGGAGCACAGCTGGACCCCCAGGCCATCGTAGACAGCACCACTGGGACAGGGACAGCCAAGTGACAGTAAGGAAAAGCTTCTGGATTATTCCTGAATCAATCAAGTAACAGCATGGAGAAGGTTTGATGCATTGTGGTCACGTGTGTGGGCTTTGGTGGGGAGGGTCTGGGTGCTGTCACCCACTGGGGGCACTTGTGCTGCTCCCCAAATCCTGCAGGGAGAAGGGCTGAGCTGTCCTGTCCCGGTTGATGGTTGGGTTGGCAGTTCTTATGACGTGATGTGACTCTCAGGGTGGCCCCAAATGACACGGTGCCTTCCCAAATAATTTCTCTGTGGGAGCCTGAACACTCAGCCCGTGAAAGGCAGAGCTTGAATCCCACATTTGGGAAGCAGGGAATGCCTCGGGCAGAATGGAGAGTTTGCCATTGAGGCTGGCTGTGTGGCATTGCTTTTCCATGTTTTTCTGGATGCTCCAGGAGAGCTCGATGTCCTATGTGTGTCTTTGGTGGGGGTGGGATGTGTTTGCAGCACAAAATCCGACCTCATTTGTATTTATGCTGTAGCTTTGCAAATTCAGGATTTCATGCTCCTGGTTTCCAGACTCAGGATTTTGTGGCAGCAGAAAAATACTGCAAGGGGAAAGTCATTCCAGAAGCTCAACAACCCTGAGCAGCCTTTTGGTAGAGGGTGCTCCTCAGCAACCCTTCAGTGGCCTCAGGTTGTGCCAGGAGAGGGTTGAGTTGAATACTGGGAAAATTTCTTCCTGGAAAGGGTTGTCCACCCCTGGCACAGCTGCCCAGGGCAGTGGTGGAGTCCCATCCCTGGAAGGGCTTCAAAAGTTGTGTGGATGTGGCACTTGGGGACGTGGTTTAGTGGTGGCCTTGGCAGTGCTGGGGGAATGATTGGACTTGGTGATCTGAGAGGGCTTTTCCAACTGAAATGATTCCATGATTGTAATAATAAACTGGAGAGAGATGCCTGTTAATGGAGGAGCAGCCTGGGCTGTGCAGTTTTTCACCAACCCTCTTGGATCTGGCCAGGTCTTGTGGGCAACACTAAAAAAACTCCAAACCAGTGTGAGTATGGGAACAGGGGAGAAAAAGAAAAAGCCATAAAAAAGAAATAGTTCATTTTCCAGCTTCTCAGGAGTTGGAAATCCTGTGGCAAAAGATGTTGTTAGTTAATAGTGATGAATGATCCTCTGGCAGCACCATTAATCAAAGCTAATCATCGAAATGTTTTTGGGAGCGGAAATTTGTGTGCACTGGGTTTGATTCCTGCCTAGAAGAAATGGCTTTATCAGGTTCCTCTCTGGAGTTTGACAGACAGCCAGTGGTTCCTGCCATCCTGCTGTTTGCTTGACCGTCTGATGACTCAGGAAAATCCAGAGGGTCCAGCAGAGCTTTTGCTGGCATGGAGAGCTCCAGTCAATACTTGTAAGATCAGCTACACGAGGCAGAGGCACTCTTGGGGTGATTTTATCCTTAATTTTTAGCTCTCATTTTTGTTTCTTGATTTCTGTTGAGGGTGTGTGTTGCCAGTCCATTTATCTCCTTGGTGTAGACACGATTACAGGAGGGTGATTTATTTAATTGCATTTCCAAGTGATTGCTCCATGAAAATCCTCTCTCCTGAGGCTCCACAGCAATTCTGCATCCATCCCCCTCCTAAATGTCCTGTTTGGATGTGTAAAGGTCAGGGAAATTACCCTCCTGCTTACCCACTTTGTACAATTCAGATGTGACAGGAGAGATCATCTCAAGTGCTTTATCCACCTTTATTCCTATGAAAACCAATGAACTTCCCCATCCAGGAGGCTGAGAGGGAATCAAGGTCAAAAAGCAAAGGTAAATATGAGTCCCACAGGTTTCAGGGACACCTTTTCCTGCAGAGAGGTTCCACCAAGCCCAGCATGGACATCCCTCCCTGCAGACTGGAGGCTCCCAGGACGTTGGATTGATGCAAAAGCCGAGCAGTTGTGTGGAATTCCTTGCATGGATAAAACGAACGTGAAATTCATTAGCCAGAGCTAAACCCTGGCTCATCTGCTTCGGAAACGCAGGCTCTTGCCAAGCTTGATAGGAAGGAAACCCAGAGGAGGAGGATAAAACTTTATATCCCATTTTATGCCGCCGAGTTGCGAAGGGTTGCCGAGGACACGCGCGCCGGAGCCGCCGGGAACGGCAATTAGGGCGGCTAATTGCAAGAGTGGGAGATGAAGGGGGAAGGTCAGCCAGCAGTGATGGTTCTACCAACCACAACACGTTTATGGTGGCGTTGGGACTACGGTGGAGCGAGAAACCGGAGACGCCAAACGCGCATAAAGAGCCTCGGAAATCCCCACCCGTCGGACCTTCCCTGCCCTGACGTCCTTCTGAAAGAGCCATTATGTGTCAGCAAGGGCTCGGGTTTGGTTTTCCTCTTTGTCCCAGATAACTTTTTGCCACGCAGTTGCCGCTGTTTATTTTCCCTCTCTAAGAGCTGGGAGCTAAATATATCCCCAATCTCAGCCCTTTGACTGGCGCTGTTTATTTAATGGCTTTCCCTCACTTGAGTGTGATTAAGTTCGTCTGCGTCCGGGTGTTTTGCTTAGCATTAAATTCCCTTTATTTTGGGAAGTTCGTTTCCACACCACGCTTTCTCCCAGTTGCCTTCCTGAAAGTGAGGAGGAGGGTGGGTTTTCATCCAGGTCTCCCCTCCTCCCCACTCCTGTGCTGCGATTTTCCCTTCCTGGCTTTCTAGTTCTGCCTCTTGGAGCGTGAAAATCCACCTGGAACGAGACACTTTCTCCAGTAAAGCCAGAAAATTTCCTGCTACCATGGGAAAGATGCTCCAGACCTGCATCCCTTCGTCACCTGCTTGGGACATCCCCAAAATGCAATCCTTTGCAGAACATCAAGGGATGGTGGTGGTGGGTCTCGTTGCATCAAGGCAGGAGTGCAAAGGACCTTTTGGCCTCTGTCCATCTCTCCTGACGATGGCCCCAAGTGTGTGGTGACATCTGGGACCCGTGGGTGGTGTTTTTCCGGCGTGGTGTCCAGTTGAGGCCACGGGGAGGGAGGCTCAGCCCTGCAACAGCAACCGAAACGCTCCACCTTGAGGTGAAAGCAAATTATAACGTGGCCAGCTGGGATTTGTGCACCAGCAGCTGCTCCAAAAAACCCCAGAGGGTGCATTTGTACCTTGTGTCGACCTTAAACTGAGGTTGTGTCGAGGAAGAGAATCCATGAGGGCAAAGGAAAGGGCTGTGGGAGTGGATAGAGCTGTCCTGCTGGAGGAGAACATCCCTACGTGGGGCTGCATCTCTCCAGGACCCACCTCAACCCCTTCTGCTCTGCCATGGGGAGACTGCTGAGCTCTGTGGGGCCAAGATTTGGGAGGATTTGCTTTAAGGGATCTCCCCTCCCAGGGCACAGATTTCATTTGAAGTTGGTGGGGGAAGTTTCTATGCCCCTCTTTGCATCTCTAGGCAAGCTGGTTCTTTCCCAGGCACTGGGCATGTCCCTCCTCATCTGAATTCATTGGGTTTGAGCATTTCTCTTCAACACCCCACCAAATTCCTGATGCTCACCATTCAACCTGCTCGTGCTCTACAGAACCAGCATTTTTCAGTCATGAGCAATTTGCTGAAATGGAGTCTCCCAGCTTAGCTGGAACTACAATTCCGAGAGCTCGGGACCTTGGGGGGAGCTGGGGGTGTTGTTCGAGGCAATATCTGTGTATTTTGGAAAAACAGCTCCTCGTTGGCTCCAAAGCTCTGCATTGATCAGCTCCATCCATGTTCACAGACTCGTGGAATGCTTTGGGTTGGAAGGGGCCTTCAGAATGATCTACTTCCATGGGCAGGGCAGGGCCACCTTCCACTGGACCACATTGTTCCTGCAATCCAAAAAAAAGCCCCTCCGCTGTCTCTGGAGATGTTTTGCACATAAATATTGCTCTGAGGGAAATTAGCGCTGGATATACGTGGAAAATGACCAAAAAATATAGTCATAGATCTTGCAAGACTTACAGGAAATTAGCACAAGTGAATTACCCTAAACAAAATTACCCTGCACAGAGCCCATGTGTTCCACGGGGGAGTTTGAAAATCATTTGAGAAGGCTTTAAGGCTTTTTTTTTTTTCCCCTCTTTGCAAAGCTAATGGATCTCATAATTTTGCACAGCCCTATTGGAAATAGGAAAGAACCTGCCTTGTCCAATTAAGAATTAGAAGTAGAGCAGCAACAGGGAGAAAGATTTCTATTTATATTAAAAAAAAAAAAAAAGAAAAAGGAAAGAAAAGTGAATTTATTCTCGAGCTCCATGAAATGCTGCTGAATTGGGAATTCTCTCCGACACAGTGATGTTTGTTGGGACCAGGAAAAATGCTGGGAGCTGTTGCCAAGCCTTGAATTAAAAGGAGGATGGAGGGAGGGCTGGGAGGGGTGTGCTGGTGATGGGGCAGCTCTTGGAGGAGCCAGGGGCACGTCCTCCAAAATACAAGTGCAGTCCCAGCGTCTCGTTTGGGATCTCTGAGCCTTTAGTGCTGCCTCAGGAAGCAGGAAATTCCTACCCGTATGGGGGAAGCGCAGAGTTCAGCAGGACAAACAGGGAGCATAAAAGATGTTTGGAGAGTGCACTTGATCCTGATGGGATTCAGCAGCCTCTGGGTGATTGTTTGTCATCCCGAGGGCACGGAATGGTTATGGAGCAGAGAGACCTGATGGCTCAAGGCAGACTGGTGGGTTTGGAGGTGCCAATGGCCCTTCTGGGAACATCCTTGTGCTCCAAGCCCCAGTTCTGGCCAGGCCGTTCCCAAACGACGCTTTGGGTTATTGTAAAAACCAGGGAACTGCTCCAGATAGGCTCTGACTTTGGAGTTTATTAGCTGTGTTTTCAAGCTGGGCTCCAGTTCCTCCTGCTGGAGCACACGCTGCCTCATTCCCCCTGCCATCTCCTGCCGGCTGGAACGAGCTGTCAGAGGGGAGGGAAGGGAAGGTCAAACTCCTCCAGCCTCAGGTGCGAGCCGGGACACGTGGAAAACAGATCCCTGTTCTCGTAGCAACCTTGGCAGATGGAGACCAGCCCTGAGAGTGTCCAAGGCCAGGTTGGATGGGGCTTGGAGCAACCTGGGCTGGTGGAAGGTGTCCCTGCCCATGGCAGGGGGT
>JAXCLP010000020.1:18795335-18805515 GCA_035584035.1 Lepidocolaptes lacrymiger
GTGGGGGGGAACTGGGAATGTGGGGGAACGTGTGTGGGGGGGAACTGGGAATGTGGGGGAACGTGTGTGGGGGGGAAATGGGAATGTGGGGGAACATGTGGGGGGGGGGAAATGGGAATGTGGGGGGAGTGTGGGAGGGGGAAATGGGAATGTGGGGGAACGTGTGGGGGGGAAATGGGAATGTGGGGGAATGTGTGGGGGGGGAGTGGGGAGTGTGGGGGAAGATGTGGGAAAATCAGAATATAGACATTTTGGAAAGTGGGAAAATCAGAATATAGACAACATATTCCCATTTGGTGAAAATGGGAATATAGAAACTTGGGGGAAATGGGAAAATCGGAATATAAAAATAAGGAAATGTACAGGAATAGAAATAGGGAAATAGAAGCATAAACATTGAGAACTATAGAAACAAGTGTAGAAATACAGAAATGTGGAAAACCCCTTGAAAGAGGAACTGGGCTCCTCCTGCTGCCCAGGGATCTGCCAGTGGGCTGGGACCTGGGCTGGGTTCCCTGCTCTCCCATCCAGCCCCTCTCCTGCAGGGACACAGCACTGGAGCCACCATGGGGAAAAAGAAATTGGCTCAGTGTTTTATCCCCCTGGCTGCAGCATCCCAGGAGGAGCAGTGGATTAGGGAGCACAGGGAAGAGCTTGAGGATTGAGCTCTAGAGGGAGCATTGCACTGGTTTAAAACCCACAGTTCCTGCTTAAACCTGCCCTTAGGATCTTTCTGCCAGGCTGAATCTTGTGGTCAGGAACAGACTCCTGGAAGTGGAGATGCCTCACTTAGGGCTGGCTTTGGCTACTCCTAAATAATCTTGAAGTGACTTGGATTTTCCAATGTCTCCTACTTTTGGGAGTTTCTCAGTGCCATGTGCTGCTGACCTGCCCAGCAGGGATTGGGGGTGGTGTTGTAAGTACCATCCTTGGTACTGTCTTTGAGGTTGGGGCTGATTGTTTTCCTGAGAGATTCCTGGGTGTGAAGTTTGGTGAACTTTGTTTTGCAGTGGAAGGAACAACCAGGAGAGCCAAAATTGCCTGCAGTGCCCGTGTGGTGCCCGAGGTGTCCCCCATGGTGATCATGAGCCAGGTGTACAAGCAGACCCTGGCCAAGAGCTCAGACACCTTGGTGGGGGCTCACGTGAGAATCCATCGCTGCAATGAGTCCTTCATCTATCTCCTGTCCCCTCTCCGGTGAGTTTTGGTTCTCCTGGAATGCACCTTGGTTGGCCAGGCCAGGAGGGCCTATGGGATCCTGGGGTCCATCAGGAAGAGCTTTGCCAGCAGGTCAGGGAGGGGATCCTGCCCCTCTGCTCAGCCCTGGCAGGCACATCTGCAGGGCTGGGTCCAGCTCTGGGCTCCTCAGGACAGCAATGACAAGGAGAGGGTCCAGTGGAGGCCACAAAGATGATGGAGGGATGGAGCATCTCTGTGATGAGGACAGGCTGAGGGAGCTGGGGCTGTTTAGTTTGGAGAAGTCTGAGAGGGGATCTCATCAGTCTATACACATCTCCCATTGATCCATACAAATATCTCATCTGAGGGTGGATCCCACCAATCCATACAAATATCTCCAAGGCAGGTGTCAGGATGGTGCCACACTCTCCTCAGTGGTGCCAATGACAGGTTGAGTAGCAGTGACCATAAATTGAACCACAAGAAGTTCCACCTCAATGTGAGGAAGAACTTCCTTCCCTTGAGGGTGGCAGAGCACTGGAACAGCTGCCCAGGGAGGGGGTGGAGATTCCATGTCTGGAGACATCCCAAACCCACATGATTCCTGTGCCACCTGCCCCAGAGGTGCCTTCCAACCCTGCCTGTTCCGTGATTCTTTGGCAGGTCCGTGACCATCGAGAAGTGCCGGAACAGCACGTTTGTCCTGGGCCCCGTGGAGACGGTGGTGCACGTGCAGAGCTGTGACAACATCAAGGTCATGGTGGTTTGCCATCGCTTGTCCCTTTCCTCCACCACTGGCTGCACTTTCTACACCCTCACGCCCACCCAGCCCCTCATCCTCTCGGGGAACCAGGCCGTCACCTTCGCCCCTTTCCACACCCATTATCCCATGCTGGAGGACCACATGGCCCAGGTGGGCTTGGCCACCCTGCCCAACTACTGGGACAGCCCCCTGCTGGTGTGCAAGGACAGCGGGGACACGAACGTGTTCCGCCTCCTGCCCCCCTCGGACTTCTACACCTTCGTGGTTCCCTTTGAGATGGAGGGAGACACCACAGAGACACCAGGGGGGCTCCCTCAGGAGTACCAGGAGGTGCTGAGCCAGCGGGAGCACAAGGTGCAGGCCTGGCAGCGCACGGTGAAGGAGGCGGCTCTGACCAAGTGAGTGCCATGCCCGGGCAGTGCCCGAGCTCAGCCACGTGCACGGGAGGGCTCTTTGATGTGGGTCCATGGAAGTGCTTCAGGGATGGGTTGGGTTGGGTGAGCCATGTCCTGCAGGCCAGTTCTGGGGCATCAGCAATTAGCAATGCCGGGTTCCCGGTTGGAAATGGTTGTAGCTCTGAGTCATGGACTTCCAGAATGGTTTGGGTTGGAAGGGTTCTCAAAGCTCACCTTATTCCACCCCCTGCCATGGACAGGGACACTTTCCACCAGCCCAGGTTGCTCCAAGCCCCATCCAACCTGGCCTTGGACACTTCCAGGGATGGGGCAACCACAGCTTCTCTGCCCAACCTGTGCCAGGGCCTGCCCACCCTCCCAGGGAAGGCTATGTCCACATGTCCTAGCAGATAAATATTTATTCCAAATATTTCCCAGGTGTTATTTTTGGTGGTGGCTGAGACTCTTTTCCCCCTGGGGAAAGGGAATGGTGGATTTTCCCACTGCCTGTGGGATACCCACATGGAGATGTGGCCGATGGCAGCAGTGCCCCAAACAAGATGACATCTGCATGCTGCTTGGGTGGGATGAGCATCTCATTATTTGTATGATTCAAATATTCTTTATATCTGGGGAAACAAGTAAAGGAACTTGGGTCACTCCCCTGGGATTTGGTTGCTGCCTCGTAAAACTGAGGAGCTGCTTTAGTCCCCATGTCCTGCTCAGTCCTTATGGCATGTGGCTTCTTGTAGGGGAAGAGAGCTTGGGAGGGGGGAATGTTTATTAGGAATAAAATAACCAGGCAGCAGGGGATGTAAAATTGGTCCCAGCTTCCAGGAGGACTCAGAGCTCATCTAAACCTGGTGATTTTTATAGGGGCTGTGTGCTGGGAAATGTCCTCTTCTCACAGGAGGGATCACACCCCCATCTCCCACCCCACAAACCCACCAGGGCTTTCCCACGAGGCCAGGTTAGGTGGGATTTGTAAGTGGAAGTGCCTCATCTGACCAAACTCCACATTTCCATTTCCTTTGTAAAGCTGGCAAATCGCTGCCTTTTTATTAGAAATCAACAGTTTTCCCTCGGCCGTGTTCCTGTTCTATCTGTCAGAAAGGAGCGAAAATTCCAAACCAAACCTTTGCAAAATATCCCAGAAATGGCTTTTTTTGGCTGAATTTCTCCCGCCAGCTCGATCCAAGCTGGCAGGGAAGCAGGGAAGATGATGCTTGAGAAGTGTGGATGTGGGCGAGCGAGGAGAAGACCTGGAAAGTTTGGGTGTATTTGGAGGGGAGCAGCTTTTTGGGGGCGTGTGTGGAGGGGAAAGTGACTTCTCCAAGGAATCTGAAGGCTCCTGAAGTCAATGGGCCGAGATGCCACTTGAAGAATCATCAAATTCCTCTTTCCTTGGTGGTTCATAAACCATAAATAACCCCCCCTCTCTCCACGGGTGCTGAACAAAGACAAATACCTTCAAATACCAAATTTTCTCTACTTTGTGCCGAAAGATTTTTTTATTTCACATCTCGGACCAGCCCCAAAAAACGCCTTTTGGCCCCCCTTTCCTCTTCCCTTGATGTCTCTTGCTCCGACAACAGTCGAAGGCTTTTCACAGCAATGATACCACCGGTGGGAGCGGGGCCAAGAGGTCCATGCCAAGTTTTGTGCAGAGAGAGCCCCGTGGGCTGGAGCTGCTCCTGGAAGCCTCCCCTGCTGGCCGATAACGTGTGCATGATTCACACTCTGGAAAACGTGTCGTAGCCAGAGGTGTCAGCTCCAGTCAGGCCCTTCAGGCTCTTTGAACGCTTTGAATCCTCTTTAATGTAATTTCCCTTTGTTTGTAACAGGAGGAGTTGTTAGACTGCCAGAAAAAGAGGAAGGGGAGGGAGAGTGCGGCCTTTGGGTTTTGGAAGTGCTCAGAGGTGACTTTTCTCCAAGGTCTGAGCCCATCCAGGGTCTATCATGCCGTGCTGGGATGCAGCAGTGGTGCCTTGGATGCACCCTGCCTGCACAGGGGCATTTCCCACCTGGAGAGGACAGAATTTCCCTTATAACCGTGGTTATAAGAAGTTGTTAATGCTGAACTCATCTTTGTTGGGATGCAGGAGCCACAAAAATCAGCTTTTCCCAAAGTATTGATGCTGGAGCGCTCAGGGCTCTGATCCCATCGCTGGCTCTGGCGACTCCAGGAGGAATTTTGCACCCCTTTAGTGTTATGGCCTTGCAAAGCTGGGTCTGGGTGGCATCAGGGCCACTTTTCCTGCAAGGAAAATGGATCTCAGAGTGGTGAGATGGAAATGGAGGTGCTCCCTGTGCTGTTGATTTAAGATCACGTCTCTCCGGGAGGATATTATTGTGCCCCAGCACCAGGAGCTAAGACAGGGGATGGAGGAATCCCTGGGAAACAAAACAAAGGGAAAGATGAGAGTCCTGAGAAATCCAGCCCGGCCCTCAACAATGTGAATGGAAGGGAAATTTTGGTCAGGACAGTTTTTATATAGAAGGGAAAAAGAAGGACACAGCAGAGATCCTGCACCGCTTCCCTCGGGCACCAAAGGGAAAAATTCATCCTAAAATACCTGCAATGTCACAAAACTTTTCAAACTCCCGTTTGGGAATGGCAGCACCCCCAGTTTCCTTTGCAAAGGTCAAAATGCCACGATAATTGAGATGGATTTGGTCTGGAGGAGGCACCATTCTCCCCCAAAACAGGTTTTTCCCGCAGCTTTTCAGCTCCTCCAGCCTCCAGTTTTCGCTCTGAACTGACCCTGAAGTGATTCCCCCCTCCAGCTCTGCTGGAATTTGCAGTGACCCAAAGAAATGAGTTGTTTTTCCAGCCTTCCACCTGAGACCAGGATGATTTACCGGGTGTTGGGGTTGGTAAAGTGCCCAGTGTGGTTCTTGTGCTGGAAAAGTCACCTTTGGCCATGGGAATGGGATTTCTGAAAGCAGGACTTGTTAGGAACAGCAAATCCCTGGTGGTTTATTGGTCTGTGCTGGGGCTGGACAGGGATTGGCATCTCCCAGGGGTTGTTCTGGGTCCCAGAGCTGCTCCCAGGTCACTCCTTGGACTTGGGATTTCCATGACAAAGACATTTATAAGCATGATGGGAGTTTGGGTAAATGGGATGGGTAATTGGGAGAAGGGATTGTGTCCACTTTGCTGGGAAGGAGATCATTTGGCTGCAGGTGTTTGCAAACTCTCTTCACTCTTCTCTGAAACTGTGAGGGGAAAAAAAGGTGCTGCTCACCCCCCACTGCAAATCACCAAAAATATCCCTCCAGCAAAACAAACAGCAAATAAAGAATAGAATAGAATAGAATAGAATAGAATAGAATAGAATAGAATAGAATAGAATAGAATAGAATAGAATATTGATAAATCTATTTTGAAAAATAAATTTATACTGAGAAAATTTATACTGAGAAAAACAAAAATTACAATTTTTTCCAAGCCTTTCCCCATCCCAGACTGATGAACTTCCAGCCAATCTTCAGCAGCATCCCCACAGCAACAAGCTGCTGTCTTAGGTGATGGGAGAAGGGAAACCCTGGCATGGAAAAGGGGGGAAAAAAGGGCTTTCCAGCTTCCAAAGGGTGATGAACGTCTAAAGCAAATTGCTCTGTGGCTGCTGCAAACTTGCAGGGTCTGGGAAAATTGACTCGTCCTGGGTCTTGGCTGACGCTGTCCTTTCTCAGCCCCCAGTGAAGGGTTTGGAGATGCTTGGACAAGGGCAGCATCCTGGGAAGGGGCTGGATCTGTCCTTCCTGGGGCTTGTTTACGTTTGTCTGGGCTGAGGCGCTGCCAAAGCCGTTTGGGAGCGTTTCCCACCCGTCCTTTGCTCGCTGCATTTTTCCTGGTGACCCCTCTGCACCGTCCCGGGGGCCTCTGCCCCTTCCCTCGGCCCTCTCCCCTTGGCAGAAATGGTGTCAACAAAACTCTGCTCCCAAAAGCACGGATTGACAGTTCTCTGCCCAATTCTGGGGGCTGTTCCTCCCCCCCCGCTGTCCCGAGTCGAGGGATGTGTGGATCTCGTCTTTGATGTCGACAGTTTTCCTGGCTCGTGGTGCGTTAGAGCTGGAGACACACAAGGAGGTTTGTTTTTGGGAGCGCAGTGGGGCTGCCTGGGAGAGCCTCTGGTGAAATTGGGGTCAGCAACTGGGGCTGCACCCCCTTGGCAGGGCTCTGCCACGTGTGGGGAGAAGGGGGTTGCTGCCAGAAATGTTCCTCAGGAAAGTCTCTCTGAGATGGGGAGGAGGAGGGTTAGGATTAGGATTAGGATTAGGGTTAGGGATGGGAGGACTGTGCATGGAGGACAGCTCCGGCCCCTGGAGCTCCTGGCTTTGGGATGAGAGTCCTGAGGGACGTGGGAATGGATGGTGAGATGCTCCAACCAGCTCTTCTCTGCGTTGCTGGAAGAGCAAATCTCTGAATGAGTGTTGGAACGCTCGGTGTGTTTCCACAAGGGTTTTCTTGGAGAAGCAAAGCTCAGTGTCTCAGTGAGGGGCTCCCTGTCCATGGTCAAGGCTCTTGGCTCCATTGCACAAATCCCTCCTGTGCTCCGTGTTCCCCAAGCATCTCTCCAAAGCATCTCCCCACAAGTGCCTCCTCCTCGCTGCAGAAGTCCCATGCACAGTGGCTGGTGGCTTTCAAGGAAGTCTGTTGCTTCCATGTCCCTTTTCCTCTGGCTTTTCATCACCACTCTGCTTTTGGTGCAGGCTGGAGCCCAGCCATGAGACCTTGGAGGACATCCATGGCATCTTGTTAGTCTATTGTTCAGCTAATTCGTTACCAGGTTTCAAAGGAGTCGCTTTTTGGGGTGGCTCAGCGAGGGCTGTTCTGTCAGAGAGCGCAGGGAGGCCCTCAGAGGATCGCAGGAAATCAGCACGACGTGGCTGCTGGAAGTGCCAGAGCCCGTTAAGGGTGCCAGCCATGCCCTTTCTGCTCCCGCTGTTGTTGTTTTCCCTGAATTCTCAAGGCTTGAAATAGCAATGCAATGGAAGCAGTGCCAGGCGGCAGCTGGAGCTGAGCTCACCACCCATGGTCCCCACTCCGTGGGTGTCCCTGGTGCTTTGCCACCAGCAGCACTTCAGGAAGGGCAGAGCTCCTGGAGAGCCAACAAAGAGCCACCCAAAGCCTTCCCCACCAAGGGTTTTCCCAGCTATAAAGAATGGGAGGTGGGCTTGGGGTGGGGTGGGAGGGTTGGTAGCCACCAAACATCCACGTGTGACCTTTGCAGAGGCTGTAAAATCAGGGAATCACAGAATCATCAGGCTTGGAAAAGAGCTCCAAGATAAACCTGTGGCCAATCCCCTCCTTGTCACCCAGCCCAGAGCACTCAGTGCCACGTCCTTGGGCACCTCCAGGGATGGGGACTCCCCCACCTCCCTGGGCAGCCCCTTCCAATGCCTGACCACCCTTTCTGTGGAGAAAGGAGCACATCAGCAATTAGTGGGTTCCTCTGGAGGAGGGTGTAGGATATTTTGGCTGTGGACACTAAGCAGGGGAGCGGGGAAAGCCTGACACCAGAAGCCTCCCCAGCAGCTGATGCCACAGAAAGGATTTCTGCAGGCATGACCAGACCATAAAGTCATAACAAGTGGTGAGTGGCTGCAGAGGAATTTGCTTCTGTCCTCCCGTGCTTAGCCCTCTCCATCTGTTTCCTTTGGAGGTAGGACATTGGTGTTGCTGGGACAGATGTTGTGTCCAGGAGGGACCCAGAATCCTTCATTTCCCAGCTGTTTGGAGCCTGTGGTGTCCAGGATGGGAAGGGGATATAAGGAAAATGAGCTGGGAGGTGTCTCCTGCAGCCAGGCAGGATTCATTCCTGAAATTTTGATGTGGCATGAGCCCTTCTTTTAGTTGCTGGCGCTGGCACCATTGCCAAGCTCTGGGGGTGACAGGGGGATGCAGAAAGAGCAATGAAACCAAAACCCCTCTGCAAAATGAGCTCACCTCAGAGGGACACCCTGGAAGAGACTTGTCCTTAAAACAACTCTGAGGGAGGACAACAGAGGTGCTTTAGGGAAAGGGGTGGATGTGCAGCAGACCCTGGAAAGGATTTCAGCCCCTGCTGCCCCAAAGTGCTCGAGCTCACACAGAGGGAATAACCAGGCACTGCAAAAGCTTTTCACCTTCCCAGGTGACTTCTTGCTGTTTTGTGGGGTTGTTTACCCCAAATTCCAAGGCTGGGGTTTTACCCATGCCCTCCCTGGAGGGGTGAAGCTCCCAGGTGAGAAGCCTCCAAACTTCTCACTTCCCCCCTGCGGTTTTGAAGCACAGCTGGGAGGCTGCGGACACACGAGATTAGAGGCCAGCATCAAACATCTGGGTCTCATATCTCTGTTTACCACAGGCTCATTTCGAGCGACATTCGTGGCATGTGAAGTCATTTGGCACCCTCTGAAGATGCTTCCCTGCAGCAGAAAGTGGCTCCCTTGGATCCGCAGTGCTCACACCCCACATCCCCCTTGCTCTTTGCATCCCTTTGGCTGCAAGGAGACGGACAAAAAAAGCAAACTCTGATGATCTGAGCATTGTGTGGAAGTATTTTCCCATCATTTTCTGTCGAAAGGCATGATTTAATTAACATTTTTATATGTTTATTATTTAAGCAAGCATGTGCTGCTGCTGCCGCTGCCCTTTTGGGTTTTTTCATTCCCTCGGTTTTACCCAATTTGTGTTTGTTGTGAAATGGTTGAGTCACATTCCACGGTGTAGCTTGGAGGGATGGATGGAAGGAGAGCACCCACCCATCCCAACCTGCCCGCTCTGGGAATTGGTGGGAATTGGGGGGTCAGCTTGGTGGGATCAGTGCCTGGATTTTCTCCGCCTGGTTGTCATGGAATCTGAGAACCATTTGGGTTGAAAGAGACCCTTTTGATCTGACACCCCTGGTTTAAGCACCATTTCTTGGGGTTTATGGCTTTTAAATCATTGCTTCTTGACTGTAGGAAAAGGATTTGTTGGGGGCTACGTCATTCCAAAGGGAGACCATCAAACTTCTGAGAGGAATCAAGGTTGTGGTAGTGATGTATTTGATGTAAGATCTCAGCAGAGCCATTGCTGCTGTGAGAGGGGGATGTTTATGGGTTTGGAGGCTGGAAGGGAGAGTGGCAGTGTTGGCCACAATGGGATGTTCCCACCTGGAGCAAATCCAGTGGGCAAAGCCCCTCTGTCCATCCCAGGAGGTGTCACCAGGGGCTGGTGGTTGGCAGTGGAAGAGGATCTCAGGATGCTGGGAGATCTGTCCCAGCTCCTTAATCGCTTCTAAGCAAGACTTGACATGATTTTGAGGGCCCAGGAAACCCTGTTGAGGTTCCTGATGAGGAACCTGACTCGGTTCTCCTGAAAGCCACTTGTTCTTTGAGGAGGTCAGTGACAGGAGGTTCATGCCAGTGTCTGGCCTAAAAGGCACAAAGTTGGGTGCTGATGCTGCATTCCAAGTAGCACCTTCAGATGACAGGTTGCAGGTCTGAACTGGGACCATTTGGGACCAGCTATAAACTCCATTTCTCTGCCCAAGGCTCTGCCCAAGGAGGGTGGTGGTGGTTGAAGGGAGCAACCCTCTTGTTTACTTGCATTGCCCTCGTGTAACATGCAAAACCACCCCAGGGATGGGGTTTTTTTGCTGCGTTGTGCCTTTGCTTAAGGAGAAAAAAAGAGTCAAATAGAAAAAGGAAAGAAAGTCCATTTTTAGCCCAAGCCCTTTAAACCTCACACCAGAGCTGGAGGCTCCCCCGCACCAGCGCCGGGGCCTTTACTCATCGCAAAAGTAAACATGTGCTTTAGGGCTCTGAAAACAGATTAAACCCAAAGAACCCGCCCTGAAGGACAGGGATAAAC
>JAXCLP010000020.1:18831298-18844620 GCA_035584035.1 Lepidocolaptes lacrymiger
TGGAAGTGTCCAAGGCCAGGTTGGACAGGGCTTGGAGCAACCTGGGCTGGTGGAAGGTGTCCCTGCCCATGGCAGGGACATGCCCTGGTTGAGCTTTAAGGTCCCTTCATCCCAAACCATTCTGAGATTCTGTAATCCAGTTATCACTTATAGAAAAGCCAATGCAAAAAGTGAATAATGTGAAAAGGGATGTGGGGCAGAGGGAGGGGTGGCACAATTTGGGGGGCTGCACAGTAGCCCCTTTGGGAAGGTTTCGTGTCCCCTCTGGGTTCCCAAAAAGAGCTCTCGTCCCCCTGTCAGCTGTGATTTGTAACTCGTGGCATCTGGTTTTCATATGAGGGGTGGAATAGAGGGCTCCGTCTGCTCCTGCTGCCCAGAGCGATTCAGCTGGGCCGGCTCCCGAGAAAAGCCGTTCCTGAAAGGCACTAATCACTGCGGGGGCGAGGGAGGGACAGGATCCGCCGTGCCCAGGGGGAGGGCAGGAGGCTGAGGAGGGGCTGGAGCCCACCTGAGTCCCGGCTCTGCTGCAGCCCCTGCCTGTGCATGGCAGGAGGATCTGGAAAATACAACCCAAAATGTGGCTTTCCAGTGCCTGAAGGGGTTCCAGGAGAGCTGGAGACTTAGGACAAGGGAACAGAAGGGATGCTTCCAACCTCGGGACCGACCAGGGACATCCCAATGTGGAGTGAGGTCCTCCTGTCCCCTGCTCCATCTCCAGCTTCACCTTCAGTCCTGTCTCCATTTTGGGAAAAGCCTGTAAAGCTCTGCACAGGGCAGAGCTGGGTGTGCCCTGATGTACAAAACAGTGTTCAGACAGCACCAGGCACCTGTTTCCACCCCTTCCCCCTGCTAGGAAACACCTCCAAATCCTACAGAAGCCATCAGAGAAGGACACTTGAGCACCATCCATCATTTTTACACAATGGTCTAATTTCCCCAAACCAGCAGCTGATTTTCAGCAGCAAGGAATGCTCTGGAGGAAGCGATTTTATTTTCCCTTCCCTCGCTGGATTTCCTAGGATGCAGCCTTTGATCCAGACTCCTGATGTTATCAAGTAGGAAGCTGCAGCTCTTTGAAGTGGGCTTCACGTCGTGCTTTAAACCTCGGGGGGGTTTTAAACCTTCGGCATCGGGGATGGATCACCCCGACTTCGTATCCAACCACCGTGACCACCAAGGGATGTCCAAGGATTCTTCACACCCCGGGCTGGGAGCAGAAGACACAAAATGACAGTTCACAGGGAGATTTAATACCTCAAAGAGCCCAGACTGTGGCCTGGGTAAGATCTGGGTGTTCTGCTGCTGTTTGGAACATCTGGCCTTGCCGCTCTGACCTGGGGCGCTGGAAACGGGTCATGTCCTGATTCCAGAGGAGCTGTCTGACGTTGGGATGATGTTTGCAGGGTTGTGCCTGTCTGGGTCATTGTAAAACTCCCTTCTGCTTTGGTTCTGTGGCTGCTTGTCCTAAATTTCACCCCAAAAAGGCACCCTCTTCTTTCAGAGCTGCCATGGATCCATCTGGAAGCAGCAGCAAATGAGTCTGGGATGTGACCAGCCCCCAGCAGCCAGTGCTGGGATCCTGTACTGGAATTAAGGGGATGTGGATGGGTTTAGTTCCATTCACAAATAATGACTAATTAGTAGCACCTACCAACCATGGGTCAGTCACCTCCCAGGACATGAGGATGAATCAAGGTTGATTCGTGCAACACTGAAAGCTGGAGGAGGTTTGGAGGAGATCCGTGGTCTGGATCCAGCCCCTGGTGGACCCATAGCTGGGTGAGTGGTGGGTGCCCCAGACTCCCGGGGTCACCCTGCATCCCTCACCTTGGACTGTCACTCCACCAGCCACTGTCCATCTGCTTCCCATGGGCTCCCCCAAGGAGGGGCTCCCAGGAAGGGTGGCCCAGCAGTGGGATTGATGTCCTGTGGCAGGAAGGATCACCAGAACTCCAGAGGATCACCCTGAGCACCTGCCAAGTTTGATCTCCTGTGGCAAGGGTGGGTGATCCCAGCACTGCTGCTTCACTCACTGGGAATGTTCCCTGTTTTCCCATGGCATAAGGATGCTGAACATGTGCGTGAGCCCACACTGCTTCTCCTTGCCTCTTAGCCCCAAATTTAAAGCTCCACATGGTTTTTCAGGCCAGAAAATCGTCATTTTTCCCCATCATCCTCAGCTTCACAGCGATGTCTGGGGATGAACTTTTGTCCTGCAGACGGAGACGGCTTTAATTGTGCCCCATAAAGCAGCTCAAGCTCTTCCCTCGAGGAAAGTTCAGGAGGAAGATGGAAAATAGGCCCTTAATGCCCTAAGAATTTTCCTCTCTTCCCCCATCTTCCCTTCCATCAACTTTTAAGCTCATCCAAAAGCTCCAGCCCTCTGCTCCTATACATTGATGGCAGGACCAGGACGCTGCAGCTTTGCCAGCAGAGCAGCATTTCCATTGAGTTCTAAGTGGAAGCAAATGGTATAAAAGGAAATTAAATTTACAGCTCTATAAAAAAAGGCATTTTATTGCTTTGCCTGTCGCTCGGTAGAGGCAGGAAGATAAAGGAATGCTTTGCATTTGTCTCTTGCCTCGGAGGCTGGAGGCAAAGAGGAGCAAACCCATGGATCACAGAATAGCTGAGAGGATGGATTTGGCCCTTGTGCAAGTCAGCAGCAAAATCCTGGGAGGAGATGCTTGGAGGTCATGCCCAGGATGCTTCCTGCTCCTAGATATTGGCTGGGAACACAGACACAACACCTGAGGATTTATTGATGGGGAAATCGAGCTGCTCTCTTGGATTTATTAATTAATCTCTTCCCCGTGTCACTGATTGGGGAGCTCAGAATAAATGGCAATAAAGCAGTGGCACTGGATATCTGTGGAAGCCGATATCTGGGATTGGGAAGGAGAGGAGGGTTTGCCTGTGGATGTGGAATTGCTCAGCCACTGGATCTGCCTGTGCTGTGTCCAAATGAGCCAGGAAAAAGCCGTGGGACAGGGGAAGGTGACAGCCAGTGGGGAGCTCAGCACGGCAGGGCTCCTGGTGCAAATCCTCCAGGATTACAGGAGCATCCATGGCTTAGATGCAGACGGATGCAGGAGGTTTACACCAGCAACCTCAGCTTTGGGCTTGTACATCACCCTCAGCCCCAGAACGATCCTTCCCGGGGCTGCCAGCCCTGAGGGGACCCACCAGGAGCAGCTGGGTGACACTTATCCCCATTGCCACCTCACTCAGAGCCTGGGATGGGGCAGGGGATGCTCTGGCCGTGCCCGCCGAGGTGGGTAAAGGAACTTTGGCTCCTCCAGCACCGCCTGAGCTACAAAGCAACTGTGTGGAGGCTCTTGGCCCTCCGAGGAGGAACCTCCCCCGGCCCCAGCCCTGCCAGCTGTGTCAATAGAGGAGGAAGGAACAAAAGTGCTCTTTCTTCGCCTGTTGTTTTTGCAGAGGGGGACAGGGCGATGGCAGTCGCGCTGTGACACTGCTGGGGACAAAGGGTTCACTGGGGTGCAGTGCAGGGATCCAGAGGGGCTGTTCATGATACATTTATGTGTGAGTTTTACACGTCATTTTATGTATATATATGAGGGTTAAGTCATCCCAGCCCTGCAAACGTTCAAGGCCAGGTTGGGCAAGTCTTGGAGCAACCCAGTCTAGTGGAAGGTGTCCCTGCTCGTGGAATGAGGTGAGCTTTAAGGTCCCTTCCAACCCAAGCCATTCCAGGATTCTGTGAAATATATAGATATTTCCTTTTCCCCAGGGCTTTGACAGGGTATCATTGCAGGAAGAAAGGAAGGGAAGGGGCTCTGTGTCTTGTCTCTGGAGCCAGGATTGCTCCCAAGCAGCATCCCTGCTGTCACCAGGGCCCGGTGTGGTTGCACATCTGCTGGGACATCCCTCTCTCCATGGCTGTCCACAGAGCTCTCACCATGTCCATGTCCCCAGCTCCTCATCATGTCCCCTCCATCCCCACCTCCAAGCAACCTTCCCTGCAGTCTCCAAGCATCCCACAGCCCAGGGTAGGAGCACTGAGGACATCACAGGGACAAGACTGGTTCTCTCCCAGCCAGTGATGCTGCAGGAAGCTTCTGAAGAGCTTCACAAGACATCATCAGCTCTCCCTGTTAACCCCTTGCTAGATCATCTCCCAGCAACGCTTCAGCTCCTCCCAAGCACCCAGAGCTTGACAAGGCTTTGGAGCAGCAGCTCATCCCTGGAAAGCCTCCTGTGCCCTCCGTGTGCTGCAGATCTGGGAGCTTCCAAGGCAGTCCCAGGTGCAGGAGCATCGGCCACAGCTGCAGCCGCCCCTGGGTTGCTCTTCCTCCGCGCCGGAGCTCCGGGGAAGCCTCTCCAGACCCGATGTCAGCTGTGAAAACAAGAGGAGCCTCTTCCCACATGGTGTGGGGATGTGTCCAGCTCCTCCAGTGAAGCTCCTGCCCACGGCGTGGCATGGGGACCAGAGGGGTCCTGCCACTGGGAGCACTGGGAGGCTCAGCCTTGGCCACAGGAGGATGCCCAGCCCTGTTTGCCAACTGCTAAATGTTATATCAGCTTCTGGGCTGAGGTGATGAAATGTGAGAGTTCAGTCACCATCTGTGTTCCTTTTAAAGGAGAGGCTTGGAGGACATCCCGGCCCTGGTGGGGACACAAAGCTCCTCCCATCTTTGTCCCCACTTTCAGAACACCTCAAACCCCAAATCTGAGTGTTCTCATCCCTCCTTTTGGCCCTGCTGCCATCCTGGAGCCATCCTGTTTGTGTTTGCCACCAGCCAGGCTGCTGACAATGGGGATGTGCTCTGGGTCTCCCCGTGCATCCTGGTGCCACAGTTGGATAAATCCATGGAAACTCCTTGCAGCCTCAGGGGCTGGTGAGTATCTCAGGGGACTTTGCTCCAGCCGAAACCCCAGGAATGTGGGCAAGAGGAGTGGGACCAAGCTGCCTGTACCACACCAATGCACACCTGCCTGTCTCTGACTGGGAGCAACTGGGATTTTCCCCCTTGGAGCCTCGTTTTCCTCGGAGACACGGATAGATTTGGTGGTGGCACCGTTGCTGCCGGGCGCTGTGACATCCCTGATGCGCGGGCAGTGCGCTGGCCCTGCACATCCGTCACTTTTCCATGGGATGTCCAGCACTGAGGATGAGTCAGGCACGGAGGAGATAAAGCTGTTCCACTTCACGCCTCGCCTGGGGAAGCGGCAGATTTATGTGCGGCGTTGGCGGGGGCACCGCGATATAAATCAGCAGCTCTGCCGTGTCCTCTCCATTGCCGCGCTGGTTCCCACGCATATATCCATTTTAATCTCCAGGCTGACAGGGAGAATCATTCCTGGGCTGATTGGGAGGCCTTTGGGCAGGAGGAGTCCCAGAGAGAGGGGGAACAGTGTCTGTTGCTCAAGGAAAGCATCTTGCAATGCTGTGGATGCTCCATCTCTGGAACCACTCAAGGTCATGTTGGATGGGACTCTGAGCAACCTGATCTGGCTGAAAATGTCCCTGCTCTTTGCAGGGGTTGGATTAAACGACCTTTAAATGTCCCTTCCAGCCCAAACTATTCTATGATTACATTCTATAATTCTGTGATTCAATTTCTCTCACTTGTTCAAAAAGAAGAGCCTAAAACAGTTACTGGTGCAAGGAGGAACCAAAGAGCAAAATTTGGTTGTGATTCAAATTTCACTTTAAATTTAGGGGGAAGTTTTCCTTTCTGTTTTAAGAGATTTAAGACCAAGTGACAGATAAATTTCTTACATGTATTTAAATTCAGTTTCTATGTTGTAATTAATAGGTGGAATTGAAAACATGCTGATATTCCAGTTCCAGCCTCTCAGTTGTCAGTTTTAATCTCTATCAGGGGAGGCTGAGTTTGGATATTAGGAAAAAGTTCTTCCCCTAGAAGGTGGTCAGGTGCTGGGACAGGGGGAGTGGCCACAGCACCAGAGCTCAAGGAGCATTTGGACAACACTCTCAGGCACAGGGTGGGATTGTTGGAGTGTCTGTGCAGGGCCAGGAGTTGGACTCGATGATCCTCATGGGTCCCTTCCAACTCAGCATGTTCTGTGGTTCTGTATTTTGGTGGCTCCTTCCCCAGCGGGATGCTCTGGATGCTCTTCCCAAGGGTGCAATGGGTCACCTCTGAGGTGACAGTGCCGTCCCCAGAGCTCTCCAGCCCCACGTGGTGATGCTTTAAGGATGCAGGAGCTGGGAGTGCCATCCTTGGAGCTGCAGTTCCTGCCTTTGCAGCTCGGCTCCTGATCTCAGCTGGTCGCTGGCAGCCGGAGGAAGGGAGAGCAAAACAACACACAGTCGCCCTGCAATTAAACAGCCTCCTAATTGCAGCGCTACACGCGGCTCTTCCGCTGCTTTCTAAGTTTGGGGGCATAATTACAGCAGCGGGGCAAGGGCAGCATCTGCGTCCCCGCCGCGCCAAGCCCTGCCTTCCAGGGATTTTTGGATTTGACCGTATAAATCCTGGGCTGAAATCTGGCGTGGGATGAAAGGGGAAAGCAAGCCCCGAGCTCTGCCTGGGCTCGGCCCCGGCGAGGCACGACGGGCAGAGCCTCTGCAGCCCCCACCGTGTCCACTGGCCCGGGCCCGGGGCAGGGTTTGTTCCTCTCTATTATGTGTTTTTTTTTTGCAAAGCAGCTTTAAAAAAAAAAAAAAAAGAGAATCCAGCGAGATCTTGCTCTGGTCAATCCTCACAAGGCTCAGTTTAGAAACAGGAAGATTAAAGGGTGGCTCAGGGAGGGCAGGCTGGGTGTCAGCGTGCTGGGCTGTACTGGGAGCACACACGGGCATGAGGGAGTTGTCCTCTTGCTGTGTCTCCAGCTCAGCCCTCCTTTGGGAGAACCCAGTATGGCAAATACATTTCCCACTGGCTGATCCCAGCTTTTTACTGCAGGGTCGCTTGCACAGGATTGTTCTTTGGGACCATCCCCACACATGAGGTGCTCCCATCGCTTTGGGGGCAGGTGTGTGCCCGGCTCAGGTGGGCAGGGTGGGCACAACCACGGCAGGCAGCCCCCCAGCCCCAGAGTTAATGTTCTCCCTATTTTTGTGCGCCGTGGCTTTGAGGAATGCCGAGATAAACGCCACTTTCTGCGGTGACAGGGGGATGTGTTGGGAGGCAGGGGTTGAACCACAGCCTGTGTTTGGGCTGGAAACGCGTCTCGGGTCCCGAGTGTTTTCCATCACACAGGCGGGTTTGTGTGGGATCACCTGGGCAGGAAGCGACGGGGTAAAGCGATCCCCCACGGGGTTCTCCGACACCCCCTTTCCCTAAATCCGATAGCAAGCAGCGGCTTTAATGGAATAAGCAGCCACTTTACGGCAGCTCTTGCGCCATGTGTGAAAATTATTAGGAAAACGAAGGAAAAGGAGCAGGGCAGATGGGAGATGCACAAAGGTATTCGCCCCACAGCCTTATCCCGGTGCCGGCGTGAATATCCCACGTGGCTTTCCCTGCAAATATCTCCTTTAAATCTCCAGGTGAAGGGCAGAAAGGCCTCTCGGTGTGTGAATTCACCGGGAAAGTATGTGGGGTTTAGCAGTGTTGCATTAGCAGTGGTCAGTGCTAAATAGCTGAGGGAAATAAATCGGTTCCGGTGTCCATGGGATTAGGTATTGTCTGGGATGTTTTCTGTGGGCAGGAAGAATAATCCCGGGATGAGTGTGGCCCATCAGACAGGGAGTGATGCCCTGACCCCCTCCCCTGTCCCACCTGCATCTGGAGTCTGGAGAGAAACCACTAATGAGTGGGTTTAACCCCTTTTTTTATTTTTTTTTAATTATCACTGGGTAGAAAAATTCAGTTTTCCAGCCAGGATATAAAAATACCCATTTTTTTCCAGACTCCCAGGGGAGTGTTCTTTTCCATTCCTCCTTCAGTGGCTGAAGATGAGGGAAGGGATGAGGCACACAGGGAAGGCTGGATCCCACTCCCTGGTGATGCTGCCCACCTCAGGCTGGGGCAAATGGTCAGATCCCCCCATTTCCATGTTTTCCAGCCCCTTTTTCCTTGCAGCATCCTTGACTGCTGGGATTCAGCCTTGGGAAGAGCAACAGCCTCGTTTCCTCAGGCCTGGTGTCTCTGAGACAACATCTTCAAATCTCCCTGCTCTGCCTGAAAACCATATCATGACGCAGAGGGGAAATTCCCAGTCCTCTCTTTGCATCCTCCAGGCACATCCTGATGTGGGATGTTGTCCCAGAGTGGTACCTGGACCAGTCCAACAGGGATGGGCTTGGACCCTGAGTGCTTTTCCACCTCATTCAGCACCAGCAAAAGGGAAATATTTACAGGATGCCATTCTTCAGCCCTCTGATAATTATTTATATTTTGGTTTTGCCTGATGAAAGAGAAATACACCGGCGTGAGGAAGGGGATTTTGTCGCTTGGGGTGTCCCTGGAGAAAACATTCCTCAGAGCAAACAGAGCCTGGACTTGTCTGGGAGATGAATATTGGCATTATTCGGCCTCGCTCGTGCGTGGATGGTGCCTGCTGGAAGGGCAAAGAAGGGGAAAAGGCAGAAGAAGCAGCACAGAGGGTTTTCTCCAGCTTGGGACAGCCTGGCTCGTGCCCTCTCCTGCCGTGGCTGGGGCACAGGGATATGTCCCTGTCCCCACATCTGCCACCCAGCAGCTGGAGCGGCGGGAAGGGCTGGAAATCCACCGGCAAAACGCTTTTCATTACGGGCCCTTTGAAGTTTCAGGCATGTGCCGGACTCGTGTTTGGCCCCTGCCAACAAACCCGACCCGGCGCTGCCCGGCTTTGATGGTGGAGAGGGGCAGGAGGGCACCAGGCACCCGGGAGAGACGACGGGAAAACAGGGATGGATTTGAGTCCAGCTCCTCCTCACGCCACAAACCGGGGATGCGCCAGCAGGGTGTGCAAATCCACCCCGCCTCTGTCTGGCTGATGCTTTGGCACATCCACACGGTGGCAGGCAGAGGGGACCAGGCTGGTCACCGCCCTGGCAGTGCCCGGCGCTGGCATCCATCCCGGCTGGGGCTGCTCCATGAATCCCGCCTGGCTGCGACCAGCATCTTCAGGCAGCGGCCGATTGAAGTTGGCCATGAATGTCTCTCTGTTCCCCAGACTTTTTATAGCTCCGCGCGTTTTTCTTGGCCCCGAGCGGTTCTGCTCCCGTGGAGAACAGAGAGCATCTCTCAGCGCCGGCGTCTGCAGCCAGCGGGGCCACGGGGGGCTGCACCAGCACGGCTCATTTTTTGGGATCCTGCTTCCTAAAATTCCCTGTTCCCCCCATCCGTGTCTCTGCCCTGGCATTGGGGCAGCCGGTGTGTTTTGGAGCTCAGACGTGACAGGGCTTGTGGACTGTCCTGGTGATGCTGAGCCTGAGCGTTTATCCCTTCCCTAAACCCCCCGTCCTGTGTTTTTCCTGCGTGGCACATCCCTCCTGCCTTCCAGGAGCCGTGAATTCTGGGGGAACACTGTGCAAGGTGCTGGAGGTGATGGCAAACTCGCCTTCAGGCAGCATCTCCAGCTCGGGGAAGCCAAACTGGGTGGTTCTCCATCAAAATCACGACAGCCCCGCTCCTGTCCCCCATCAGTGCAGCTCCCCGTGGTGATGTGGCACCCATGGGTGGGAGAGGGAGCCTAAAGGAAGGGAAACCCCAAATTCCCAAGCTGTCTTTCTTGCTCTCTGGGGTGTGATTCCCTCCTTGCAGTGGCTCCCCTTCCCCACGAGCCTTTTGCATCCCCTTTGGAGTGGGAACAGCACAGGCCAAGCAAAGGGGAAATGCTCAGGAGCAGAAATGAGCAGGAATTTGCTCCTGCTGTTTTTTCTTTGGCCAGAGGACATCACTCGTGAAAAGGAGGAGACAGGCAGTAAATTAAGGGGATGGTACTAAAATCCTCTCTTGCTGGGCAGTGGTGGGATCTCTATGGGAAGGGACGTGGCTGTTGGGGTTCTGCAGTGTCTGTGCTGTATCTGCAGGTCACACAGAGCCAGGGAGGGCTCCTGCATCCCTGGGAGAGGAGCAGGGGTATTATCAGTGCATGGGGGAGCTGGATGAGAGGGGATGCCCATGGCATTGCAGCTGGAGGTTTGGCATGTTTGGAGAGGCAGAGGGAAGGAGCACGGGGAGAAGGACAATGCACACCATGCTCCCATCTGGGCTGCACAGCCCTCTGATCCCGCCTGATCTGGGATGTGCCCCTCACTCGGGCATCTGGGCATGGATATGGCATCCCAACTTGCTGCTTGAAGCCCCCCAGGGTATCCACTCATGTACCTTGGCTCCTCAGGGTAGGAGCAGGAGCATCCCATCACTTCCAGAGGGACACAGACAGCACCCCCAGGTCACCCCAGCCATGACCTCAGCAGGGACCCCCCAAACCTGCCTGTCCCCAGTGCTGGCACGGGGCATCTCCAGCCCAAATCTGCATTTAACTCAACATCTCCTTTGCTTCCCACGAGCCAAGGGGAGCAGTGGGGCTTTGCAGGGCCAGCCTGGGGTTAAATCCAGCCTGGCAGGGGATGTGGGCTGGGGGCTGTGCAGTTCGTGGGCTTTTCCAGCAAAGCCCTGCGTGGGGCTGCTCCCCCCTGCGCTCGGGGTGTAATTGGATCCGTCCCCCACCAAGAGAGCATTTGTACTCGCAGCATTTTCGGAATGTTTTGCATTTGGGAGACACACGAGGAATGTCTGCTGGGGAGGGCAAACAGCCTGGGAGCCAGCGAGGGGACAGGAGCCCCTTCTGCAGGGCTGCCCCTGCCTGGATCCTGCCTCAGACCTGGTGCAAAAGGCCTTCTCTTGGTGAAGTGAGAAACCACCGCTCCTTCCAGCACCTTCCCATTGGGATTGAGCATCTCCTGACCCCCGGAATCGCAGCCAAACGTTACCTGGGAGAAGGTGGCAGCTGGAGCAGCATCCCCAGGTCTCACCATCCCCGTCCTGCTCCTCCCTGATCCCCTTGTCCAAAGTTGGCACCGCGCCGGGCGGCTCTTTGCAGACACCTCTGCTTCCCTCTGCAGGAAATCTCCATAAATTACAAGTTGGCCTCTCTGAATCCCGTTATCCCAAAAAGTGGACCCCATCAGGGCTGGAACTGCTGCCAGGGGGGCACCAAGTTCATGTCTGCACAACGTGGTCTGCCAGAGCCACCGGCGACTTTTATCTCCATCACTTGACTATTATAGTTAATCAGCAAAGGGGGATATTATATTTTTATTTTAAATCCACTTTTCTTTTATATAGAGCAAATTATAATCACTTTTAATTGAAAAAAAAGCGCTGATAATATTCTGAACCAAATTTCTGGAAGAGAATAATTAACAGTGCCATACATCCCCAAAGGAAATGCTCATTAATCTTGTCTTTCAGAAGCAAATTTCAGAAGAGAACTGATTTAAAACATTGCTAATAATTATAGGAAAGTTGACAGCTTAAAAGCCCCCAAATCTAGCAGCAGTCTCCTCCTATCAGATCCTTTGGGAACTAGTTCAGGCTGGACAGGAGCATCCCTGATTCCCAGGCTGGCACAGCGTTGGGTACCACCAGGGATGGGTGGGAGTCCCTGGCGTGGGGAGGATGGGCTGTGGTGGGTGAGGGGTCTGGATCAGTGGGGATGAGCTCTGGATGGGGGTCATCCCGAGCTTCTGGGGTGACAGTCATGTGAACCAGGCTGAGGGTGGGCTCAGAGCAGCCGTGCTGGGGCTGCTGCTCCATGCTGTGATGGCCTTTGTGGTCCTTGTGGTTCTCACAGTCCTTGTGCCACCTCTGGTCCTTGTGCCTCCCATGGTCCTTGTCCTTTCCATGGTCCTTGTGAGCCCCAGGTGAGATGCTGCTCTCTCCATCGGTCACATCCTGGCTTTGTGTGGGTCTCTGGGCAGTGCATCCTTTCAGCTGGAGGAGTTTGGGAAGGAATACCAGGATTTCACTGCTCTTGCAGGAGCCTGAGATCTGTGTGTCTGCCTGCTGAGGCTCAGCCAGACCAGTATCACTAGGGGATACTGGTCTCAGCAGGATGAGACCCAGGGAAGTGACCTTCCTTGGCCCCTCTTCTAGGCCAGGGGCTCCCAGCACCCTGAGAGTGAGGGCTGGATTCGCCCCCAGTTGAAATCTCTGACTGTTTAATTGCAAGGAGCCAATTAATTCACTCAGTGACGGAGGGAGGAAGGTGGGGGGTGTCTGTGAACTACCCCCCACCATTCCTGAGGAGCTGCTCCAAAGGAGAGGAGAAGGATGCCAAGAGGACAAGCAGCTAAAGGAGGCTTGGGTGAAGATGCCGGGGATGTGCTCATCGCTCTCGGGTTTCCTGTCCCCGTTTGACCAGGGCTGGGAGTGGGAGCGGGGGGAAGGCAGCTTGGAGCAGACCCAGGCTCTGCCGGGAGGAAGGAAACGTGATATTGGCCAGGGAATGGTGTCATTGCCTTGCCTGTTTTGCTTTTTTCTTCCTTTTTTGGGGGGTCACGGAAGGCCAGGAGGGAAACGTGGAGCGGGGCCCTATCCCAGGGTAGGGGGGTGAGGGGGATGTGGTGGCACAGGACAATGGTGTGCCGTGCCCTGGGGATGCCCAGGGGGTCAGCCAGGGATGTGGATGGGTCTGGGGTTGCCTCTGAGCTGCCCTTCCCCCAAATCCATCCCTTATCCACATCTCCAGCAGCACGGAATAATTTCTCCCTTTATTCCACCAGCTCCCCTTCACCTTTCCATGATTCATTATATATCCGTTCCACAGGGATATTGATAGACAAATTTTCCTTAAATTTAAAACAAAAGCGAGGAAGAGGGAGGACAATCCTGCCTTTTGGGTTATGCAAAGCCCCTCTGTGATAACGAGCGTGCCCAGGTCACGCAGACCTGGGTGATGGGGAGATTTCACCACAGCAATACCTGATCCCTCTCCAAGGCCCAGTGAAAGGGAGCACTTAATCCCCCTCTTATTTCACTGCTGGGCCTTAGAATGCCAAATGATGTGCTCACCTCAGAGGCAGAGCCCAGGCACACTCGGGCACGATGCCCTTCTCCAGGTAAGCAGGACAGCAGCCAGATTTTGGGGAAAACTTGAGCAGAGGATGTGGTGCATCCTGCTCTGCCTGTGTCCTGGTGGGATCCAGGCTGGTCATTGCACACACATGGGGTGATGTGGGACCCCCAGGGCCCTTTTCCTCCCCCAGCTTCCCAGGGGACACTGACCCTTCCAGTCTAATCACAGAATCATGGAATGGTTTAGGATGAAGGGACCTTAAAGATCATCCAGTGCCACCCCCTGCCATGGGCAGGGACACTTCCCACCAGCCCAGGTTGCTCCAAGCCCTGTCCAACCTGGCCTTGGACACTTCCAGGGATCCAGGGGCAGCCACA
>JAXCLP010000020.1:18844832-18863750 GCA_035584035.1 Lepidocolaptes lacrymiger
TGGACACTTCCAGGGATCCAGGGGCAGCCACAGCTTCTCTGCCCAACCTGTGCCAGGGCCTGCCCACCCTCCCAGGAGGAATTCCTTCCCAATATCCAATCTAAACCCAATCTATTTCAGTTTAAAGCCATTCCCCCTTGTCCTGTCCCTCTGTAAAACCTCTTTTATCCCTCAAACTGGTGTCTAAGGAGTTAATTTTGATTTTTTTGGTATTTTTGCCATGCTGCTCTGCCCTGGTACCACCTGTGCCAGGCAGGTCCTGCCACCTCGAGGAGCCCAGGGGTCCCCTCCTGCCTGCTCTTTGTCATCCAGAGCCATCACTTCCATCAGGCAGCTGCTCTGCCCCTCACTGCCCCACATGCCTTTTATCTGCTTTCTGTTAAATGATCTCAAATATGTGATATGATAAAAGACAAACAAACACCCGTTCAATTTAGCTCACCCTAATGCCAGACTCTACTTTTACCCAAGTAATTAAGATTAATGCAGTTGATAATTTAGGAAGTATTCTTAAATGTACCCTTCTGGCAGCATCTAACATGTAATTTTACCTTAGAAGATTTATCGGAGCACTTAGGTAACAGATAGTTCCTCAGCAAACAGGAGCATTTAGAAGGAAAATGAAAGATTAATATTTCTTAAATAAATGTCAAAATAAGTCATTCTTTATTCGAGGCCCACAAAGATGTTGCTGTCAGCCCCAGCCCCTCTGCTGATTCCCCGGGAGATTAAACCCGCCGCAGTCTCGGGCTCGGGAGGGCTCAGATGTCCCGATGCCTCTGGATTTTTCGGGATGCTTTGAAGGGTTTTGATCACAGGTGCCAAAACACACCACAAACCTTATCTGGGGGGGGGGATTTGGGCGCTGCCCCTGATGGGCAGCAGCTCCAGGGACGGGAGGATGCAGGTCGTGGCTCTGCCATCTCTCCCCCATCGAGGATGTGTGGATGCAACCCAGATTTCCCTGGGGTGGCTCCAACCTGGCAGCTCCCGGCCCTGCTTGGCACGTCCCGGCTGCTTTTCCTGCTCCGTGATGGACGAGAGGCTGAGCTAACCCTCGGGAGAGCCTCTCTTCTCCCTCTCACCAGCCCTCTTATTCCCTTTGGAAAACACTTGGATGCTGCTGGCCCCGGAGAGGGATGGGACCGGAGCGAGTGTCACCCAGCTCCTGCCACCTCCCAGTCGGGAATTACGGGATTTGCTTTGCCGGGTCACCCTGATCCGTCTGACATGGGATTGGGATGACCTCCAGGAGGGGCTGGGCTGTATCCTGTGTCTCCTCCTCTCCCCCCATCCCAGCCACCTCCATCATGTCCCAGACTTGGAGCCTCCTCCTGCAGAGCCTCAGGGTTGGGAAGGGATCCTGGGCACGGCTCCGAGACACCGGAGTGTGACACCCCCACATGTCCTGGGGTGCCCAGGGAGCTGCCAGGCTTGGCCTAGAGACCTGTCATCCTCCTCTTCCATCTCCTTCTCCGTGGTTTTGCATTATAAGCCCAGGAAGGATTAGGACTGTTTGCAAAATGGGGTTCCCCAGTGAAAGCTGGATTCTCACCAGTTTGGAAAGTCGAAGCCGTTCAGATCCAGAAAATCAGTTTTGGACCATTGTGAGCAAGAAACAAACCTTCTGAGTAATCTTCCAACTTCTCCTCGAGCCAGAAAAATCTGCTGGAAGTCACTGCCTGCCCCAACACAGCCAGACCAGAACACCCAGGACCGTGTCCGTGTGTCCCTGTGTGTGTCCCTGTGTGTGTGTGTATCCCCAGAATCTCTCCCAGCCCCTCTTACAAGGTTCTTTTCAAGCTCCTTGCACCAAGACAGCTCCTTCCCACTGTGGTTTCTGCCCAAGGGATGCTTCAGCCTCCTCCCAGCCACCTCCCAGCTTTTCTGTCCATCCCAAACCTTTGGTCCTGGGCTGCCACAGGTCCCCATTCCAGCTTCAGGGACAAGCAGGGACCAGGGCTGGCAGGGGAGGTGTCACATCCCTCTGGATGTGATGCTCCCTCCTGCTGCATCATGTCCAGGCAGGAACCATATCCCTCTTCCTGCTTTTCTCTTTATTTGACTGGGAAATGGGCTAATGCCAGAAGTGGGTTTGATGTGTCTGGATATGATCCACATTCTCTTGGGGAGCAAAGATCACCAGGCTGGACCTGGGGCTGGCAGGGAGGTAACAGCAATCCCGTAGAATCCCTGTCTTTACCCAAATTTGGGAATAAAGTCCCAGCTGAGGGGCACGGAGGGTTGGGAATGGCATAGGATCAGGCCCAGCTGGCAGCAGATTGGCAGTTTCCCCATGCCCTGAATGTGCCCAGTGTTGTGGTTTGGGCTTTGCCCATCCTCAGTCTCTCCTTCTTCCTCCTCCTCCTCCTCCAAGGTTCCCTTTTGGGGCCATATCCTGACCATGGGGACATGTCTGGTGTGCAGGACCCCAGTGGGTGGCTGGGATGCAGGAGAAAGGGAGGTGGGACCTCATTTCCATCCACGCCTCAGTTTCCTCACTCCCACAGCACCCAGTCCAAGCCCCCCACCCACAGGGACCCGGCTGGGGGTGGCCCTGCTGGGGCGTTTTGGGGTGGAAACCCCTCCTTTTGGCTCCTGACCCTCCCCACGCGCCGCAGTGCCGGTGGCCAAGCCAAGCACAGATTCCTGACATATTTCTCTCTTTCCTTTGCAGCCAAGAAATTCATATTTCATGGGAGGTGAAAGTGAGTCCCGGCAGTAGCTGAGCGGCGGAGGGTGCCAAGGTACGGGCCAGCTGACAGCACAGGCTGGGAGGCTATTTTTGGGAGCCAGACACTCTCCTCCTCATCCCGGACAGGCTCCAGGGATGCTCCCGGCTGCAGGGATGCTCAGGGACCTCCCCAGCTGCTTTTCTGGCCCTGCAGCAGCGCAGCAGCGAGAGGCTGAAAGTTTAAAGGGTTTGAGAAGGGCCAGTTCACAAGGGAAGGGGTTTTTTTTCCAGCTCCAGCCAAAGCTGTGCTGGGTCAGATAGATCCATCTGGATAGGATTTCAATCTTTCAGGCAGGGGTTAAAGGCCCCTTTTGGGGGCCAAAACCCAAAGCATGTTTTGAGTCACCCTCGTGTCCCGGGGAGGCAGTGAAAGCCCATAAAGCTGGGGGGGTTTCTTTGTGGGATTCCCAGAATGGTTTGGGGTGGAAGGGACCTTAAAGCTCATCTTGTTCCACCCCCCCTGCCACAGGCAGGGCCACCTCCCACTATCCCAGGTTGCTCCAAGCCCTGTCCAACCTGGCCTTGGACACTTCCAGGGATCCAGGGGCAGCCACAGCTTCTCTGGGCAACCTGTGCCAGGGCCTGCCCACCCTCTCAGGGAAGAATTTCTTCCCAATATCCCACCTGATCCTGTTCTCTGGCAGTGGGAAGCCATTCCCTTTGTCCTGTCACTCCATGACCTTGCCCAGAGTTCCTCTCCAGCTCTCCTGGAGCCCCTTTAGGCACTGGAATGCTGCCCCTACCCCTGTCACTCCCACCAGCAGCAGTGAAGGGCATCTGCCTGGGTGATGCCACCCGGTTGGCATCTTGATTTTTTTTCCAGCCACCCACTCCCACGCCTTTCCCTGCTCCCTGAGCTGAACTGCAGTGCTCCCAACCGTGATACCCACCCAGAGAGCAGCAGCCCTGTTGAATCATGGAATATCCTGAGCTGGGAGGCACCCAAAAACATGATCCAGTCCAACTCCTGGCCCTGCAGACACCCCAACAATCCCACCCTGTCCGTGTCCCATTTTCCAAACTCTCCTGGAGCTCTGGCAGCCTTGGGGCCGTGCCCACTGCCCTGGGGAACCTCTTCAGTGCCCACCACCCTCTGGGGGAAGAACCTTTCCCTGAGATCCAGCCTAAGGCTGCCCTGGCACAACTCCAGCCGTTCCCACGGGTGCTGACACAGAGAGAATCATCCCGGGGTGATTGTTCATTCACCTTGCAGGGGCTTCCCCGTGCCAAAGCCCGACTGGAGCCCCTCACCCCCATCCCTGCCCATCTCCCAGCCCCATCCATCACTGGGCACCGTCCAGAGCACAGGCAGGAACAGTCCCTGCCTGGCTAATCCAGGCAGGCGATACAGGCAGCGATAGGCAGGGCAGCCTTATCGGCTGATTTACAGATGGAGGCTGAGTCACCACGAGTAACCGACGTCCCCAAGGTCAGGCAGGGGAGAGGCCGAGCCCAGCACTCAACCCGGCTCTCCGAGTGCCCCGGCGAGGCCATCCCTCCTCTCCCTGCCATGGGAAGGAGTTATTCCTTCTGCCAGAGCAGGGGCTGGACCTGTCACTCCTTTGCTTTAGCGGCTGGTGGCGTTTCCTTGTTGGATGTTTGGCTTTTTCCTGTTCACACAACCGTTTTGTTCCCTTGCCAGTGTTTCCACTGGAGTGTGGGTTTACCCTGGGGAGATGCTTCCCCTGCTGCTTTCCTTCGTGTGGTGGGGACCTGGTGGTCCCCTCTTCATGGTGTGGTCCCCATGTGGTGTCCCACATCAGCTGCTGGTGGGATTCACAACTCTTCTCTCATGGGAAGGAGTCCCATTCAGGGTTGGGGGTGATGTGATCCCCCAGGATTCATGTGCTGGCACAGCCCTGCAGGAATAAGTGCCAAGGGTTTGGAAGCTCTGAGGTGCTCAGGGAGCACGGGCAGCCCCACAGGACCCTCAGCTGTGCCCCTTGGGCACAACCAGCTCTGGAGGCGTGAGGAGCAGAGCCTCTTGGCTCCTGGTGCCAGGCAGCCAGCACGGTGAATCACAACCCGTCTGGCATGTTGGGGCTCCTGGCAGGATGGGACCTGCCCCACGGAGCAGCAGGCAGGGCTCTGCAGTGCCAGCCAGGCTCCTGCCATCACTGCTCAGCTTGTCCCCGTGTCCCTGAGCCACAGAGGGGCTGCAGGAGGCTGGAGGTGGCCCCACGGCAGCCCTGGTGTGGGAGGATGCTCCAAGGCCGGGTGAAAGGGCTGAGCCCCCAGCAGGGCACACAAATGCAGGTGGGCGTCACTCTCCCTGTGGACAGGAAGTCTGGCAATAAGTCTCACACATTTTTTTAAAGCAAAACTTCCTTTGACCCCACTGCATCCCTTTCCAGCTCCTCTTCCAGGAGCTGAAATGTGAAAATCCAAGAAGTGATGCCAGTGGTAACCCAGAGAGGAGCCTGGTCCTGTGGGTTGGCTGAGACCTGTAAAAAGTAGATGAAATGGTCCCTATTTTCATTTTATCCTGGGTTTCCCATCGCATAAGGGGTGAATTCTGTAGGGCTGGATCCATAAACCCTCGGGTGGTGGATGCAGGAGCTGCCTGGGGAATATCACTTTAAATCAACACACACCCAGCCCTCCTTATCAAACAGCCCATCGGAGCTGCACCGAGAGGCCCTGGATTTCTGTGCCACGCTGCTCCCAGGGCTGCTGTGCCACCTCAGAGAGATGCTCCATCCATGGCCACAGCCAGCAGGAGGGACCCTCTGCGGGGTTGGGGGACCCCCAAACCCTGGCATGAGGTTTTTGGTATCAGGGGTCTGGGGAACAAATCCTGGATTTAGACCATGCCCTCCTATCTGTGCCATCTGTGATTTGCACGGGATAAATTCGTGCCTGTATCCTGCCCAGGCTCTACCACCACCACCAGGACGTGGGTCCTTGTCATCAGTGGGACAGTCCTGCATGCCACCAGCTCTGCTGTCCCCATTTCCATCACTCTGCCAGCGCAGGGAGCAGGATGTTTGTGTCTCCTGGCGCTCATTTCCAGCCCCTCCAGCCTTTGCCATGCAAATCCTGCAGCTTTACAGCCACACCAACGAGCCTTTCCTGCAAAAAAAAATCCACCAGAAAAAAAAAAATAAAACCACCAAAAAAAGGCTCCTTTATGTGGCTGAAAAGCCCGACTGTGATAATGTAGCAAGCGCTGGCCTTGGGTATTTTATCTTGGCAAGGAGCCTTTGCAAATTTAAACAGCAGCGAACAGGCTTTGGAGTTGTGGCTGGCGCGGCATAAGCGGGGCATTGTTTTGCAAGCAGAGCCACAGCGTGCCAAAGGGCCGCGTGTGAGCTTTGGCCGGGCAGGCGGCACGATAGGAGCCGGCCCTATCAGCCCCGGATTCATTTCACTTAGCAGGGTGTGAAATTGGGGAGGAATTCTAGAGAGGGGAACCCCGGCAGCGTCGCTGTCTCCTCCCTGCGAGGTGTCGCAGCATCCCCGGGGATGTGCCGGGGGTGCAGCCACAGCTCTGCCACCTCTGGATGTTATTAATGCTGTTATTGATGCAGCGTTGTGGGGTGCTGGGTGCTCATCCTAAAGCTCATCACAGCGCAGTATGGGATGGCAGCAGAGATATAAGCCAAGCACGCTGTGGAGACCCCGGGTAAATGCAGGATGCTCCTCTTTTCCTGCAGAAATTCTCCTTCTCTGCTCAGGTCACTGCCGGACAGGATGGCCAGGATGGGTGGACCGAGTGGGGCTGGGAGAGGTGAGGATTACACCCAGGAGGAGACTAATAAACTGAATTTCCTGCTCCTCACCCCCTCGCAGCAGTATCGTGCCTTGAGCCACTGAGACAGACAGTAAAGAAGGATTTCTAGTGAGGGAGGGAAATAAACCCTCACTGTTTCCAACAGACTGTTTTAAAAAAGACTCTTTAAAACAGGGCTTCACCCTTCTTTTTAATATAACCTTTTTAGTATAAAATCCGGGTGGTGCTTTTTAAAAGGCTGCGCTTGACTTGTGCTTCATGTTGAACGCCCTGAGGTCTGGGCTTGTAAAATCAGCCGGTAAATTTAGGAGTCGGCTTTTGTGCTTAATAGTGTCTGAAATTTCCAGCGCAATGTGGGGGAGGCGGTAAAGTTAGGGCAGGGGCAGCAGAAGCTCAAAACATTTCTCCAGGGATTTCAGAGCGATGGTTTAGAGAAGGGGCAGCAAAGAGATACACCAGGTGGGGAAAGCGGTGGAGCAAAAGCCTCTCCTCTCATCATCCCTCCAGCCACGGTGACATGGGGACACGGAAACATGAGGACACAGGCACACGGGGACATGGGGACAGAAAGCCCTTCCCAGATGCCTCTCCCAGCCCTTCCCACTAATCCGTAGGTGGAGCTCTTCTGTCATCTTTTTCTGCTTATGTTGCTAAGAAGTAACCCAGAAATAGCTCTCCCGGGAGGAAAAAAGTGCTTCCTCAGCAGCTTTTGCCAGAGGTGAACTGCTCAAAGCATCCTTTGAAGAGCCCAAAGAGGGCTTCGCCGTGGCAGTGCCTCCCCTTCCTCCATCCCCTTTCCCACCACAACACCAAGAAAAGGGACCAAAATCTCTCCTGTCCCTGCACTGGCCCCCTCGCTGTCTGACATCCACCCTCTCTTCTCTCCTGTCCTCTGCAGGTCTGAAACGATGCAGCAGAGCCTCGCTGGTGCTCGGGACCCACCCCTACCCCGGCCCCGGGGAGCTGCTGCCCCTCTCACCGCCCCGGTGCCCCTCGGTGGAGGACCATGCCCGTGACAGAGGGACGGCAGCGCACAACGGGACGGCACAACGGGGCTTTCTAGGCTGTCCCCCTCCTCGGTATCATGACTGGAGAGACCCAGCATGTCTACACCATCGGCGATACTGAGGCCGCCCCCAAAGACCCCGACAAGGGCTTCGGCTTTGAAGGCTGCGGGGAGAAGGATGGGAGGGCGCCCGACGGGGAGGGCACGTCGCCCTTCCCCGGCCCCAAGGACAAGGAGCCCCACAGCCAGCGGGAAGCCGTGATCCGGCCCCAGCAAGCGGGGAAGATCGACTTCAAATCCCTCCAGTGCAAACCCAAGTTCGGCAATGACAGCACCTGGGGAGAGGTCAAGGGCAGCCCGCAGTCCCCGCCGGGGAAGGGCCGAGCCCGTGACCGCAGCCGGCGCTCGGGGAAGGGCGAGAGGGGCCACCACCAGCTCTACCGGCTCAGCATCGCCGGCACCCGGCCCAACCCCACCATCGGCATCGCCTACCCGCAGCAGAAGGTGACCCCGCCGAAGAAGCCGGAGGCGAATCCCCCCGGGGCCGGCAGCTACCGCTTCCACGTGCCCAGCATCCCCCAGCACGACGCCGAGCTCCGGCAAGAAGAGCTCGGCTTCGGGCGATGCTTCCCCGATGCCACCGCCGGCCGTACCTCCGCCAACTATACCTCACAGCCCAGCCCGCCCCTCGGCCCCAAAGGGCAGCCCCCCGCCGCCGGCATCCCCCTCAAGAGCCCCGGCACCCACGGGCAGCTACATTACCTAGAGTTTCAGGCGAGCAGGGCTGAGTCCTGGCCTTCCCCGGAGAAGAGCTTTGCCGGTGCTAGCTACGGGATCGCGGTGCAGAAGCCCAGCTCTTTTTCGGAGGGCGGCAAAGCCGGTGTCCACGGGCTGGGGGCTTTGCCATGCCAGTACCCCTTCCAGCTGCTGCATGACTCGGGCAAGGAGCCGTATCGTGGTGATGGGGGTGGCCAGGAGTACCTGGACGTGGGGGTCGCCACCAGCCAGTTGGCTCACGGCACCTTCGCCTTCCACTCGTCCTCCAGAGAGTGGCAAGAGGAGATGCTGAGCGGTGGCTCCTACGAGAGCGTGTCCCCCGAAGGGAGGCTGTACCTGCCCGTCCCACCACCACCACCATTCCTGCACCCACCGCCACCGGCCCCGCACCATGGCACGATGCCGTGCTGCAAGGGCAGGGGCGAGCATCCCGCCGACCCCAATGGTGCTCTCTCGTCGTCTGGTGCTATCGACCAAAACCCAAGCACTTTCCAAGAAAACCAAGCTGTTTTTCCGTCTAGTTTACACTCGCCTAGTATGCCAAAGCCAGTCGGTCAGAGGCAAGCCTCAGCCAAGGACAGTGTCCCCGGCCTGCGGCTGCTGGCCCAGAGCAGCCCTCTGAGAAGGAACATGCCACCAAACTCTCTCTCCCAAGTGCACTTTCAGAGCAAAGCCTATTGCAGTTCCCCCGCGGGCAGCACCGGCGCAGGATCCGTGCCTTTCGAGACAAGCATTCCCACTACGGCACCCACCCACCCCAGGCTTGTGCAAGCTTGGGAAGGTGCCACTAAGGCGTTTTCTCCCATGGACCAGAATTCAGCACCTTATTCAAACCCTGTTGGAAACCAGTTCTCATTCGAGTGCCAGTCTGGCCCCGAGCAGAGGCAGCACAGGCAGAAAAATGCCAGGATGCCTTGGCAGCAAGTACACCTCCCTTCTGCAATGCCCGGTGCAAACAGGCTGGAGCTGTCAAGACAGATCACCAGCCAGAAGCTCCCCTTCCCCCTGGGCACCTCAGAGTGGCAGGGGAGTGGGAAAGTCCAGAAAGGGCCCCCCATAAGTAACTCCCCAGGGTATCACGGGAAAAATCTCTTACCAGGAGAGAGCCTTGGGGTCCAGAGGGGAGACCCCAATGTGATGGGTGCTTTCTCTTTCGAGAGTGGAAAAGAACCAGGGTCTCCTGCCTGTGACTCAAGAAGCAAAGCCCTCTTCTACAGCATGGGTCAAGCAGGTCCTCCTCCTCCCTCAAGGACCTCGTCGGGCTCAGCGCTGGTCCTGCCACCATCAGCCTTGGTGGCTGCCTCCCCATGTGAGTCCCCGCTGCCGTCCCCTGTCCCCAACCCCAACTGTGGCAGCACCTGCTCGTCGCTCTCCCCCATGTCCAGTAGCCCACTCAACCCCTCCTTTGAAGACAGCCACATGTCTGGAGGGCTGACCCCCTCGCCCTTCTTCCAGCACCCCTGCAATCCCAAGGACTCCAACAAGACCTTCCAGCCCTCCGATGTCCTAAGCTCCGGCTCACTTCATTACCACCCCTCAGACCCCATCAAGTCCTTCCACTTCCCTCCTGATGCCCTGAAAGACGACAGCCTCCTGAAATGTGCCCCAGCAAGCCCGTTCCACAAATCCAGTGTGGAGTTGGCCAAAGGATGCTCAGATGGGCTGGATGGGGAACAACCTCCACCACCGTACTCCTCCCATCACTTGCTGGCCAGTTCACTCAGCAGCGCCAGCCTGGACCAGCTGGATGTGCTCCTGACCTGCAAACAGTGCGACCAGAACTACAGCAACCTCTCCTCCTTCCTGCAGCACCGCCAGTTCTGCGCCTCCCATCCCGCTCCACAGGGAGAGGGCAAGGATGCCCCCCGGGCAGCCGAGGGGCGGAAAGCACTTCCCCAGGAGCCTCCCAAGCCCCCCAGCCTGGGGCTCTCTCCGGACCCTCAGGCGCATTTGTTGGCATTACACAAGAGTGATGACTTCTTGCTGGATGGGGAAAGCAAAAGCGAGGGCAAGGAGGATGCTCTGAAGGGTGGCCTCTTCAATGGCCTCGCCGCCAGCTCCCTGCCCCTCACCGCCTCCGACCTGGACATCGACGATGCCAAGCTGGACAGCCTGATCACCGAAGCCCTCAATGGCCTGGGGTACCAGTCAGATAACCCAGAGATCGACAGCAGCTTCATAGACGTGTTTGCTGATGAGGAGCTGACGGGCATGAAGGCGGCCAGCAGTGGGATGTCCCACAAGGCAAAGGAAACCCTGGCCTCAGAGAGCAAATCAAAGCAGGCAGCGGAGGAGAAGGCAGCAGGACAGCCCAAGGCTGGCTCTTTCTATGAAGAGGGACACCCAGATGGGGAGCAGAGGAAGAGAAGGGCAGGAAAGCAGCACCTTCACAAGGGGAGGGCAGCAAGAAGGTTGGCCCAGGAGCCAAATCATGGGGTGGAAGGAGTGGAGAGGACAGCCAGACTGCGGGCGGGCAGGAAAAACAGCATCCCACCAGCCACCACCTCCTCCAAATCCACCTCCAGCCAAAAACATCTCAGGAAGCTCAGCCAGGAGCCTCCAGCGAAGGGCGAGGGGGGGCCAGGCATTGCCACCAAGAGCTCCAAGCCACCACGGTTCTCCATGAAGGACATGAAGAAGCGGAAGCCCCGAAGCGGGACGTGGAGCAAGGAGCTCATCCACAAGATCGTGCAGCAGAAGAACAAACTCCACAAACTGCAGGTGAAGAGCAGCAAGCAGGCCCAGTGCCCCCAGGCCACCGAGAGGCCGATGCCAGCCGCCAAGGAGGGCAGGCTGAAGGAGTATGACTATGTCTCTGACTCAGATGAGGATGGAGCAGAGGGCAACAAGCCCCGGGGGAGGAGGAAACGTGGCACGGGATTCATCGGGAGGAGAAAGCACAGCTTTAGCAAGAAACGCCTGGGGAGAAGTGAGAGAGCCAAAGAGAAAGACCCAGCTTGGAGCTACAGCCAGAAAAGGGACGGTCAGAAAAGAGAGGCACAGGGGAATGGGGGAGACCCAAGTCAGGAGGATGCTGAGAAAGAGGGTTGTGCTGCCAGAGTGCAACGACGGAGCAGCCAGTCATCTACTGGCAGCAACCACAGTGGTGGTGAGCCCAGAGAGATGGGCACCAGCCCACCCCGTGCTGATGGGGCTGGTGAGAAGGGTGGCACCCAGAGGAGGAGGCGCTCGGGCAGCCCAGCAACTGTGCCACGGACTCCACTCAGCCTTCATGAGGATAGGAGCCCAAAGATGAGCCAGAAGAGCAAAGAGGACATTGCCAGGACTAACAGGCGGTTTGGCACAGTCAAACCTTTGCTGGCAGACTCCAGGACACGTCCGAGTACTGAACCAGATGTTGCTGTGATGGACTGTGCAAAGGAGGAGCTGTTTCCACAGCCCCAAGAAAGGCAGCTGCCTGGCACGGCCACCCCACGCAGGAGCCCCTCTGGGACCTCCTGTAAGGAGGGGGTGGAAGAGCTCAAAGGAGCAGCAAAGCTCCCGGGTGAGGCAGAAGAACCCACCCTGGAGGCTCAGAACTCACCCAGTCTGACCGTGGTCAACCAGAGGCATCAGTTCACCCCTTTCACGAGTGAGGGGCTGAAGTATCACCCAGAAGACATAATTGCTCCATCCCATGGCAGTAGCGAGGCAAGTCCTGGCCATGTGAGTGCCACCTACTCGGAAGCAGAAATCAGGTACTTGAAGGGACACGGGCTCTGTGACGGTCGGAAGGACTATCCCCCTGTGGCCCCCACGTACGGGGGGGATGCAGTGAGAATGATGCTCAGTGCCAAAGAGCCCAATCCATACAGCAGCAGCAACAACACATTTTTCAATCCCAAAGGCCTTCCCAGTCAGTACGATGACAACCTCTTCCCAAAGGCCCCAGCCTTGGGCTCCTCACACATGGATGATGTGTACTTATGCCAGGATGACATCAACACCAGCTCCTTCGAGCAGAAGCACTCCAACATCTCCCCTTATGCTGCAGAAGTGCCACAGGGCAAGGTGTCCTCCCCTCTCAGCTTTGATTCCTCTTCAATATTTGGGGAGCTTCCCGTCACCGAGTTCGACCCTCCGCTGTACGAGAGTGTTTCTGCCAGCAAGGATGGATACGTGACAACATTCACCTGTCCTGGGAATCCTCCCCGAAAGGCGCTGCCCTTTGAGCAACCGTACCCACCCTTCATGCCAGAGAAAGACTGGTCCCTGATGGAGGAGGTGGCTCCGATGCTGCCAGAAGACATGACTCAGTTCCACAGCCTCTCAGTGGAGAAGCCACTAGCCAAGAAATTCCCCGAGGAAGGACCTGTCCCCACCAGCCAGCTCTCCCTGCCATTGCCGGACAGGATAACGGATTATAACGTGACTTTTATGAACAACATTTCAGACGATGAGCTGGAGATCAAGCGATTAGTCACAGAGCTGGAAAGTCAACTGCAAACCAGCAAGTTGGACAATGAGGAGTCCGTCGGCCTCCAGAAACCTGAGCAGCACCTGCGGGGACAGGGGGCTGAGCCGTTCCCACCACTGCCAGGTGAGCAAGAGGCAGGCCAGGACAAAGGACTGTTTTTGGCAGAGGAGCTGGGCAGATCAAGCCTCTGTGTTGGGGAGAGGCTGGGAGGTGAGAAGCCGGGTGTGACGACCACTCATGAGGACTACGAGAGACCCAGGGAGCCCTGGCCCTGCTCGGGGCAGCTGGGCTCGCTGGAGGCCCAGATGTGTGTTCCAGCCCCACTCACCACAAGCCATTTTTGCTCCAAAGATGGTGGTGAGCAGCTCCAGGGAGCTACGTCTGCTGAGGAAAGAGATCCCAGAAAGCTGGAAAATGGGTCAACTTCTGAAGGTCTACCAGGCTTAAGCACAACAGACCAGGCAGAGGCTCCTGTCTACTCAGACCCCATGACAAAAAGCCCTCCTGTTGTCACTGACTCCGTGTTCCCAAAGACCATGGAGGCAGGAGAAGCAACCAAAGATCCCTTGCCATGCCAGCGCAGTGCCAAGAGCTTCCCTGTGCCAGGGAAAGCAGACGCTGATGCTGCAGAGCTGGAGAAGTTTGATGCTCGTCTTCCAAACCATAAACCTGAATTTGGCTTCCATCAAGGTCCCATCCCAGCCTTGGATCTCGCCTTTTCACCTCACATCAAAGAGATCCCAGATACAGAAGAAAGACCCTTAATCCAGACTGAGTCACCTAAAGTGGTGAAAAGTGCCATGGACTTCAAAGGGGATGGTGGTGGGTCTGCATTTACGGAGAAAACAGAGGAGAGCAAGAGTCCCACCACCTATCCAACCCCTGGACCCAACGACAAAGGCAGCAAGCCACGAGCACTGCTGCTTGATATGCTCAGTCAGCCCAAAGAGAGCGACCATGACTCCCAGGAGCTGTTGCCATCCCAGGAGACATCTGCCAACCCTCTGCAGCAGCTGCAGCTCTTTGTTGCCCGAACGGTGAAGAACAACGAGGAAGAGCTGCTGCTGCCGTGCTTCCCCACACTGCTGGCTCCCAGCCACCCCTCTGCCAGCACCCACGTCCAGCCAGAGCAGAAGGAGGAGAGCAGTGATGCCTTGGAAGGGGACAATCGGACATACTGCCCCGCCCAAGAGGAGAGGGATGTCCCCACGGAGAATATTGCTGTGCCAGGGAACGAGGCCATGCTTTTCTCCGGGGGTTGTGAGCAGCTGGAGTCACTGGGTGCAATGGGCTCTTACCATGCAAAACAACCCACGGCTGCGGAGCCGCAGCTGCAGCACTTAGCAAATGAAGCCTCAGAGTCGGGTGACATTAATAGCCCTGCAGATGGTGTTTCCCAAGAGCGCGGTGACCTCTCGCCACGCAAAAGCATGGAGGTGACCCCGCTGCCAGGGCAAGGAAGGAAAGCTGATCAGCTCATGGAGGAGCAGGAGGAAGATAAAAACCACACGACCTTGGCATTTACGAAACGTGAACAATCCCATTTCAGCCGTAGTTTGCTCGAGAAAGAAACACTGGGCAGCACAGTGGGAGAGAGACTGGAAAGGGATGAGATTGGGAAGGGGACAGAGCCCCTGCACAGTGCTCCCACAAGTCCCATCAGCCCCCCCAGTCCCTCCAAGGAGGATCTCCAGCAGGATCACCACTTGGTGATGGAGACTAAAGCTGGCACAGCCAGTGCAAAGGTTCCCAGAGAAGGGAATGGCAAGTCATTCCTCAATGGCTGTCATCACACAGGTGAATCTCCAGCCAGCCTGTGCTTGCCAACCCAGTTTTCTGACCCCAAATGCTTGGAAAGCAGTGGGGCCGAGGGGGGAGAGGTGCCCAGCTTCGGCACTCAGCTCTCAGATGAGAAGAAACACAGCACCTCCCTGCCTAATGCATCAAGCTCATTAGTCATGAAGAGGTGTCCTCCTGAGGCCAACAACCATCACACCCGTCACCACACCACAAGCCCAGTAGAGCAAGGGACATGGAAAGGGACACCCACTTTTCCTCCCTCGCTGCATCACTGCGGGGCCGTGCCAATGGAAGCGGTCGAGGAACATCATCATCACCTCCCTCATGGTGTTTTGGGTAACTATGGACCACCTGAAAGAGAGGGCATGGTGAGATCCTGCACCCTGCTGCATAATGATGGCCTGGTGGGCTCTGCCTTGGAGATGGATGGTCACCAGGACCCTGATGGGAAGGACAGTTCTCTACCCTGTTCACCACCTTTCAACCAAAACGGTGTTGGCAAAGAGGTACCTGAAAGTGCCAGTGCTGTGCTGTCAGGTTTTAAAGAAAACAAAGTGTGCGCCATTACAGACACGGTCACTGACTCCACTCCACCAGAAACCCAAGGTTACCCAACCCAGCCCACAGTGGATCTTCTGCCCATCAGTGAAAGAGAGCTCAACCTGAACCAAGAGAACAAGCTTGAAAGCTGCTCCGATGATGGAAATAAGCATCCAAGCAAACAAGAGACTTTGTCCAATGGGTTTGCTGTTCAGCAGGTGCCCACTGCTGTCAGCAGAGGTTTTACAAGGGTTGGAGATCTTGGTCCTGCTGAATTAAATGGCCATGAGTTTTCAGAGGCGGCAGAGGTGAGACTTGGACTTTCTGAAATCACAGAGAGTGAAGGAAAGAGTTTAAAAGGGGAGAAATCCAAAAGCCATAAACCTGGAGAAGACGGGAGTTGTGTGTTAGACAGTGTAGACCAAGGAGAGAACAACACACCCAGTAGTACTCCAGACCCTTCCCAAAATGAACTTCACAAAGGAAAAAAACCTAATGGGCTCGCGGTGACCTGTGACATTTGTTCAGCCACTTTCCGGTCCAAGCCTGGCCTGACCAGGCACAAAGCAGTCAAGCACCAGGTGAAGAACGGTGGTGTGCCACAGCCCAGCAAGACTCCCAGGTCCTCTTCGATTCCTGCAGACAAGACATCAAAAGCAACCCAAAAGATGCCCAGGAGGAGCCTGAAGGCTTCAGTCAAAGGCAAAACCTGCAGCTCACAGGTGCCAACCACCAACACTGATCATGTTCCCAAGAAAGCACTCCCAGACCTGGAGACAGAGCCCAACACACAGATGCAAGAGGTGGTCAGCAGAGTGCTCAGCGACCTCAGCGTGATCTCCTTCGAGATGTCCCAGGAGCTGCACCGCACGCGTGTTCTGCAGAGGGAGATGAAGGCAAAGGGACCACAGTCCAAGATGAGGGGATCAGGAGAGCCGGTGCCTGGGAAGCTGGACTCGGGATGGCAAGCCAGGAAGGGAGAAAAGGGCAGAAGAAGCAAAAGCAAAGATCCTGAGGAGGAGAACAGCAGTTCTGAGAAGCAGCTCACCAGGAAAGTGAGACGAAGGAAAGCAAAGGTGTTTCCCAGCAGAAGTGAGCCCAGTGATCCGTGTGAGCTGGAAAAGGGCACAGGTCCTCCCCCTGCTGTCCTCAGCCCCAGTCTGCCCGGGGTCATGGAGGGCTTGCATGAGCCAGGTGGTTGCATCTCCACAGAGGAGCAAAACAGGACCCAGCAGTCCCAAAAAGCCAAACAATCCCCTTGTGAGGCAGAGCTTGCAGAAGATGTGGGCAACAGGGTGGTGTCTTCAAAAGACATGATCAGCAAGGAGTCAGCAAGAGGCACAGTCACCCACCCTGGGGAGGTGGAAGATCCAAACGGAGGGGAAGACACACAGGCTTGCAAAAATTGGGTCAGTGCATTTGTGAAGCAAGTGGTGAAGGGGTTGGGCAAGGTAAGCAAAGAGCAGCATCATGGTGCTGATGAGGCAGAGGAGATGGATGCTGAGACAGGACACAGCCCTGCGGCAGGCAGCGACACTGGGACCTGGAGTGGTGCCCCACAGGGTCCCACAGCTCCCGCCAAAGGCGCACATGATTTGGGAATCACCCAGAAGGTTCCCAGGCAAGGTGCTCTGCAGACCAGCCCTCCTCCTGCAGAGCCAAAGCGATGGGCGAAGGCAGATGTGCCATCAGGCAGAGAGCACTGCATGGACAGCACGGCCACCTCGGACCTCCAGGGCTTTTTTGATGATGACTCCACATTCTCCCAGCTGTTCCCCCGGGATGACCAGTTTGTCAGGAGGAAGTGCACACGGGTGTATGGGAAGCGCAGCAAGAAACCCAAGGCCGTCACCGAGGTCAAGCTCCAGCCAGCAGGTGCCATCGACCTCTTCACCATCCGATTGGCTTCTGACCTCAGTGAAACCAGCTCCTTCTGTGTCACCAGGGAGGACCCCTGTGAATACGAAACCATCTCTGTTGACGACGCCTTAATGCTAAACATGTGTCATGGCAGCAAGGCAAAGAGTGGAGATGCTGCTCCAAATGAATCTAAAAGCACTGAGCTGAGGTTGGACCACGAGGCAACCAACCAAGGGAAGGAGGACATTGACCTGGAAGACAACATGCTCACCTTCTTGTGCCAAAACAGCCAAATGGACAATGTGAACATCTGGGGGAGTCTGGAGAAGGAGGGAGAAAGCCTCTCTGCTGAGGATATGTTTGAGCCTCTGATGGACCTTGAGGATGAGCACTCACTCAGAGAAGCGAGCTCCGAGCCCCCTGACGTGGCAGAGGAGCCCTACGATGGCAAGGATAATGAGGAGTCGGACTCTCCTGAATTTCATACCATCGACATCGAGATGCTGAACACAAAGCTCAAAATGAGGGACATGTGCTTCTTTGGCCCTTGTGAAGATCTTCCCGGCCACGGGGAGGACAACGCTGTGAGTTTGAAACCGAAGTCAGGCAAGCACAGGAGCAAGCTAGAAGATGGGAAATTGGGGAAAAACCGAGGTGAGGTGACCCTCAAGGCCAAGGACAAGCAGTACAAATGCAAAGTCTGTTTCCAGTGGTTCCTGACGTTGGGGGAGCTGGACTTCCACAAGCTGTCCCACAACCCTTCCCCTCCTCCCACTTGCTACATGTGCGTCCAGCGCAAGTTCAGCTCCCGGGAGCAGCTGAGGGACCACCTGAAGGAGAAGCACGCCAAGAACAAAGCCGGGCTGTGGACGTGCGGGATGTGCCTGAAGGAGATCTCCGACGTCTGGATGTACAACGAGCACCTCCGGGAACACGCCACCCAGTTCGCCCGCAAGGGGCAGGCGCAGAAGTCGGTGATGGGGCTGCCAACCTGCTTTGGTGAGGACAATGCTGCCGTCACCCATTTCCTCAACACCATCATGTACAGGAAGCCCAGCAGGTCCTCCCGGCACGCCGACCCCAGCAGCCGACATGGGGTCCCCAGAGAGAGCAAGAGCCCCAAGGAGCTGCCCCTTGAGCAGGAGGCCAAGGTGATGAAAGACCCCTTGGAGAGCAATGTCAAGGTGAAGCCACCTGGTCCCAGCTCCTCTAAACCCTCTGCCAGCCCGTCTCCAGAGCACATGGCAAAAAGCGAAGGCACCCCAAAATCTGTCCCCATGCACCCAGACTGCAAAGATCCTTCCAGGGACTGCCATCACTGTGGCAAGCAGTTCCCCAAACCCTTCAAGCTCCAGCGGCACTTGGTTGTGCACAGTTTGCAGAAGATCTACTTGTGCCACAGGTGTCCCATGTTCTACCAGGAGACCAAAGAGCTGCGAAACCACCTGAGCCAGGAGCACGGCGTAGTGGAGGAGCAGGAGATCAAGCACACCACCCTGTACACCTGCGAGCTCTGCGCCGACGTCATGCACGTTATCAAGAAGTCCTTCATCTGCAGCATGTGCAACTACACCTTCTCCAAGAAGGAGCAGTACGACCGGCACATGGAGAAGCACCTGGCGGGAAGCAGAAAGACTTTCAAATTCAGAGGGGTCATGAGGCCTGGCGCTGCCTCCAGGGCAGGCAGGGAGAAGGGCAAAGAGGACGGATCTCTCCGGGAGGCCATGCCACCGAGCAAGAAGAGGAAGGTTGCTCACCACGGCAGCTCACTCCCATGCAGGTCACCAGTCCACCTGCACCACACGAGTGACCTTCACCTGGTAGAGGCCGTGAGCCCCAGCCTGCAGAATCCCACTGACTCCTTCCCGACAGCTCCTGGTGATCCAGGAGCACCCCCGCCCTCCATGAAGACAGAAGACCTGGTGGGTGACTTCTCTGACCTGCTGGTGGAGATGGAGAAGTCCCCGTTTGACACGCTGCCACCACCCCCCTGCCTGTCCCTGTCCCTGCCTCAGGCTGCTGCGGCCAGCCCGGAGCTCAACCACATCGCC
>JAXCLP010000020.1:18869766-18906883 GCA_035584035.1 Lepidocolaptes lacrymiger
ATGATTCTGGTTGGTTTTAACCCCAAAACCTTCCATGCTGCCAGGGCAGCTTCCAGGAGCCCTGAATTCCCCAGCAGAGTCTCTGCACAGGGCATGCCCAAGCCATGCCCAAGCCATGCCCAAGGAGTACCAAAGCCATGCCCAAGCTGTGCCCAAGTCATGGAGGGACATGCCCAAGCCATGGAGGGACATGCCCAAGCCATGCCCAGGCTTTGCCCAAGCCATGTCATATCCATGTCCAAGGCATGTCATATCCATGTCCAAGCCATGCCCAATCCATGCCCAGGCCACGGAGGATCCCAGATTGTTGGCAGCCACCTGGGGCTGAGCCTTAGGCGGGTTACAAGTGGCACCCAGGGCCAGGTCCTTCTGCCAGCAGGTGGCAGGGCCCCTCCACAGGTGGGGCAGCGTGGTGCCAGTCCTCCCTCTTGGGACAAAACCCACTAAAAGAGCACATTCTGAGCTGGAAAAAAGCTGCTTCTGCACCCAGGCAGGGCCATGCCAGTGGGCAGTGCCACCAGCTGGGGCACCCAGACCCCTGAGGGTGCCCAGTGCAGCCCCCAACATCACTGCCATCCACCCCTTAGCCCTGAAATACGGCTGAGGCAGCGCCTTGCCTCTTCCCATTTACATTCCTCCGCCGCCACCTCCTCTCCCCGCGTCTCTAATAATATCAGCCCAGATTAATTGGCACTAATACAAATGTACACAGCTCCATAAAAAGATGTCACCTCGCTCACAATGGGGGAAACGGCTGCTCCCGCATTATCTCTGCTCTGCAGGCGTGTAATTCACTCCTCGGGAAAACACGCTATTTATTCGGTTCCCCTATAACAATCTCTCTGCAAACACAACGGGATCGGGAAGGGAGCGGGGAGACACCTAGCCATGCCACTGTCGCCGGCACCAGGACACTTGTCCCCACCCGTGCCCCCCCCTCCAAGGTGATGGGGCAGGGGGTGTGGGATTTGGGGATGTTGCCCCACTGGGGAATCCGGCCCTTGGGAGGTTGGTTGATGGGACTGTAAATTCTCAGGCCTGGGGGGATCTACGAGGCTTTGGGATGGTGCCAAATAGCTAATTAAAAGGACATTGGCAAGGAATGTGCCAGGGGAAGGATGCAACCTGTTTCATCCCAGGAGCTGGGCTGCACCCCTGTGTCCAGCACCCACCAGCTCCAAGGAGGATTTTGGGGCATTTTTTTGGGACAGTGGCAAGGAATGTGCCAGGGGAAGGACTGCAACCTGTTTCCTCCCTGGAGCTGGGATCCCATCTCCAGGGCAGGGCAAAATTCTGGTGTCCAGCACAGCACCCACCAGCTGCATCGAAGCTTTTTGGGGATCTTTTTGGGGTGGACACACCCCGTGGGTGTGACAGGGTCCCCCCATCCCCTCAAGGGATGCTGTCACTGCTTCTCCCAGCACAAAGAGCCGGGCACAGCCCCCATCCCCCTGCGCCCTCCCTCCTGGGGAGCAGAAATACAGGCACCTCCTTGCTGTTCTCTCACCCCCAGCCCCTCAAAACCATGCAATTAACGATGTTGTGTTTAATTAAATGGTTGTCTAATTATCTTGGCAGAAGCAAACACGCCAGGTAAATACCACGGGAGCGATGCTGTGCCGGAGGAACCGGGTGGATCTGCAGTGCCCTCAAACAGCCCCAAAACACCCCCAGCCGTGCCAGGGTGGGCTTGGGTACCCCCACATCGTCCGGGCAGGGTTTGGCTGCCCATCCCCAGCCCCGGGAGGAGTCAGACCCATCAGAGCTGATGCAAAGCAGAGCCCACTCGGGCCGAACCTGGCAAATCCGTGGTGGGAAGGGAAAGGCTCTGGAAGCTGCCCCGGGGTGTGATGGTCTCCAGGAAGGCGGCGATTCGAGGCCAAACGAGGTGAAAGGCGCCGTCAGGATGGTTTTGGGGGGTGGTCAGCCCAGGGAGGGGGAGCAGAGCCTTGTCCTCGGCAGCATCTCCCTCTTTCCTTGGGTGGTTTTTTTCTCCCCTGGATCTTTTCTTAATTCCTAACTTAATTTCTTTTGACATCCCCATTGCCGGTTTGACCTCTTTACTGGAATCATGTGCTGCTTAAAACTCATTATCCCACCATTGAAACAGGAAGTTAATTAAAAACCCTTCAAAAAGAGAAAAAGAAAAGGGAAAAGAAAAGCACATCCCATGTCCAAGGAGAGACAGAGAAGGGATATGACCAAGCTGTGCCGTGTCCCCACAGTCCACCAGCCCCCTCCACCTCCACTGATCCAAAAATTACAGGATTAATTGAGGACCACCAGCCTTCACCACTGGAAACCCACACACACACCCCCAAGCCAAAATTGGCCATGGGCAAGGGCTGGGTTTGGCAGAAATGGATATTTTTCACAGGAAAATATTCCCATCATGGATCCAAAATATAAGCAGCTCCTGTTTAGCCCGCGTTGAGCCCCAAAATTGCTTCAGCCTCATGGGTCACAGGGCTGGGATGATGCCAAGGGGGATCCCAGCACCCCCACGGCATCCCCAAGGTGTCCTGGGGTGTCCCCCACTCCAGGTGGCACTGGAAGTCACACGTGGGAGTTTTGGGGCCATTCATCTAGAAATGAGAGGGATTTTAAGGGGTTGGGATCCCAAAGAGAGGCCCTGGGGACCCCAAAGAATGGTCCCAAAGGAGGCTTTGAGGATGCCAAAGAGTGAGTTGGGACCCCAATGCGGGGAACTGAAGTCCCAGAAAGGGGGACTGGTGGCCCTGTGGGAGTCTAGAAGCTTCCAGAGTGGACACAAGGGTGCAAAGGGTGATTGGGACCCCAAAGAGGGATCTGGAGACACCAAAAGAGGGGTTGGGGTCCAGAAGGAGGGACTTGTCAAGCCTAAAGTGTATGTGGGGGGTACTCCAAGAAGGGACTGGAGTCACAAAGGAGTGGCTTTGGGTTGAGGACCCAAAAGGGGCAGTTGGGGATCCAAGAAGAAGAACTTAAGGACCCCAGAAAGGGGCCTGGAGTCTCAAGGGAGTGGGTAGAGGACCCCAAATGAGGGCTGGGGATCTGAAAGGAGGGGCTTGGAGATGCTGAGGGGGGTCTAAAACCTCAGAAGAATGAGCAGGAGACCCCAAGGAAGAGGTTTGGGGACCCCAAGGGACATCTGGAGCCTCAACACAGTGGGGTTGGAGACCTCAGAGGAGCATTGTGGAACCCCCAGGAGGGTTGCGGACCCCAAAGTGCAAATCCAGGGCACGCAGGAGGGGTTGGGGGGGAACCCCAAGGAGGGGGGTGTAGAACCCAAAGGGGAGGGGTCAGAACCCCAAAACAGGCAGGGGTGGCCTCACACGGGGGTTGGACACTCTGAAGCGTGGCTGGGGACACGCCGGAGAATTTGGGGACCCCGAGGGGGGGGATGTAGAACCCAAAGGGTCAGACACCCCAAAGCATGGCTGGGGACACGCGGGAGAATTTGGAGACCCCAAGGGGGAGGGATGTAGAACCCAAAGGGTCGAAGACTTTGAAGCATGGCTGGGGACCCGCGGCAGAATTTGGGGACCCCGAGTGGGAGGGGTGTAGAACCCAAAGGGGAGGGGTCAGAGCCCCAAAACAGGCAGGGTGGCCTCACACGCGGGGTCGGACACCCCAAAACGTGGCTGGGGACACGCGGCAGAATTTGGGGACCCCGAGGGGGGGGGACCCGCACCATGGGAAGCCCCGCCCCTTGCGTGAACAAGTCACGCCCCCTGTGTGAACAAGCCACGCCCCCAAGTGAACAAGTCACGCCCCCGACCAACCAAGCCCCGCCCGTGAATGGCCAAGCCCCGCCCCTCCCGCGCCGGGGGGGCGTGGCCTGCGGGGGGCGGGGGCCTATGGGCGGCCGCGCCGCCGGACTGGCCCCGCCCCCCGGGCCGTTCCGCGGGTTTGATCCCTCGCGGCGCCCATTGAGAAAATCCCGCGGCGGCGGCGGCGGCTCCGCTGAGAGCACGGCCCGGCCCGGCCCGGCCTGGCCCCGGCCCCGGCCCCGCGGGCAGCGGGCGGGCGGGCATGCGAGCAGCCGGGGGCCCGCCCGCCGCCACCCACCTGCCGCCCGCCCAGCCGCCAGCCGGGGCGCCGGGCTCGCCCCCCGCCGAGCGATGTCCAGGAGGAAACAGAGCAACCCCCGGCAGATCAAACGTGAGTCCCCTCCGGTACCGCGACGCGCAGCCCTCCCCGTGCTCCCGCCCCGGGCTGTGCTGCCCGCACACCCCGCTCTCCCCACATCCCGTGGTTTTTTGGCGGCAGCGCTCCCGCCGTACGGTCCCCTCCCTCGGTACCCCTGCGGTCCCCCCGGTGTCCCTTGGGGTCCCCCGCTACGCCCCCGGTGCCCACCCGGGGGGTGCCCGCTCCCGTTCCCGGCCGCTCGGTCCCCGCCGCGCCCCACGCCAGCGCGGTGGCTCCGGTACCGGCTCCCGATGGGGGCCCCGATAAGGCTTTAAAATATTCCGTTCTGCAAGTCCCGTCCTGATAACATCGCTCTGTCGGGACGGCCTGAAATTGTGATCTTATCTCCCCCGCCTGCCTCCCATCCAGCGCCGGCAGCCGGGGCCAGGAGCTCCCCAAACCTCCCCCCGGGGCTCCCCAAACCTCCCCCCGAGGGTCCCCATCCTTCCCGGGGCTCCACAGCCCTGCCAGGGATTCCTCACCCGGCTATGGGACCCTCGTCCTGCCAGGGGCTCTCCGAGTCTCCCCCGGGTCTCCCCATCCACCCTGGGGCACCCCAACCCTGCCAGGGGCTCCTCACCCCGGGTACAGCACCCCGGCCCTGCCAGGGGCTCCCCTTCCCGCATGGGGACCCCCAGTTTGCCAGGGTGCTGCTGGACCCGCCGTGCCATCCGTCCCCATAGTGCCACCGTCCCTGCTGGCTGCATTGTCCCGTACCCTGGTTGGCCCCCCGAGTCCCACCTGGCACCCCAGCCCAGGTGGGACTTGGCCATGTGGAACCGTCGTGGGGTCCCACGGGTTTGTGGCCACATCCCTGGCCATCTCCCCCCTCCCAGCCACCATTCCAGAGGGTCGCTCTCCCCATGGTCCAACCCATCGCCCGGGATCTTGTTTTGCTCCAGCGTTGGATGTACCAGCAAGGCTGAGAAATCCTGCAAAGTGCTGGAAGTTTTTCGGTGCCGGGGCTCAGCTTGGCTTTTCTCCTTCCTCCCCGGTGTGTGTGTGTTTTTTTTTCTTTCCCCTTCGAGTCGATGGAAGCTGGCGATAAGAGGGAGATGGGAGGATAGGGAAGGCTGGCCACCATGTGATAATCTACCTTTATCTTTCTCCTGAAATAATTGCAAGGCTGAGTTGCACCTACCTGTTTCCCTGCCTGGGGTGATTGCTCTGGTGATAACGCTCAGCTAGACTTTTACCCGGGTAGAGTTAAAAATAGTCCCAGCTGCCTCTCTCTCGTTTCTTTGATTTTTTTTTTTGGGGGGGGATAGTTTTCTCCTTTAGCCTTATCCAACTTGGGCTGCTTTATTCCACCAAAAACCCCGGCGATCCCTCCCTGGGTAACTCCGGCTCTTTAAACCGGGAGCTTTCATTGCGGAGCGAGCGGGAGCCGCAGGAACACCGACCCCAGCGGGGGATGCCGCTGGTGGGATGCCTGACCCCCAGCGCCCCCCAGCATGGATTTTGGTGGGGGAAACTGGGGCAGGATGAGGCCGTGGCAGCTCGGCCGGGCGGCGGCGGCTCCTCGTATCTCCTTCCTCTGCTGCTTTTCTGCAGAGATGTGAAGAAATGATAAAGTGGGAGGCTGATCTCAGGCCGCCGGCGATGGCCAAAACTGATTAAAAGCTGAAAGCTTGGAACCCTTCCTGTATGTGTCAACATGAAAACAGTCATTAGAGGCGGCGAGCGCGGCGAGAGCTCCTTTGCCGCTGCTCCGGCGCTCCGCGAGGGAAGGTATGCATGAATCAGGGCTCCGGTAACCAGACTCCTCTCATGTACAGACCGGACCTGTTTCCACAAAGTCTATCCTCCTTATCATCTCGGCTGGAGCATTAAAAACCTCCTCCAGATTGGTATCTGCTGATTTTATTTTCCTGGGTGACGCGATGTTCTCGCTCTGGCTTCGCCTTCTCTTGTGGGGTTTGGGTTTTTTTTGCTGGTTTTTTTTTTTTTTCTGAAGAGCGATGCGAGGCGCAGATAGGCGGGCGGGGAGATCGCCGGGAGAGCGGGCGATCGCCAGCAGCGATAAGACAAAGATCAGACACCGGACTATATTTAACCAGCTGCTTTAACCTTCCTCTTCTTGGCTTTCCGGGCTGGAGCCACGGGGGGATGGAGGGGCTGGGGATGCTGGTCCCTCTCCGAGCATCCCCCAGCAGCTGCGGTGGCGCACGGTGGGAAGGCTTTGAAAGCTGATTTCATCTCGATGCTGGCTTTTGATAGCAGGGAAAACACCCAGAGCATCTTTTCCCTTAATTTCGGGGGGTTCCTGCCCCCAGAGGACACTTGTTTCCGCCCCTCACTCCATCCCTGGCTGTACCACCAACCTCCCTGCAGCTGCTGCTGCTGCTGCTGCTTTATGGGGTGGTTTATTTTTTTTCTCTCTCCTTTTTTTTTTCCCTTTCTGTCTTTTGTTCTGCTGGTAGATAGATGTGAGGGGCTGATAGGGAGCAGGAGCTGATCTCCAACCCAGATAGCCTGTTATATTTATTAACTTCAAACATGGGAGCGCGGGCGCCCAGCTGATGAGCGAGGCTCTGGCAGCTGCCGGTGCTCTCGCAGCGCCGGGTCCTGCGATGGGGGAGCCTGATAAGCCGGAGATTGATCTCATCGTGCTGATGTGCCTCTCCCTCTCTTGTTCTTTTTAATACGCGTGTTCTTTGTGATTTTTTTTTTCTTCTTCCGAAACGAGCTGGAAGTGAATGTTTTGTCGTAGTTGCAGGGGCCTGTTTGTGGTTAAATTTTTTTTTATTGTGTTTTTCTTTCCTTTTCCCTTTTTATTCCGCGCTCAGCTACAGTAGATCTGAGCTCCTGATAAGCACCAAGCCCCGATCTCCATCCTGATAGAGATTGCCAGGGGTGATAAGGACCACTTATCTCTCCCCACCAGACCAGAGCAGGATTCGCTGCAACAACAAACACGGCAAAGCGGGGCAAAAGGGCTCCAACAATTTGTTCCATTGCAAATGTGATTAATGCAGGCGCTGTAATTATCTGATGGGGGGGCAGCTGCATGTGTGTTTTTATTTCTCAAGGTGCTGGGGGTGGGTTTCCCCCACTGCCATGTGCTCTGTGAAACGAGCCGGGTTGAGAAGCTGAGCTCTCCCCAGCGCCTGTTATCGGCTGCAGATGTTGCATTAGTTTGATGAGAGCTTTGACTTTTTTTTTGATGATTATCTCCCATTCTGCTCCACCGAAGCGAACGCACAGGCTGGGGAGGGGAGGGGGAGCGGAGAGGTGGGGTGAAAACACCGGCGTGTTTTTTGCATGTGGATTTTCTTTAATTGTTATTAGATGGTGTTAGATAACGAGTGCGATCTGCGCCGTCAAACCCGCCGTCTCTTGTGTTGCGTTGGGTGGTTTTATTTTTGTCTTTCCTCTTGCAGGCTGTGCCGGTCCCGCGTGGGCTCGGAGGTGATGCCGGGCAGGGGGTCGTGGTGCTGGTCGGGGTGTGGGAGCCATCCTTCCGGGGAGCTTGGGAAACTCATTTCTTGTCAAGATGACAGTGGCCAACCCAGGCTCTATTTTTAGCAGCGGTGTGGTGAGCCGGTGGCATGGGATGCTCCCGGCACGCCTCCTGCCCTCTCCTCTCCTGCTTCCTTCCCTCCCTGAGTCGCTATTTCCCCTTTCAGGTGATGAACCATCTCAGTTTGCTGCTTTTTTCCCCCCATCGCTCTGCTGCTGCTGCACTTTTCCATCACCACCCCCTCCGTGCCTCAGTTTCCCCATCCACACCCCCGGGGAAGGGGTGCCCCGGGCTGGGGTGGGCGGTGGGGTGTCTGGGGTGGTGTGTTACCCCGGGGTGCTCCGTGGGGTGGGGAGGGTTTCCTCCCTGAGGATGAGCTGGGAGAGCACCAGCTGCTCTCCCAAAACCGGTATTTTCTGCACCTCCCGGGGGCTTGATTGGTGTTATAGCCCCCCCCGTACCCCACACCCGGCATCCCGAGGGTGGCATCCCTGTGTCCCACATGTCTGCTACACCCACGGGCGCTACCAGCCTGCCAACCCCTCCCCTCTTGTGCAAACACCCCAAGGCGTTTGCCAGCCCTGACTCGGTGGCATCCCGGAGTGACGGCTCCTCGGAGCTGGCAGGGATGCAGGTGGCAAAGCCCTGTGGCACATCTGCCCCCACAGTGGCTCTGCCCATCCTGGCTGTCACCAGCCTCTTGGGATGTGCTGTGGGTGACAGCAGGGGCTCCCAGAGGCAAGGACCCATCGTGGTCCCTGCAGGTGGGATGGGGCTGGGGAGTGACCCAGGGGCTGGCAGTGCAGTGGTGATGGTGGGATCCTGGTGCAGAGCTGGTGGGATCCATCCAACAGATCCCACCACCCACTGGGATGGGTTCTGCCAACCATCACCAGCCATTTCCCATCAGTAACTTGGCAGCACCACGGATAAAGCCACATTCTCGCTCAGTGGAGGGTCTGGACCAGCCACAGGTGATGCTGGAAGAAGTTTCCCTCCTTTTCCACAGTCCAGGTGTGAGCATCCCTCCCCTTCCTGGAGATGGGTTGGCACCGTGCTTGGCAGCTTCTGGCCAAGGGGACAGCTCACCTCGGCCTCTCTCCAGAGCAGGAAATCATTTACCACGGATAATTCATATCCCACTGGTGACCAGTAGCACCAGCCACGGGATACTTCATGGCTGTCCCATGTGGGCACTTCCCTTGATGCCAGGGCACCCTGCAAGCCCATTTTGGGACGGTGCTCGGGGTGTATCCCCGGGATGGCTCTTCCAGGCCATCCCCATCTCCGCGCCGGGCAGGGAGGATGAGTGTGGGATGCTCAGGGGGCGAGTGCTGAAAGCAGGCTGGCCGTGGCCAAGCGTGGGGCACCCCTGGGCACGGCAGAACCTGTTCTGCCAAGCACCCCGGCACACATCCCTGCTGGCTGATGTGGCCACGGGGCGGGAAGGCAGCACTGGAGCCGCGCCGGCGAGGGAGGCTCTGCCAGCCGGCTGCTTCCAGGGCTCGTGGGCGCCAGGGCTGGGTTGGTTTGTGTCTGCTGCTGCTGCTTTTCCACCTCCTGCACCCCCAGGGGACACCCCCGCGCTGCCCCCTCCCCGGGCACGCCGAGCGGGCACGGAGCCACGGTGATGGAGCATCCCCAGCATCCCGTGCCAGAGCAGGGGAGCCACATCCAGGTGTGATTTACACCTCTGGATCCGGCGTTGCGTGGTTGGGCAAGGTCTTATTTTCCATCGTGAATCACGAGGCCACCTAGCAGGCTGCAGGTTCCCCTTTGGCCAAGTTGTGAGCCGGCCAGCTCAGTAATCAGGGCTTGGGAAGAAAGCAATCCTTTGCCCACGGGTGTTGCAGCGGATTGCGCAAGGAGAGGGTGCCAAGGCACAGGTGATCCGAGGTTCCTGGAGAGGGGCACCCTTGTGCCCACCCTGGGGACCCAGCAGAGCCACCCAACCATGGCAGCGTCCCAAAGGCAACATGGCAGCAGCATCACCGTGTCCATTGTCCTCAGCATCCCTGGGCCACCTTGTGCACTGTCACATTCGCAGCCCTGTGCCAGCCACAGGGTTGGGGACATCCCTGGGAAAGAAGGGACAACTGGGAGCAGCAGGGCTGGGGATGGAGCTGCTGGGCCCTGCCTGGTCTTGGTGGATTTGGGGTCAAACACACCTGTTCTGGGCAAAGGAAGAGGATGTTTTTGATGTGTGCTCTGTCCTACTGCAAAAAAAAAACATTATAAGCCATGGAAAACACTGGATGGGGCGTTGCTGTGGAGGGAAGACCAGCCCAGACCTTCCAGGGAGGCACAGCCGGAGCTGAGAGCCGAGGCTGCCCGGAGAGAGGGATGTGAGCAGCCCTGACAGAGCACCAGGGGATGGCAGGTGAGAAACCTGGAGCTTTTAGGAAGTCTGCATTTAGGAAGAAAAAGTGGAAAATACCTCTCTGCCAGCCTGGCATCGCCCTCCAACTCTGCTCTGTGCCGAGGGCATGGATTTTATATCCTGTGGGGAGAAGAAATTGGCTCCTCCACCTTGGAAAAGAGCAGCAATGGGAGCGGGAGGCCGATATCTCTTTTTTATTTCTGCGCCACATCCCATGACTGTTTTTGCTGCCTGACTCAGGGATTTGGACGCTCCGGCTTGGCCAGGCCACTGTCCCACTGCTTATTTTATCAGGAAAGTTCAAGTGTTTCGGGGGTAATACAGTTCCCTCTTCCGATGGCTGCCCGGCAAAGGCTCCGCATTGTTCCCGCAGCAACATGTTTTTTTGGAAGGGATGAAATGCCGAAAGGAATGTAACTGCTGACCTTGGGCTGCAGTGGGGTTAAGGAGTGTGTGCCTATGAGTCACTCCAGATAAGAGCCTTCCACGGCTTTTTTCCTCCAAAATAATTCTTTATCTCCCCTTTCTCACATCAACATATTTTCTTGACATCTCCCATTCGATAGCGCGTGGAGGAAATGTGCTCCTCTAATTTGTTCATCTGATGAAATATAGATGCATTGTTTTCACTCGTCCTTGGCGAGCCGGGGTCGTGGCCCCGGGATTTGGGGATGCGCCTCGGGAGTCAGTGCCCAGGGTTTGGGAATGCTCAGCAGGGTCGTGGCTGGGGGGCTTTTGGGGTGCTCTGCTGGGTCAGTGCCTGGAGATTTAGGGATGTTGCCTTGGGGTCAGTGCCTGAGGTTTTAGGAATGTTCTAAAGAGTCGATGCCTGAAGCTTTGGGGATGTTTGGGATTGGTACCTGAGGTTTGGGGATTGTTTTAGGGGATCAGTGCCCAGGGGTTGGGGGTGTTTGTTGGGGTCAGTGCCCCTGGCTTTAGGAATGTGTCTTGGGGTCGGTGCCCCAGGATTTGTAGATGTGCCTTGCGACTTTGGTGGGTGTTTGGCACCCTGGACTTTGGGGATGCTCAGCAGTCAGTGCCTGGGGCTTTAGGGCTGCACCTCGGGGTCAGTGCTCTGGTTTTTGGGGATGCACCTTAGGGTTGGTGCACAGGACTTTAGGGATGCACCTTAAGGCTGTGTCTGTGGCTTTGGAGATGCTCAACAGGGTCAGTGCCAAGGGCTTTGTGGATGTCTTGGAGTCGGTGTGCAGGGCTCTGGGGTTGTTCAGTGGGGTCAGTGCCTGTAGCTTTGGGAATGCACCTTAGGGCTGATACCCAGGGTTTTGGGGATGCTTGATGAGGTTGGTGCCTGGGGTTTTGTGGGTACTTCTCAGGGTCAGTGCCCAGAACTTTGGGAATGCACCTTGGGGCTGATACCCAGGGCTTTGGGAATGCTCAGTGGGCTCTGTGCCTGTAGCTTTCAAGAATGCAGCTTGGAATCAGTACCCAGGCTTTTTTGGGGATGCTCTTCCAGGACAGTACCGGGGCACCAGAGGCTTTGGAGATGTACCTGAGGGTTTGGGAATGCTCCTCTGGGACAGTACAGGACACCAGGGCAGGGAGAGCATCACTTTGTGCAAGGTGAGCATCACCCCGTGCAGGGAGAGCATCACCCCATGCAAGCTGAGCATCACCCCGCTCATCCCCAGCCCCAAAGGGGCAGAAAGCTGCTTTTCCCAGCTCCGCCGGGAAGTTTGGCCGCTCGCTCCCTTCTCCGTCTCCCAGCCGAGGCCTCTCATGCTACTCCCAGCTCCTATGATAATGCGGAAAGTTGAACTGGCCCCATTACTGCGCTGCGATGGTTGCCTCGATAAGGCCCCGATAATGGCAGCGATAGCAGCAGCTCGGTAGCCAATGGCTCCGCCGCTCCTCCCATTAACATTCCCCACCACGGACGGGCTCGGAGCTGCCTATCTGCTCTCCATTTCCACTCCTCCGCTAGATAAGAATGGAAATACTGACTTCATAGCTCACTGATTAAAGTGTCTGGATTTCTTGATAATACACAGATAAATTATGTTTTTCAAAAAGAAGGTAGGGAAGGGAGTGCGAGGGGAGGGAAAAACCTCCAGTCCATTTTTATGATTTTTTTTTTCGCCTTCCTTCCCTCTTTTCTGGCCGTGCCCTGTGAGTTGTGGGGTTTCTGCTCCAAAATGCCCTTCCCAGCCTGTGCCCGGGTTGGCAGTGGGAAGGCAGAGCCATGTGCAGTGCCCTCAGGGACAGGGGAGGTCACAGTGGGCAAAGAATTTTTGGGAGCCACGTGGATGGGGGTGTATTGCACATAGAGATGGAGATGCTGTTCCTGGATGCCAGGGGGACCTGCTCACATCGGGGGGATGTTCGGCTTTGCCAGCTGGAGTAATGCCACTGGAACATGGCCAGGATCCTGGTGCTGGCTGTGGCATCTCAGGTGGGATCTGACTGTCTCCAGGGATTGGCAGCCAGCTGGCAGGACCCAGGGATGCTTGGGAAGCATCTGATTTTCTGTAGGCATCTCCAGCCTGAGCCTCTCTGGTTCTGCTGCAGGATGCTGCCCAGTCCAGTGGGATGCTGCCCAGTCCAGTGGGATAGTGCCCAGTCCCTGGATACTTTAGGACCAGCCTCATCCCACTGCCCCATCCAGGCTTAAATGTGATCCTTGACTTTCCCCACTCATCCCCACTGGGGCAAACGGGGCTCCCAGACTTTTTGGTTCCTTGTGCTAGAAAAGGTATCGACCACGAGAATCTAAGTTTGTTTCATCTAAATATAAAACTAAAGAGCAAACAGTATAAAGTTCATTTTTTAATGTGCTGCCCCATTCCAGTTGGGCTGCTCTCTTTATTTTTTTTAGGGGAACTGTGATAAAAAGCAGAGATAAAGCCAGGACTGTTTTGTGTAGGAGTCGGTATCTGCGTTATCTATCTCCCTTTTTCACTCTCCGAGCAGCTCTGTTGTTTTTTACTCTTATCTCGCTCCACCAAAATGCCAAGAACAGGAAAAAAAAAATTAGAAAAAAAAAGAAAAAGAGGCAGAGCAGGCACGTTTGCACAGAGGCAAACTCGGTGTCCACAGAGCCAGCGTGGAGGGCTTGGAGATGGAGGAAGAGGAAGGTTGGGGAGCTGGGTGAAGGCAATGGAGGGGTTTGTGCTGGTTTGGTCCCCCACAGCTCCTGCTTGCTGCTCCAGCATTGTCTGGAGGCTCCAGAGTGATCCAGAATGATACTGGGCACCCTGTGGGACTGGGAGCAGCAGGGACACTCCAGCTAGAGAGTCTTTGCTCATGGATCTGGTGGCCTTCTGTGTCACATCCACCATAATCCTTGTCCCCACCCTCCAGTCTTGTCCTCGCCTGGGGCTGTCACGGACTAGAGGTCTTGGGGTGGAGGTTGAAAACCACCCCTGTTCCCTTCCCAGCAGCTGAGATGGACCTGGCAGGACCTGGAGCTGCTTCCCACGGGCAGGGGGATGGCTCTGGTGTGGCATCTCTGGGGTAATTTGTCACTAGATTTGCAAAGAGCTTGACCTCTGTCCTCGCTGTCACCTGGCATTAATGGGCTCCGTGGGGCTGGGGGAGCATCCCCCACCCCAGCCATTCCAGGCTGGAATGTCTTTATTCTGAGTGGGAAAAATAGTGCCAGAACTGAAGGGGTTTCAGCCAGGAAAATGCCCTTTGGCTGGGAACAGTGATGGGGCCACTTGCACATCTGTCTTGTTCTCCTGTGCATTTGGAGCCTGATCTTCATGGAGGGAGTTTCTTTCTGTATTATTGGGGTATCCAGCTTCTTAACTGCTCAGATCCCACCCAGATTGCCATGGGGTTAAACACCTCATCCCGCTCTTGGGTTGGGATTGGAGCGGAGGACACCCCCCAGCTCCCCCCAGTAAGGACCAGTAGCTCTCTACTGGGCTCCACCAGCTGCCTCAGTTGCCCTGCTGTGCTCAGACCACCCTCTCCTCTCTCCATGTGCCTGTTCAGCCTCCATCCCTTCTCCCAGAGCAATCTGCTCCCATCCATCTGATGCGCCGGGGACGGCTCTATTAGACTCTCTCCTCTCTTAAAATCTATCAGGGCGTTATCGACCCCATCTGAAACGTAAAGTCACTCCATTGTCATTGTCCCTGGATTGTCTTCCTCGGCTCTCCCCGTGTCCCCCCTCCCCAGGCTGAGGGGTTGATCCGGCTCCCTCTCTATTAGCATCGGGACCGGTGGCCCCCGGAGTGAGACAATCTGCCGTAATCTATCAGTGGTTTATCGGCCGATCGCCGCGCCGGGGATGGCTGGGGATGGCTGGGGATGGCTGGGCCCGCGATGGCGCCGCGCTCGCCCGCTGATAAAGTTACAGAGTTCAGGCCGTGATGAATGTGAAGTAACTGCACCCGGCGCAGATCCGAGATGGACTTGGCAGGGGGAGCAGCTCGGGCTGAAACCAATCTCTCCCCTATCAGCAGAGCTGCTTTTTCTCAGGCCCGGCCGCTCCCCGGCTCTGCTCTCGCCCCGGTGGGTCCACGGCGTGGTTTGTGCCCGTGGGGATGTGCAATGGGTTGGGTTGGAAGGGACCCTAAAGCTCGTCTGGTCCCACCGGAGTGGGTTGTGATGCTGTGGGGTTGGAGAGGAGCAGCTCCCCAGCATTATCCAGGCATTATTCCCACCACCTCTGTTCTTCCTCTGTCCCCTCCTGGAGAAATTAGGCCTGAAAATATTATAAATTCAATAATATATATAAATGCCACTCCATGAGCAATCGTAGAATCCACCCACCATCTCCATTCCCCCTGCTATCCTGTATTTCCCCACAATCCCTTATTCCCCTCCTGAATAAATTAGGCCTAAATACACCATAATTTTAATAATAATAATTATTATTAATACACCTCATGAACAACTGGAGCATCCTCCCGCTAACAGAGCATCACCCACCAGCTCCATTTCCCCACTACCCTTCTTTCCCTTCCTGGATATATTAGGCCTAAATACTTTATAAATTTAATAATTTTATAAATTTAATCTATAAATTATTACAAACACTCCCATCAGCAATCACAGCATCCCCCACCACCTCCACTCCCCTCCTGGCTCAACTAGGACTAATTGAATAATAAATTACAACAAACATGTTATAAATCCTCCCCTCCACCTTCCAGCTCCCCAGCCATATATTTTTCCCCCTTGCCCTTTTGCCACAGGGCACCACGGGAAGGGTCGGGGTGAGTTTTATCTGGGGGTGATGGATGAGGGCCCCAAATTTGAGATAAAGACCACTGGGGTTGGCCCCAACCACTATCAGCTCCATGCACGGGGCTGATCTTCCACTCACTGATACCCGAGGGGAGAGCCCAGCCCTGGGATGCTGCAGCTGGGCTGATAGTGGGGAGGGTTGATTTGGGCTCAGAAAGGTCCATCTTCCCCCAAAACAGCCCCCATTGGAATTTAGTGCTGCATCCCAACAGCATCACCCAAGGGAAGTGAAAAATAGCCCATGGGATAAGGTGACCTTTAAGGACCATTGCCTGGCCACCAAAACCCCATTTGCCCTCGCTTGGCATTCCCAATCCCCAGGGAAAGGGCTCGGGAGCAGCTGAGGTCGTTGGTAAAGCAAACATTAGTACATAGCAGTTTAAAATTGGGTGAGAAGAGGCGGGCTGGTGTCCCATCAGATACCGGAGGGTTTGGATTTGCAGCCCAGGTTGTTCCCGGGGTGTTGCTCGCTCCGGGCGGACTCGGGACAATCCTGCTCCGAGACCCCAGGGAATCCCCTGGCTGTGCCAGATCCCACCAGGTCACCAGAGAGGGTTTGGCAAGGGTCAGGAGCAGCTGTGATTTATCTCCAAGAGTGTCTTTTCCCTGCGGAATTCCAGCCCTGTGCCTGTTCCTGCAGCCCTTTGCTCTTGGCTGCAGAATTCGGGGGAAAATAAGGGGATTTAGGGGCAGCAAGGAAGCGATGCCTGAGTGGAATTCCCATGTTTCCATCATGAGGTGATGGATGAGCATCATGGTGATGTTTTGTGCACCCCAAAACCTGGTTTGGAGCCTCACCCACTTGGTTTTGGGTCAATTATTATTATTAATTATTGTGGTTTTATAATTGAAAGAGGGATTCAGCATGAGCACAAGGATGAGGAGGAGCTGGAAGGATGAAGAAGGGATCCTCCACCGTGCTGCCTGCCTGGTGGAGCTGGGGACATCCCCCAGGATCTCCTGGCACAGTTGGGGACATTCCCTGGGTCCCCCCTGTGCTTGGGGGTGACATCCCAGAGCCAAGACTGAGCTTTGTGGTGCCTGGAGAGAAGGTTTGAGGTGTGAGGCCACCCAGCTCCAGGCTCTGTCCCTCACTCCCCAACTCCTGAGCCTTCCTTGGACTCACCCTCTTCCCAAGGGGGACATTTTATTTTTAAAAAAAGGGAATCATAAATAATATAATGGTTTGGGTTGGAAGGGACCTTAAAGATGATCTTGTTCAACCCCCCTGCCATGGGCAGGGACACCTTCCACTAGCCCAGGTTGCTCCAAACCCTGTCCCACCTGGCCTTGAACATTCCAGGGCTGGAAATTGGGAGAAGTTGGATAGTATTTTTATTTAAATTCGTATTTAAAAATAAAAATTGGGAGTTGGCCAGGAGTGACAGCAAAGGCAGGTTGCCCCCAGCCTGCACGTGTTCTCGATCCAGGACCTGCTTCCCACCACGGGAACTCCTCCTCCTCCTCCTTCTCCTCCTCCTCCTCCTCCCTCTCCCTGCTCCAGAGCCGGTGGGAAAGTCTGTGGCTGTTGCTATTTTCTATCTGTTATCAAGGCCTCTTATCACTTTGCTCTTGTCTGCGTGCCGGCTCTCGGAGCGCCCAGGGTCTCGTTTTTGGCAGCCTGGAAAAGTCCCCCCCCTCCTTCTTGATTCCCTATATTATTTTTCCTTTTATTTAATTGACCAGCTAAGCACAAAGAATCAAGAAGAGCTTTGTTGTTCCTGCACTGTGGGAGGACCTTAATTGGAGCGAAATGATCAAATCATTACCTGGATAACGATGGGTTTCCCTGGGAATGCCGACCCTCCTCCCCAGCCTCGGTGACATGGGCACATTGCCTCAGCTTTCTGCAAGTTTTTAGTCACTGTAATTTTATTTTTATTCGAGGAAAAAAAAAGAAGAAAAAAAAGAGAAATCCTTCCTTGTTATCAATAAGAAAAAGGCAGGAGAAGGAGGGAGGGAGAAGAGTTAATCGTCGAAGCGGAGTATCTTGGAAGGGAGCGTTTTTTGGCTCTTCCCCTCTCTGTAAAACCAGCCTCAGTAATTCAGTTTTAAAGCATGAAAAAAGGGAGTTGATGAAATTCCACTATCAGCACTGAACCAATATGCAAAATATCTCGCCGAAAATCAAATAGCTATTATGTTTTCATTTCCATTTCAGCGTATTTGCTTAATGAAGAATAGACAGATCAGGCAAGCCGAGGGAGGCTGTGTGCGGTGATAACTGTGCAGGGCTTCCAGCAATCCCGGAGAAGTGACGCTCCTCTCCCTGCTCCACGCTCCCTCTCCCTCTCTTGCCTTTTTTTTCCCCTTTTTTCCTCCTTTTTTTTATTTTTTTTTTTAAGGCATCCAGTAGTTCGTTTAACCCACGCGGCCCGGAGTGCCGGCGATGCATCCCTGGGACTGGGTGGGTGTGCTGGGAGTGGGATGCATGCAGGGACTGTGGGGACATGATTTTGGAATGCTGGTGGCACTGGGTGACACTATGGTGTCCCAACCACAGGTTTTACATGGTTGGATTGATGTGGAGCGTCCCCAGGTCCCTCCTGGTTGAGGATCGGTGTTTTGGGGTGGAATGTGGGATGATGCAGCCAAGGACCACGGATGTTGTTGGCATCATCCCTGTAGGCACTGGGTGACACCATGGTGTCCCAACCACAGATTTTACATAATTGGATTGATGTGGAGCATCCCCAGGTCCCTCCTGGTTGGGGAGGGGTGTTTTGGGGTGGAATGTGGGATGATGCAGCCAAGGACCACGGATGTTGTTGGCATCATCCCTGTGGGCACTCCATGAGGCTGTGGCACCCAAACCCCAGTTGGATTGATATGGAGCAATCCCCATCTCCCTCCTGGTTGGGGAGGAGTGTTTTGGGGTGGAATGTGGGTCAGCCCACCATGTCTCCAGGGACCTTGGTGACACGGTGCTGGGATTCCGTTGTCCACCCATCATCCCTGGAGGCAGTTGGTGATGCCATGGTACCTAAACCCATCCCCATCCACCTCTAGGTTGGGGATGAGTGTTTCAGGGTGGAATGTGGGTCACCCTAGGGTGCAGCTAGGGACCACAGTGACGTGGTGCTGAGATGATGTTGGCTGGCCATCATCCCTGTGGGCACTGGGTGATCCCACGGTGCCCAAACCCCAACTAGGCTTATTTGGAGCATCCCCATCTCCCTCCAGGCTAGGGACTGGTGTTCCAGGGTGGAATGTGGGTCATCCATGGTGACACAGTGCCAGGATGTTGCTGGCTGCCCACCATCCCTGTAGGCTGTTGGTGGCACCGCAGCACCCAAACTCATCCCCATCCTTCTCCCAGTTGGACCTCGATGTTTCAGGGCAGGATCCAGATGGTCTCAGCACCCTTGGGTGGGTACCACACACCATCCTGGCCCCACCCATCCCTTCCCAACCCCATCCATCCCTCTCCAGCCCCATCCATGCCTCCTTGGCCAGGCTGGAGGTGCCAAGCCACGGCGCAGGCGAGCGTCGGGTTAACTTTATCAGAAGCCCAAGAGCCGTGAAGGCGTGAAAGAAGAAATTAGCCTAACAATGTTTCATTTACAGCGAGAGAAACGATTTGTTAGCTGGCGATTGTTTCTGAATATTATCAGAGCCTTTTTAATTGTGCTGGAACTGAAATTAGCAGAATTAGAATAAATTGCCTTCCCTTCTCCGGCAGCCTCTTTATTCACGCTCATTGTTGTCTGCTTTGTATAGATTATGGGCTCCTTTGTTCTCCTGCTGTAAATATACATGCCTGGAGTCACGGAGAGCAGCTGAGGTCTGCAGACGGGGTGTCCCTGCGCCGATCCCGGTGGATGGGGCACGGGGCAGCCCCTGGCATCGTGTGGCATCGTGTGGCACGAGCCATGTGTGCTGCTGCTCCGGCCTTTCTTGGCTGGGGATGCTGCATTGCCATGGAAACAGCTGAGAGGGATGGCAGGGATGGCGGGGTGTCCCCCATGTGAACCCTCCTTTGCGCCCTGTCTGTACCCTGTGTGTCCCTGCAGCATCATCCCCCTTTGTGTCCCCCAGACAAGGGGGTGTTGGGGACCATTTCCAGGGTCCCTGTTTGGGCCAGGTGACACTGGGGGAGTGCAGGTGATGCCACATCTGCGTGCCTGTGTTATGGGGGGGACCCCACTCTTTTCCCAGACAGGTAAGGGGCCATTCTCCACAATGCCTGGGTGGGACCAGGTGTCCCTCAGGATACATCTGGAGCAGGAGAGTGGCCACAAGGGACCCCAGGGAGATGTTGGACTGCAGGGATGGCCTGGCAGGGGGTTTCCTTTCCCTTCCCTTGACCTGCAGAGCTGCAGGGTGTCTCCTCCCAGCCCCCAAGGCACTGACATCCTAATTTCCCAACTGGGAATCTTTTTCCCTCTGGTATTTCCCCCCCTAACCACCCTCTCTGTGTCCTGGCAGGTTCCCTGGCAGCGATGGAGGAAGGTGAGGACGGCCCAGTGGGGGAGAAGAGCCCCTTGGAGAGGGATGGGGCCACCTCGGACCACGAGGGCTCTGCTGAACGTGACCCCTCCAGCCCCCCTGGCAGTGAAGGTGAGCTGTGGGGGCTACTTGTGGTGTCCCCCTGCCACAGGGGTGGGCTCTGCCACCAGAGCAACCTGCTGGGCACTGTGGCATCCTGGGCACCACCTCTGGTGGTGGGGCAGGGTGGTAATTAGCTGACAAAGCAGTGTCCCACCCCATGAGGCTGCTGGTTTAGTGAGACCCCCCGTGTCCTTGGGGTTCTCTGTCCTTCTGGGCACGCTCCAGCTGGCAGCAAGACCCACTGGGAGCAGCCCAAACTCCAAAGTCATGGCCCTTGGACTACAAAGTGACCTCTCCCAGGGGTGCAAAGTGACCCTCCGGGGTGCAAAGTCACATATTTTGGGGTGCAAAGGGACTCCTCCCAACTCGGGGGTGCAAAGTGCTCCCTTAGGGTACAAAGTGCTCCCTTGGGGTACAAAGTGCTCCCGTGGGGTACAAAGTGACCCCTTGGGGTACAAAGTTCCTTCCCTAACCCGGTATGCAAAATAACCCCTCGGGCTGCAAATTCACATCCCTTAAGTGCAAAATGAGCCCTTGGGGTACGAAGTGACTCCTCAGGGTGCAGTGACCCCTTGGAGGCAAAAGTCACATCCTTTTTGGGGTGCAGAGTGACTCCTTGGGGTGCAGAGCCACATCCCTTGGGGTGCAAAGCGGCGTGCCCAGGGTACAAAGCAGCCCCTGAGGTTGCAGGTGCTGTACCCACCATGGGTTGGGGGCACAGGGCCATGGCTGGTGTTTCTGTGCCCATGTTGCTGCCAGGCTGGCGCCGTGCCGAGCCGAGCTGAGCTGTGCCGCACCCCAAAGGTGGCTGCCATTCAGGGCCGGGCTGAAACAGTCCCCAGATATCCTTTAAGTTCCTTCCTGTGGAGGTGGGGGCAAATCCCAATCAGTTAATGTTTGCAGTGCCCTTTGAGATAACCGCGCCGGGGCAAGGCTGCGCCGGCTCATGGAGCTGCTGGGCCCCGGAGCAGACCTGGCTCCCAAAAAAAACCCCATTGCCTTCAGCTGGTGGGGCAAAGTGACCCCAAAACCAGGGGAGACAAACTGTGGTGCACCAGGCACCTCCTAGCTGGGGCAGGGGAAGACCCTAAAAGGCAGGTCAGGGAGGGGCGCTGGTATTTGGGGCAGGGAAGAGACCTGGGTAGTTGGGATAGGGAAGGGACCCTGATAGACAAGGCAGGGAAAGGTTCCAAAAGCCAGGAGATGGAAGGGACCCTGGTACATGGGGCAGGGAGGAGACCCTGGTAGGTGGGGCAAGGAGGGGCTGGGGCAGGGAAAGGACCCCAATGGCTGTGACAGAGAAGGGAGCCCAATATTTGAGGCAAGGAAACAACCCCTGAGAACTGGGGCAAGGAGAGACCCCGATATTCATGGCAGAGAAGGGATCCCGATACCCGGGACAGGGAAGGGATCCCGATACTCGGGACAGGGAAGGGATCCCAATACCTGGGACAGGGAAGTGATCCCAATACCCGGGACAGGGAAGTGATCCCAATACCCGGGACAGGGAAGGGATCCCGATACCTGAGATAGGGAAGGAATCCCAATAACCAAGGCAGGAAAAGGAGCCTGATATTTGGAACAGGGAGGGGACCCTGCTAGCAGAGAAGGGATCCCAATACCCGGGACACGGAAGGGATCCCAATACCCGGGACACAGAAGGGATCCCAATACCCGGGACACAGAAGGGATCCCAATACCTGAGACAGGGAAGGAATCCCAATACCCGGGACACGGAAAGAATCCCAATAACCAAGGCAGGAAAAGGAGCCTGATATTTGGAACAGGGAAGGAATCCCAATAACCAAGGCAGGAAAAGGAGCCTGATATTTGGAACACGGAAGGAATCCCAATAACCAAGGCAGGAAAAGCAGCCTGATATTTGGAACAGGGAGGGGACCCTGCTAGCTGGAGCAGGGGAGGGACCCCGGTATCTGGAGCGGGGAGGTCTCGCTGGCAAACTTTGCTCAGCAGCAGGGGAAGTGAGTGGCCCTTATCTGATGGGGGAGCCGGGCTGGGGGCTCGGAGCCGGGAGCTGGGGCGCGGAGCTGCACCTGGCACTGGCCTGCCTCGATAAAGAGGTGATAGCAGAGATAAGGCCGAGCAGCAATAACGGCCACTAAAGCTTTCAGCGCGATGGATAAAAATCGATATGCCAGGCACTTTGATTTATAGCCAAAAATAATAGGACTTTTATACCCGGTGATTGATTTATTTGATGTTAATCATTCCGCTTATCACCTGTATTAATAATCTCCAATGCTGGTGACGTCACCCCTGGGCGTTCGCGGTGGCGCCGATCGATTGGGCTCCGTGCTGGTTATCCGCCCGGGACGCCAAGGCAAACATGTACTTTGGGCACTAATCTTCCACACTGTCATATGCAGATTGGCTTTATCAGCCCATCTCCAGCAGCAGTTAATGGAGAAAATAATTGTTATCAAGTTGCTATGAATACGCCACAAATAGAGCCGTGATGGGAGCGGGGCTGAGCCGGGTGACGTGGAACCGTGGTGGGATGGGAGGGGAGGGAAGGGGTTTTGGGGGGTGCTTTGGGAAGTCCTTGGGGTGGGGTAGGCCTGGCTGGGTCCCCCCAGCGGGGCTGGGGGTTTGGACACAGGGAATCCCCCCATGTGCTTCCTCAAGAGTGAACACCTCCCCTGTGATGGTCCCAGCCCTGGGGTGTCACTGGTCTGGTGGTCCCAACCCCCATGGGATGCTGCCTCTGAAATTCCCTGCTTGTGACCTGCTGCTTTCCCCCTCCTGCTGCAGAGTCTAGAGAAGCTCCGGAGAGTCCAAAGGAGCTGGAGAAGCTGGATCCTGGAGAAAACCCACGAGAGCAGGACACATGGAATGGGCCAGGTGAGTGCCTGGTGTACAGCCAGTTGTCCCACTCCATCCCAGTGTCCTGACTGGACTGGGGGCTGGAGCAACCCTTAAGCATTCACTTCTTACAAACACCAGTGTAAGGAGGACTGGGAGCACTGGGAGCTGGTCAGGATCAAACACCAGCACTTCTGCTGGGAAAGGATGTGCGGGAGGGAATTGTCACACCCCACATCCTCGAGGCACTGCTGGGACATTAAAACCCAATCTGGGAGCAGCGGGGATGCCATGCTCGTGTCTGGCATCACGTTCCCTGGCACAGGGAGGGTTTGGACCCGTCCTGCGTCGCGCCAGGGCACTCTGCAAACATCCTGGCAACCACAAGAGCGACGCTCGCGCGGTTTCGTGATGGTTATCAAAACCCCAAGGAGCAAATTCAGCCTCTATCTCCCCACTGGCATCTCCGCACCGGGGCCGCCGGCACTGGGGCAGCCCGGCGTGCCCTGTGGGTACCCCATGCCCTATCACGCCCTATCTGCAAACCCACGGGGTTACGCCGCACAGATTGACAGAATCACCGAGTATTTAGGGTTTGAAGGGACTTCTGAGGTCGTTGGGTCCAAGGCGGGGTCACCTGGAGCACATGGAGGTGGGTTTGGAATGTCTCCAAGAGAGGGAGACTCCGCCCCATGCCTGGGCAGCTGTTCCAGGGCTCTGCCACCCTCCAGGGAAAGTTCTTCCTCATGCTGAGGTGGAACTTCCTGTGGTTTGGTTTATGGCCACTGCTCCCTCACTGGGACTGTGGGTGCCTGTCCCCTTGGAATGGCTCCGGTGGATGGATGGGGATGGAACCATGGCCCTGGGACCTCCAAGGGTGGACGTGGCAGATTTTGGGTCTTGCTGGTGCTGCCCACACCCTGCTCCTCCCAGGGGAGCTCCCGGCCAGGTGACACCTTTGGGTCTGGTTTTGGAGCAGTGTGTTGGGACGGGTGACCCCAACACAAGGCAGCGATCGCCCTTCGGTGGCAGATGCCACGGGAAGGTCCTGGATTGTCCCCAGGGCCACCATCCTCATGGATGGGGTGTTGGAGCCCTGGGAAGTGCCGGGTGCCAGCACACGTGCTCTGGCAGCTGCCGAAATCCCCACGGCCCAGCTCCCCCTTCCCACCCCATCCGAGGGGAAGCTCTTGCCGGCCCCGCTGATATCCCGGCCCTTCCTGATATCCCGGGCAGGAAGGAGCTGCGAGGCCACCCCCGGCTCCTCCTTATCTGCTCCCCAGCCCTTTGCCCCCGGCACCGCCGCGCTCCTGGTGTCCCGGTGCAGGGCGGGAGGGGGGCCGTGACACCAACCCCATGGGTGCCCCCATTCCCAGGGGCATCCCCACAGCCCCTCATCCCAACAGCACCACCAACCAGGGGCTCCCCAAAGGGACCAGGACACCTCAGCCATGGCCATGGTGCCTCCCAACCCCCCTCCCCTCGCCGGAGCGGGTTATTTGCATTCTTTATGTAAAAGAGATTTTATTATCGCCCTCTGCCAGCCCATCTCTATTCTGGTAATTGGAGTGGTATTAATTTCGGTGTGGCGGGGAGTTGATGGCGGTCCGGCGATGCCGCAGCGATAGGGTGTTCCTTTCGCACCAACCGCCGCGATAGCCCGTCTATCAGGAGCTCTGCAGGCTCTGCACTTATCAGGGATGGAGCTGGCGAAAAGGGAAACTCGGAGCAGCCTGAATTTTCTTTTTTATCTGGCAGGATCCGCCGTGTGTCAGCAATGGCAGCTGCGGAGATGCAACGTGCTTGGGGGGGAGCTGGGGCTGCCTTTGTTCACCATCCCTCCTTCCCCTGGTGGTTTTTGGGGGGTCCCCGCATCACCCCCACTGGGGTTGGGTGCTCTGGGTCTCCCAAAGTTGCTGCTCGCTGTGCCAGAGGGGATGTGGCATTCCAGGACCTCCTTGGCCCCGCGTGCCAGGAGGGAGCAGGAGGATTTGGGTTTATCTTTGAAGTGACCTTGTTCTCTGGAGGGGCTGCAGCTCACCCTGCTGATAGGCGAATTCCCAGGAGAGGGAGGCTGAAATCCTCGACTTGGGGGCCTCTACAGATGTGCAATCCCTTCATCCAGAGCACTGGGACACCCTGACTCCATTCTGCTTCCCAACAGGCTCCCAGGATGGAGTGTGGCCTTGCTTTGTGCTCATTCTCTGGTGGGACTGGAAACTGGATGTCCATCCCCCCCAAATTCTCCCAAACCATCCCAAATCCCCCCAAACCATTTCCTACAGTCCAGCCAGCCATGGCCCAGGTTTTCTTCTTTCCCACTGTTTTCTGTTTGTTCTGGTAGCAGAAAATTTCAGGAGCACCCACTGCCTCCTACTCCCATCTCAGGACTATCCCATCCTGCTCCATCCCTGCCCTGCCAACCCACCAATTCCAACCTGTTTTCCCAGAGGGATAAGATGAAAAGCTCCGAAAAATTTCACATGGAGTTGGGGCAGGAATGCAGCAGAGCTGAGCCCCCATGAGGGACAGGCTGCTCAACCACATTACAAGGCTCTGGAGAATCCCCCCTGGGAGCTGCTGGGAGGCTGCATCCTCTGAGAATCCTGGATAGCTCTCACCTTTCTCCCAGGTGGGATGAAGCTTTTTGCTTTTGTCCCTGTGGGAACACCACGGGCCACTGATGGGGATGAGATGGAGGGGCTGGGGCCAAACCCAGGGTGGTTTTTGCATCATCCCACCCACCATGTCCCACCACCTTCCCAGGGCATTCTGAACCCCAGCCCCTGCTGCTGTCTTGCCTGTTTGGGCTTGATTTAATCATTGATTAATAATTATTACATATTAATTTCAGTATTATTCATTAGTATTTACTCTGGGCAGTAACGATGGCTCTGGGTCAATTACAGAGCCCAGCACAGGCACCTCTCCTGATCCCCCAAATCCATCCTCACCCCCCATCCTCCTTCGGGGTATCGGGAGGACACAGAGCAACCCCTCATTTTTTTAGTGCATCTAATTAAAACTCCAAACTCCTTTTTTTACCCCTTTCCCCCCCCTTCCCTTCTCCTCCCTGTCCCCTTCAGTTGTGTTTATCTGCGCCGCGTCTCCTGCTTCAATAATCTCCTCCTGCCCGGAGTTTGTCTGGAAACCTCAAGGTTTATTATCGGGGCGAGCAGGGCACAATGAGGGGGGACGGCTCGTCCGGGGGGGGGACACGGCCCCTGTCACATCTGCCCCACGGCTCCCCCTTCCCCTCCACCCTGGTATGTGTGGGTGGGAAAAATTATTCCAGCTATTCCGTTTTATCGCCAGGAGCTGAGCAGCAGATAGTTGTGTTTATGGGAGATTGCCCAGGGAGAAGGTGGGATTCAGGGAATTCACCCTCCAAAATCAAGGGGTCTCCAGGACCCCGAAATGCCCTCCTGGCTGGTATGGGTTTGGCAAAGCCACGTGCCAAAGGTGATGGGATGTTTGGCATCAGGACAGGGATGATTCCAGCGGTGGTGGTGGCACCTGTTCTGGATTTGGGACTTGAAAGGGGAGCTGTCCCTGCTGGGGTCTGTACCCACAGGTCTGGGGTCTATCCTCAGGTCTGGGGTCACTGCGAGGTGGAGGGGACAGTTTGGGGACACTGATGGGGTGCAGGGATGGTCGGACTGGTTTGGGGACGTTGCTGAGTGGAAGGATGATCAGACCAGTTTGGAGACACCACTGCAGTGTAAGGGTGTTCAGGGTGTTTGTGGAGGGATACTCAGGCTGTTTTGGGGACACTGTCAATGTTGGGGACAGATCAGCCTTTCCCAGAGCCTGACAGGGACATCCCTGTGTCAGGCAGTGCCAGAGGCTGTTGAGAGGTACAGGCAGTGTCCCCCCTCTGTCCCCATCCTCCCTTCCCTGTTCCCGTGGGAAGGAGAAGAATGTCTTGCGCTCTTGTGGTGACATCCCTGAGGTTGATGCTGCCAGACTCGTGGTGACTGACAGCTGTCACTCACCCACTGCCTTGCTGCTCTGCCCTGGGTGGATCTGGGAACTGGTGAGTTTTGGGGCTTGAGCCCCCCCCTCCATCTGGGTGCCCCCTTGGGGTCCTCCTTTCCCCCCACAGGCGCTCGGGGCTGTGGCAGTGACTCCCCCACGAGGTCCCCTCCCCTTTTCCGGAGGGGATATCAACCCTCTGCATCGGCTCCGGGGGCCCCTTCACTCCCCTTCCTCCCCTCCTCCAGTTTCCTGCCCCCCCAGTGCCAACCCCACCCACTGCCTGGCACCAGCCTGGGCAGGGCTGGGGGGTCCCAGCAGCCCCAGGAGAGGGGACAGAGCAGGGACAGTGGCTCCCTGTCATGGGGGTCACACCACCCCCTGGCAGCCCCAGGGAAACCAGGAAGTTTTCCACCTTCCCATTCTTCCTCAGAACTTTCTGGTGGTTTTTTTTCCCAGTGTTTATTCATCTCTCCAGGCCTGTGGGCACAGGTCCCATTTATTTCCTGGGGTGGGGACTCCCTTGTGATGAGGACCCCTGGGGACAGGGACCAGCTTAGGATGGCAGCATCCTGGGGATGGGGACCCCTGGGGTCCATGAGCAGGGACAGAGCAGGGACAGTGGGTCCCAAAAAGGGGGGTCACACCACGCCTGGCAGCCCCAGGGAAGCCAGAAAGTTTTCCTCCTCATCTTCCCTGAGTTTTTCCCAGTTTTTCCAGTTTTTCCCACTGATCTTATTCCCAGTGTTTATGGCCCCATCCCTGGAGGCACAGGTCCCATTTATTTCCTGGGATGGGGACACCCCTTGGCACAAGAAGCCCTGGGGATGGGGACCCTCTGGAGACAAGGACACCCTCAGAACCCCATCCCAGCAAGGCACAGCAACACCCCAAACGCAAACGTCCCAGGGAGGCTTATCAGGGCCGCATCCTGCTGGGGCAGGGCACCCTGGAATATGTGGGACACGAGGGAAGGGCGATGCCGGGCAACACGTGGCACGGCTGGTGCCCGCCCTGCCGCCAGCGCCTGCCAGCTGTGCCCCACAGCTGGCGAGCGGGTACCAGACCCTTTTGGGGTGCAGCACCTCCTGGGAGCCCTTACCCCCTCGGCAGCCCCTGGGGGTGGCAGGAGGTGCCCGCTGAGTGCGGGGCAGGTCACGGCTCCTCCATGATCCGAGGGCAGGGTTCAGCCCGATAACGAGTCGCTTTTGTACTCGGGCAAGGAAAAATCAATGAATTGCAAGCGATGGGCAGGAGTGATAAAGGCAGAAATCCCCCTCGGCTCCCGCCCCACCCGGGCTGTGGGGTGTCCCCTGCATCCCAAACCGAGGGGCAGCGCCCAGCTCTCCATCCATTATCCCTTCTGCATCCTTGGCACCTCGGCCAGAGCAAGCCCAAGCTGAGCCCAAGCAGGCGCAGCCCAGCAAGGCTCGATTTAAACCCTCCTCACTCCTTTGTCGTCCCCAAGGCTGCCCTGATTACTCGAGCACCCAGGACGGCAAAGCCGGGATAATCTCCTTAGCCCCTTTGGAGAGATTTCCCTTTGTGAGCGGAGGTGAAGAGTGGAGATGCTGCGTGTTCACAGCTTAAGACTCTTCCCAATCGGCTCCCTCCATCTTATCGGAGCGGTGCCATCACATCATTTCACTAGTTGAGTTGTCAGGATTTATTCCTTCCGCCGCGCACTCGCCGCTTCTAAAAACAGCAGCTCGGGGCGCGCGCCGGGGCCGGGATGGGGCACCGGGGCTGCTCCGGCTCAGTTTCCCCTGAACCAGAACAGGACAGCCCCGGGAGTCTGGGTACCCATGGATGGATGGATGGATGGATCCATCCCACGAGCCAGGCCAGCTCGTGTGGTCACCCAGGTTTGCTCCTGGATGCTCTGGAGATGCAGCCACGTTTGCTTTCCTTGTGGGAACGAGCAGGGGTGAAGAAAGGAAGGGACCCAGACAAACCTTCCCATCCCAAGCTCCCATATCCCCTTGCCCCAGTTGCATCCATGGGCCTTGAATCACATCCAAATGAACTGCTCTGCCCCTTGGCAGGGATTTGGGCTCAGAGATCCATCCATCCCTCCATCCATCCTTCTCCGTGGGTGCTCCCATACCATGGGACATCCTGGACCACCAGTCTGTCCCAGCTTTCCCAGTCTCCTCATCACCAGGACTCGTGTGGGGACCATTCCCAGCACGTGGCCCCCCAGGGCTGGCACAGGGCACTCTATTTGATTGGAACAACGTGGCTGATAGTGGGATGAGATCCCGTGACACCCCGATAGCAGTTATTTATCCTGATAGTATCCAGGCAGCTGCAAACACTGCGGAGACCTCCGAGCCCAGATCCCAACGAGGGGCAGAGCAGTTCATTCAGATGTGATTCAAATGCTATGGATGCAGCTGGGGCAGAGGGATGCAGGAGCTGGTTGGCATGGCATGAGTGGGTTTGTCTGGGCCCTCTGTGCCCTTCCCTCCTGCTCACTCCTGCAAGGAAAGTAAATGTGTGTGCGTGGATGTGGCTGCACCCGGAGCATCCAGGAGCAAAGGTGGGAGGCTGCAGGGGCGGGCCTGGCTCTGTGCTGCTCCTGGCAGTGCCATTAATTTCCCTGGCCACAGGAAAGCTGTGGGTCACCTTGCAGAGGGGCTCTTGCTGTTCATCTCCATCCCACCACGTGTCAGGGTGATGCCTCACAGCTGCCCCCCTCCCGTGTGCCCACCGGGATCCTCAGGATCCGCGGGGACGTGGTGCCAGCCGTGCCTGCTCAGCCATCGATCGCCGGGACGTGGCCGTGGGGTGATGGTGACAGGATTAATCTTTGCTCCCTGGCCCAGCTCAGCCTATTCCTTTGGAATCTCTGATGGGGAGATAAGCCGAGGCACAGCCAGGCAGCTGCAGGGACAGGGAACAGCCCCACACCCCATTTTTCGGCAACCATCAGACCACCGGGGTCCGTGTCACGTCAGGCAGGTGCACCTGGCTCACCAGGGGCTTTTCCCCTCTTCCTTCCTTCCCTCCCTCCTTCCTGCTGCTTTTCTTCTCGACCTAGAGCAAACAGGCAGGTCCCTGCCCAATTTGGTTAATGATCTGGGAGATAAACCCTCCTCCAGCGATAACCGATAACCGGGCACCGCCTGCCCGGGACCGATGGCCAGGTGAGATACCTGGGGGGTGTTCACCTGCTGGGGGGATCCCACAGGGACCTGGAGCCCATGGACTTTGTTCCCATACTCTCCAGGACACCCCACAGGCTGGCACCAGCTCTTCCCAACCTCCCAGCATGCAGGCAGGGGGATGTGGTTGAATTCAGGGACCGGAGGGGTGGGATTGCTCCCAGCTGCCTGGTGGGGACATGAGCTTTGTCCCAAGTGTGGATACACAGCATCTCCCAGGCCTCCCCATCCCTCTTGGCATCATTTTCCCTGTTCCCACGCAGCAGTGCCATGTGCTTAGTTGGAAAAATCACCTTTTCCCTCCTCTTTTTTGGTGCTGTGTCAATGTGGGAGTGAGCATGGCACTGCATCCCTGGCATCCCCCTGCCCCACATTCCCAGTATCCTCCCACCCTGCATCCCCAGTACCCCCTGCCCATGCCCCCATCAGCTCCACTTTGGGATAGGGAGGAGAAGGAAGGTTGAGGCTTTTGAGGAGCTGATGGGATTTATTCCCTAGCACAAACAAACCCTGAGGAGGGGCAGCATCTGCCTCCTGGGTGCAGCAGATGCCACAGGGGCTCCACTTGGGCACAGGGACACCCATCCCAGTAGAGAACTGTTCAGCACCACTGGCTGGGGGTCCAGCACCCTGTTTTTGGGTGGATGGAGGCCCTGACTAGGGTCCCAGCCCCATTTTTGGGTGGATGGAGGCACTGACTAGGGTCCCAGCCCATTTTTGAGTGGATGGAGGCACTGATTGGGGTTCCAGCCCTATTTTTGAGTGGATGGAGGCCCTGACTAGGGTCCCAGCCCCATTTTTGGGTGGATAGAGGACCTGACTAGGGTCCCAGCCCCATTTTTGAGTGGATGGAGGCACTGACTAGGGTCCCAGCCCCATCTTTGAGTGGATGGAGGCACTGACTAGGGTCCCAGCCCATTTTTGAGTGGATGGAGGCCCTGACTAGGGTCCCAGCCCCATTTTTGAGTGGATGGAGGCACTGACTGGGGTCCCAGCCCCATTTTTGAGTGGATGGAGGCCCTGACTAGGGTCCCAGCCCAGTTTTGAGTGGATAGAGGCCCTGACTAGGATCCCAGCCCCATTTTTGAGTGGATTAAGGCACTGACTGGGGTCCCAGCCCCATTTTTGGGTGGATGGAAGCCCTGCCCTCTGCCGTGGCCATGGGGCTCTGGTGGGAGCAGGGCCGGCTCCAGCAGCACTATTTTTGTCCCCCTGTCTGGAACGGTTTTCTCTTTATCAGCGCCTGCGTGTTTTCTCTGCTGGGGATTGATACACAGAAGATGAAGTGCTCTGACATGGGAAGTGTCAGGCGAATGCTCTTATCTCAGAGACATGGTCTCCTGACCCAAACGCCGCTGATTACCAGTGAGACGGGGGGAAGGGGGGGCAACAGGGGGGGCACGGCCAGGGGGGAGGTGGCAGTTGGGCTCCGTTCCCCAAAAAGCAAGCAGGATATTTGGGGTGAGAAAGCCAGGGGAGAGCCCCCGCTGCTGGGGCTCTCCTGGGGGTTTGGGGGTTTGCTGTCACCTCCTCGGAGCTGGGATGGGTTAGGAGGGTGGGAAGGAAAGGGATGCTGAGGCTGAACACATCAGGAGGCAGATGGGAGGGCACTGGAAATATGGAGCAATGTGCACCCTGCGAGGGTCTGCTCAGCCCTGAGGCTACTCTGATGGTCACTCTGCTCCCTGCCTGACCCCAGGTCCTTCATGGACAAGGGGCTACTGCTGTCTCTTCCCAGGGTTGGTTTGTGCCAGGGAACAAATCCTATCAGCTCCTGAAAGGCCTTATCCCCCTCCTGAGATGGAGCTGATGGAGGCATGGGCAGGGGGATGCTGTGGATGCAGAGTGGAAGGATGCTGGGAGTGTGGGGCAGGCAGAGCCAGTGCCATGTTCACTCCCAAACCCATTTTGCAGGGATGAAATCCCAGCTAGAAACAGAGCCAGGATCCCCGCAGCCAGGGTGGCTTTGGGAGATTTCCTGGCTTTGTGGAGGTTTTTTTGGAGCTTTTCTGTCTCCAGCCTGGCTCCAAGGGCTCCCAGGCAGAGGACTGTGGGGATGGGAAGGCAGTGCACTGGGAATGCCCCAGTAGGGCAGAGGGGCTGTGGCAGAGCCTGTCCCTCCCTTCACCATCACATCCTGGAGTCTGTGGTACAGGGATGGAGGGTGGCACATCCCAAGCACAGGGACCAGCCTGGTGATCCCAAACTCCCTGGGGACCTTTGATACCTTCACAAACCTCCTGGTGGGCAGCAGGTTTTGCTGGGGGGCACTGGCTGCTCCCCTGGGATGCACTGGGAACTATGTCCCCAGCGCCCTGGGGTGTGTGGAGGGGACCCAGGGGTGACATTGGGACCGGGGGTGATCACAGGTGACACCACCCAGCGCTTCCAGTCACTCACCTCAGCTCACCCCCGTGCCGGGAGGATCCAGATGTCAGCCCTGCTAATAAACACATCAGATTTCAATCTCCGCAGCCATGGGATCGCTTTATCCTCCCCGTGCTCTCAGCTCCAAAAGCAATTTTGCCTCGAGAAAGAGCAGCCTCCTCCCCACCCACCGGACCTGGGCACCATCCACCTCCACCTCGGTGCTCTAGGGGGGCTTTTCATCCTGGCATAGGGATGGGGGGACCCCACTGCTTCCCTGGGGTGGCAGGAGCATCCCCAGCCACGGGTGGGTGCCCTGGGTTGGGTTTGTCTCGCTGTGCCCGGGGAGCAGCTTGTTTTTGGGGTGCAGCAAACGCAGCGAGGGGCAGCCAGCGCTCATCCGTCTGGGTATTGGTTACCTGCCATCTTATCTGCGCTCCCAAAGACAAAGGCACAGTTAAAACATTTTAGAGCAGCCTTCATAGCGTATTAACATGTTATCTAACCCATTAAACCAGAGGCTTATCAGATAATCAAAGCCATTAAGCCCTGAAGCTTGCTGCGACTTTGGGTGCGGGGATGGGAAATGCTCCTTCCTTTCCACCACCGGCCCTGCCCGGACCCCCCATACCGTGCTGGGACCCCCCGGCAAGTGGATGGATCCCACCACCCACCACGGACACGCTGGGGACATCCCCCAGCAGCTCTTGGCTCCAGCTTGGGTGCCCGTGTCCCTGGGGGTCGGGGGGTGCTGCAGCTCGGGGGGCTTGGGGATGTGATGCTGATGCTGTGCCTGTTTCCCCGCAGATGAGCTGGATCTGGAGGTGCAGGATGGGGAGAGACGGGTGCGAACCCGCCGGAGCCTCCCCGAGGGCTTCTCCTGGGGACCCTTCCAGGGCAGCATCCACAGCGAGCCGGCGTCACCCGGGCACGGGGACAGGGTAAGGAGCCAACCCCACAGGGATGGCAGCGAGGGAGTCCCAAAGAAACCCCTTGTTTGGGAGGAGAAGTCCATTTGGGAGGGGTTTTCCCTGCCTGAGCTCCTCACCCCTTGGGAATCTCCCAGTTTGGGTGCCCAGGAGGTTTCCCTGCCAGATGTGGAGGTGAGAGCATTGCATGGCCAGAGGGACAGGATGCTGGCTGTCCCCTGCTGTCCCCTCTGCACTTGGCTACAGGTTGCTTGCTGGTGAATGTTATCAGTGGGTAATCATGGGATCTGGATTTACCACCCCAAATTTACCCCCGGGGGCCTCTGGTTGTGCCTGGAAGGCACCAGCAGCCGTGCTGGAGGGGCTGGAGAGGAGGCACCGAGGTGGCACCGAGGGGCTGGTGGCTCTTGGTGGCTGTTGGTGCCATCAGTGGGGCAGAGGAGAGGGGCTGTGTACCCATGAGGTTGCACATGGGTGTGTTTTAGGCTCTGGTTCCTCACATCCTGACCACATCCTTCCCCCACATCCCCCTGGAACCTCACACAAGGCAGCTCAAGCCCAGGATCCTCAAGGCCTGGCTCCATCCCCACCTCTTCCTCCTCCTCCTCCTCCTCCTCTCTCCCTTGCTCTTTTTTCCTTTTCTTTTTTTTTTTTTTAGCTCAGGCCCGTTTATCTTTGCTGAATTAAATCCTTGATTAACCCTTATCTGCCCAGTTTGGCTCACTATCTGCCGGTTGGCGCCGTGTGTCCAGACACCCGGTACAGGATGATTGATTCCTCAAAGATATGCGCGGCTTTTTTCTGATACTTCATTTATTGTCTAAATATTTTTGCTCCCATTTCAGCAGCTCCCTTATCGAGCCCGGCTGATGATTCCCAGCCCTGCTCTCCCTCTGCCACTCTCCTCCCTCCCTATCTCTGCTCAGGGAAGGGAGGAAGGAATCGCAGCCCCATCCCTGATAGGGGCTGTCGCTCTCAGGTCCCTCTGTCTTCGCTGCTGGCGGCAAGGGGGGTGGGCAGGGGGTCCCCCCCAAAAATCCTGCCCAGCTCTGCTCTTCATCTCCATGTGGGAGATTGTCCCATCCTGGGCTTTTTTAGGGAGAGCTGGGAACACTGGGTGGCTTTAGTGCATCTGTGTGCCCATGGCTTGCCAATGGTGGCAAAGGAGAAGGAGGGAGAGGAGGAGAAAGAAGATCCCTGCCTGTCCCCCAGCTGGTCCCACAGGGCTCCCCCAAAACTCAGGAAACCCGCTGGCAGCCACCGTGGGGGTGCCAAGGGACTGTGGAGCCCCCCTGGGGCTGCCCCCCAGCTCCATCCCTGCCCCGTGTGCCCCCCCAGCCCCAGAGCCCGGGGTGCAGCGAGGGCACAGGGCCGTGCCCATGCGCCATCCCGGCGGATGCGGAGCAGATAGGGTTTCTGATGGTTATCACCGGTGTGCAGCACAGACACCGACCTCTTTGTTCCAGGGAGAACAAGGAAGGGCTTCACTCAGGGGCTGGGGCCGCTCAGGGGAGCTGGGGTGGGCACCCTGGGGTGCTGGGAGCACTTTGGGGTTCTGAGAGCTGCTTTGGGGTGCTGGGAGCACTTTGGGGTGCTGAGAGCTGCTTTAGGGTGCTGCAGGACTCCTGGGCACTGCAGGGACCTCCCTCCATCGGGGGGTGCCCACAGATTCCCCCATGCACAGAGCAAAACTCCAAAGGGACCCTGCCCTCCCTCCTGCCCATGGAGTGCCACCACAGTCCCTGAGGGTGCTCAGCCCACAGCACCCATCCCTGTGCCCCATGTGCCCATCCCAGTGCCCCCAACCCCTTTTCCCATGTCCATACGGCCAGCCCAGCACTGTGGGCTGTGCATATGTGTGTGCAAGCACCTCACACACGTGTGCAAGTGCCTCACACGTGTGTTAGGGGGGCTTATCATGCTGTGGGCACTCAGCCTCTGGCAGTGATAAGGCCCCAACTGGCTGCGACTGTCAGGCTGAGTTGGAGGGGTTGGAAATATTGGGATGGATAATTAGATTTCATATCGTTACTGCGGCAGCCATCGGAGGATCAGGGAGATTAATTTCCCCCCCCTTTGTGGTCATTAATATTCATTAGATGCAGGGAGGCAGAGCTGGGCAGTGGCTGAGTGGGGGAGTGCTGTGACCACCCCTGGCACCCCCTCACCGTGACCCGAGCCCGGTCTGGGGAGTGCTGTGACCCCCTCACTGTGACCCCACCCTGGCACTGTGACCCTGTCATGTTTTGGGGAGCGGTGCTGACCCCCCTGTCCCTGCCCTGGCAGAGCCCACCCGTGACGCTGGTGCTGGGGGACGAGAGCTGCTGGCTGTCCTGCCTGCCCCTCGTGCCCGGAGAGCCCGATGCCAACGCCGTCATCTACAGGAAGGGTTGGTACCAGTGTCTGGGGGGGTTCAGGGGGAAGGGGTCCCATCCATGCCCCCAGTCCCAATGTCTGCTCCCTGTGTCCCACTGCTGGTTGTCCCTGGGATCATCCCCTGTCCGTCCCCCTAGCTCTTTGATGCCAAGGGAGCTGGGGAGGGTCCCAGCCTGGAAGGGTAGGGCACAGGGATGGCACAGGGATGGGTGTAAGGGTGGATTAAGGGATGGATGTAGGGATGGTATAAGGGTGGGCATAAGGATGGACACAGGGGTGGGCACAATGACTGGCAAAGGGATTAAGAAAGAGTGCAGAAATTAACCCTTATTTGTTGTAAAGATGAGCACAGGGATAGATGTAAGAACAGGCACAAGGTGGGCACAGGAATGGGTGTAAGGGTGGTGTAAGGATGGACGCAGGGATTGGGTGTAAGGATGGGCACAGGGATTGGGTGCTGCTATGGATGCAGGAAAGGGTGTAAGGGTGGTGTAAAGATGGACGCAGGGATTGGGTGCAGGGGTGGATGCAGGGATGGGAGTGAGGGTGGGCACAGGGATTGGGTGCTGCTGTGGATGCAGGAAAGGGTGTAAGGATGGATGCAGGGATTGGGTGCAGGGGTGGATGCAGGGATGGGAGTGAGGGTGGGCACAGGGATATGTGCAGGGGCTGGCACAAGCTGGAGCAGTGACTGGGGCAGGCACGGCCGCGCAGGGCTCAGACACGGGCAGACACTGCCATCTCCAGGCCACGGCTGGGAGGGAACACGGGCACTGCTGGGACAGAGGGGACAGGTGTCTCAGAGCCACGCGGGGTGCAGGTGGCAATGCTGAGCACCGTCCCCCCGTTCCAGACGATGCCCTGTGGTGCCGGACCACGCGTGCACTGCGGGAGGACGAGCCCCTGAGCGCCTTCGTGGTGGCAGAGCCACCATCTGTCCCCAACCACGGCGTGAAGGCAGAGCCTGGCGAGTCCCCGTACCCGGCGGCGCTGCACTCGGACATCCAGCTGCTGCCACAGCAGGCGGGCATGGCTGCCATCCTGGCCACTGCTGTGGTCAACAGTGAGTCCTGGGGACACACGGAGGGGACACGGCGCAGCCAGGGCTCCCTTGCCCATCACACGAGTGGTGCATGTCCCTTGTCCTTCTTTCTTTACAGAGGATGTCTTCCCGTGCAAGGACTGTGGGATCTGGTACCGGAGCGAGCGCAACCTCCAAGCCCACCTGATGTACTACTGTGCCAGCCGGCAGAGCGCCGGCGCCGGCTCGCCCGCCCTGGATGAGAAGCCCAAGGAGACGTATCCCAACGAGCGTGTCTGCCCCTTCCCCCAGTGCAAGAAGAGCTGCCCCAGTGCCAGTTCCCTGGAGATCCACATGCGGAGCCACAGCGGTATGGCACAGCATGGCATGGCATGGCACAGCACCCCTCGTCTGGGTGGAGGGGCAGCGAGGCTGTGGGACCAGTTAGACGAGGTTCTCCCCAGCTGGGTTACTGGGTTGGGGGAGGGATGGAGCACAGTGACCAGCTAGAGGAGGTTCTTCCCAGATGGGTTACTGGTTTGGGGCAGGGATGGAGCACAGTGACCAGTTAGATGAGGTTCTCCCAAGCTGGGTTACTGGGTTGGGGCAGGGATGGAGCACAGTGACCAGTTAGATGAGGTTCTCCCCAGCTGGGTTACTGGTTTGGGGCAGGGATGG
>JAXCLP010000020.1:18914878-18925445 GCA_035584035.1 Lepidocolaptes lacrymiger
GCGCCCCGCACCGCCCTCCCGGCCCCGCACGCCGGTCAGACCCCGCCCGCAACATCCCGGCCCCGCCGCCGGCCGCGGGGTGGGGGGGGGCGGGCCCGGGCGCGGCGGGGGGGGCGGTGAAGGAGGGGCGAAGGAGGGGGGCAGGGGAGGGGGGCCCAGGGCCCTGAGGGGAAAGGGGGTCTGAGGGGGTGTGTGGAGGGAACTGGGGGAGTGAGCCGTGATTTCCGCCCGGTGCTGTGGGGTGGTGAATGGGAAGGGGCGCCCCCGGCTGTGGGGGCAGCGATGGTTTTAAGGGGGGGTCGTGGGAGAGCCCGGGGGTGCTGGGGAGGGCGTGGGTGGCTGCTCGGGGGTCTTGGGGAGGGTCAGACCCCCGGCGGTCCCGGCGGCTCTGACTGTTCTGCCTCCCCAGGCAGGTGGGAACAGGGAGAGCTCCCGCAGCCCCGGCCCGGGGGGCTCAGCAGAACGACCCCCAGCGTGGCAGGAGGCCCCGTGAGGTGAGGGGGGTGCCGGGGGCGGGGGGATACAGTGGGGAACCCACAGCAGCGTGGGGGCAGTTCTGGGCTGGGATTGGGACTCCATCACCATTGCAGTCAGTTCTGAAGTTATTTTGGGGCTCCATCACTTGTGGGGTCACTTGTGAGGTTATTTTGGGGCTCCATCACTTGTGGGGTCACTTGTGAGGTTATTTTGGGGGTGCATCACTTGTGGGGTCGCTTGTGAGGTTATTTCGGGGGTCCATCACCCATGGAGTCAATTCTGAGGTGGGTTTGGCAGTCTTGGGGTCAGTTCCACGGTTATTTGGGGGCTCCATCACCTCTGAGGTCAGCCCTGAGGTTATTTTGGGGCTCCATCACCCGTGGGGTGAGTTCTGAGGTGAGTTGTGCCTGTGCAAGAGCAGCATCCCCAAGATGTGAGTTCTTTCCCTCAGCCTTCCTAAGCTTTGCCTGGACTCAGGAACAGGTCACAGTCTAACCAGGACAACTCTTGGCCAAACTGCTGATCCAGTGTCTGAGGACAGTTAGCCTTGTGAGTGGGATTGTCCCCAAATCCTGCAGGATACAGGTGTAGCCATGCTGGCTTTCTCTTTTCCTGAGGCTCTGATAACTCAGGATTGGCATTTGCTGCAGGAAGGAGCAGTAGAAAGATCAGTGATGCTGGGAAAACAAACTCCAGCTGCTTTTCCCTTGGTGTTTCTCAGTGTGCCTGACACGGAGCTGTGGGTAACATTCCACACTCCAGCTCTGCCCTAAAACTGACCTCTCACCACCAGCTCTCTGAAATTAGTCCTGAAAAGCAGCTCAGTTTGGGGCATTAAAAACTTCCCTGGCAGGTGCTGAGTTTTCCTGTGCATCCTCCAGGTGGGAGCTCCCTCAGGATGCCAGAGAAATGTGTATTTTGGTTAATTAACCCCGTTAATGACCCGAGTTTCCATCAAGGCAGGAGTGGCTTTGCTCTTGTTCTACTCAAGTGTTACATGTTGCTGCTTTCCTGGATCTTGAGGCACTTTATTCCCTTCTCCTCCTGTTGCTGCTGCTCTTCCAGATTTTACCCCCTGGTGTTTCCTGCCCTTCCTTTGTGCTTTGCCTCAGTTTCTTCAGGTCTTTGTTCCCTAAATCTCTTGTGCTGCTTTCTCTGCTCCCCTGTCCTGTCATCACTATTCCCACCCTGTCTCCTGAGCTCCCTCAGTGCTCCTGGCTTGACTTAGAACCTGCTCCAGAATTTTTCTGCTCTGCTTTAAGCCCTGGATTTCATGGATATGATTAACGGGAACATTTCCATTTTGCATCAAGCTATTTCACTGTTAGGAAGTTGGTTTTATCCTTTTCTTCCAAAGATTTCAGCCTGAAGCAAAGAGCTTCCTCCCTTCTTTCCTTCCCATCCATCCTGTGACCCCTCAGGGCTGTGGGGTCTCTGCTGGAAGGGGCAGAAGTTGGGAATGCACTTGGTTCTTGCCATACTCCTGGAAATTTTGTAGGATTTAAGGCTCAAACTGGTGGTTCTGTCCAGCTCCAGATTTTTATAGGTATTCAGTGCCTTCCTGCTCCATCAGAGGTGCTGGAACTATCAGTTCCCACATCATATCCAAGGGGTATTGGGTAAAAAATGTTGGGGAAAGCTTTTTATTCACCATATAAAGGCTCAGGCACAGAGGGAGGAATTTAATGAATGGAAATAATAATGCTTCCAATGCAGTGTTTTCTCCTTAGTGGCTGTTCCAAATCCCTCATCACCCACAGCTTTATCCTTTGGGTGCTGCCAGCCCTTCCCTACTGGTTCCAGTTCACCTGCTCCCAGTTCAGCACCTGCAGCAGCAGGACAGTTAGTTGTACACAAAGCTCAAATTTGGAGGTGCTGCTCAAACTCTTAATGAGCCTTAATTAAGAGCAGCACAGAGCAATGAAAAGCAGAATCTGAGCCTGCTGCCAGCACCAGGCACCTTTGAGAGCCACAAATCCAGAAGGAAAGGCCCTCCAAGATGATCCATTCCAGCCCTGCAGTGCCTCAGTGTCCAAGGTACAGATCCAAAACCTGGCTGGAATTTCTCCCTTCTGATTTTGCACCTTTTGGGGCTGTTTAATTAACAGGAGTGAAGAAATTGGGCCTGCAAAAAAGAGCTGCTCAGAATTCCAGCCCTGACTGCTCTGCCTTTGGCCTTGGACAAATGCACTGACAGAAGTGAAAGGTTAAAAATATTATTTAAAATGTATCCTGGGCTTAACTTTCAATATTGGAGTTTAAAAAATCAACTTAAGTAGCAAAGGGCTTTTCTCTCACTGCCTTTAGAGCTCTGTCAAGGCTTCTTAATCTCAGTGCTGGCCTTTAAGTTAAAAAACCTTGGATATCATTAAGCTTTGGAAAAAATATGTTATAAAGGAACTGAAGCAGATGAATTTAAATTTCTGTAGCATCTCCTCAATTTTCTTCTCCCCTTTTTAAGGGGGAAAGCCTGTAATTTTAAATATTTCCAGTAAAGCTGTGAGAGTTCAGTGGGAGCAAATTGGGCCTTTCAATGGTGCATCCAGGTCCTTGCAGGTGAGGATGGGCAGGCAGAAGGAGCATCTCTGTTCCACCACGTGCAAGCCATGAAACACTGATCAATTAAGGAGCAATTAATGCTTCATTCCCTAATTTGAAATATTCCAGAGCTCAGGCTGTGAAAATTCAGCTCCATCTCTTTTGTTGTGTAATGAAAAGCTTCTCTTTCCTGACTCAAAAACAAGAGGAGGAAGCCCCAGATCTCTTGGTTTGGGGAATTCTCCACTTTGTATTTTGGATCCCAGCACTGACGGAGACACAGGGACTGTCTGGGGGCAGAGAATCCAGAGGGAACAGCTGGAGGGAAAGTCCTGCTCTGTCTTTTGGGAACAGCAAGTGCCATCTGGCTCCCACCAGGGAGGGTGCTTGGCAATTTTAGCTGCCAAATCCTCACTTTCTTCCCTGAGAACGTGTGACCTGCTTTGAAGAGGCTTTCAGCTCACTGAGCTGTGCACAAGCAATGCTAGAGACACTTTTTTGGGCTGAAAATGCACCTAATTATTGTGTTTGCTCCAAAACCTCACCGTGAAAAGGCTGGAAATACGAGGGGTTTGTGAGCCTGGCTGAAATTCCCAGTGCCCTGTGCTGATCCAGGCAGCTTCAAACCTGCAGGAAAGGAATATTTGACTCAACTTGGAGCAAATGAAGCCAGTTTTGTACCAGACAGGGTTGTGCAGCTGCAACCAGAGGCAGCTTTGCCTGAGTTTTGAAGATTTTGTTGAAAGATAAAAGGCTGCTCATGGGAAGTATTATTATATCCCTGGTTCTTGCCTGAGCTAAAGTCAAACCATCTTATCTGTGAGTTAGAAGTTAATTTTTTCCTTTTGTAACTGGTTTTGAAGACAGGAAGAAATTGGTTTGGTTTTAAGGCACCAAAAAAAAATCCCAGTTTCTTGTGAGGGGTGAAATCTGGGGGTTTCTGCTCTGCCACTTTAGTCAGTGTTGCTTGATGTAAAATACTTCCAATAGGCATTTTTGTGGGGGGTTGTGGTGTTTGTGTAACCAAAGGAGAGCAGAAAAAAATGAAAAAGTCCCAAATTAGCAAAAGAACCCAAACAACCCCTTCAAAAACCCCTTAGAATCAACGTTCAGGATTTCAGATAGTTGAGATAACCTTGTGATTTGCAAATTAAAAAAACCTCCTAAAACAAAAAAAGCTAAACCTTCCAGATTTGGAAAGATTTGGGATAATTTGTGATTTGCAGATTACTTTGAGACACATTAAAACTGGAATTAAACTTGCTGTCCTGGTCCATCATTAGCCAGCCAGCTTTCCTTTCATTCCCACCTCCCAATTTCTTTTTTCTGCTGCTGATTTTACCTTTGAACATCTTGGCTTTGCTTTGGGGCAGGTACAATCTGAAGCCAGAATTTGGCTCATTGGTTTTGGAGAAACTTGCTGGCAGTCCAGGGAAATACACCCCCAAAAACCCCCACTGCCTGGATTTTGTGAACCCTTTTCACTTGGACCATCATTTATTGTGTTTCTTATCATTTCTGCTGATGGAAATTAATAGGAAATCATTACAACTGCTGGATGCTCTGGGTTTTTATAAGAGCTTTAATAGCTGTTGTGGAGGTGAATGTGTTATCCTCATCACCTGAGCTGGTGGGGAAAACATATTTACTTCTCCCCATCACTCTAAAGGTCTCGATGTCAAACACAAAAAGGCATTTGCTTCACTAAATGCTTTTTTTTTTGATGCTGCTTATTTGCAAGAAATCAGAAAACAAATTTCCTGAGTCCATGTGCCCCTGACAGCTTTGATATTTCTGGTGCCTCTCCAGGCTGACCTTTGTGTTCACACAAACTTCTCAGCCACTTGGGCAATTAAAATCCCTGCTTTAAACTCCCTCTTGAAGCCAATAATTTGTCCAAGGATTTATGAACTCACCATCAAGCTTTGTGTGCTCAGGAAGGGTATAATTTGCTTCAGACACATCCTGCTCAGAGCCTCTGGCACCAGGAGGGAACTGCTGCCTTTCATTTGGCTTTGAACTCCTCTGGAGCCAAAACTTGTGAGCCAGAACCAACTTCAGATGTGCAGAGAAACAAGAGCTGGTAGGAAGCTCAAAATGTGACTTTTCTGCTTCTCTGGGCCCTGTTGGTGTTGAGGTCACCTCATGTTTATCAATCAGCTGATTGATGTCTGTGCACTTTTGAGGGCTTGAGGAGAGCACAGGCAGATACTGGTCTAGTGGGAGATGGCCCTGCCCATGGCAGGGGGTGGAACAGGATGAGCTTGAAGGTCCCTTCCAATCCCATCCTGTGAAATTCCAACCTCAGGCTCCATCATATGGGAAGGGTAGCACAGTAGTCTGGGCCAGTATTGGAATCAGTTCTTTGGGCAATTTAAACTCTCTTTCCTCCTTGAAGATGCTGTGAGAAGCCAAGTTTGTGAATTCATGGAATCCCAGAACAGTTTGGGTTGGAAGGGACCTTAAAGATCACCCAGTGCCAACCCTGCCATGGGCAGGGACACCTTCCACTAGCCCAGATTGCTCCAAGCCCTGTCCAAGCTGGCCTTGGACACTTCCAGGGATGGAGCAACCACAGCTTCTCTGGGCAGCCCATCCCAGGGCCCCATCCAACCTGGCTTTTCAGGAATTCCAACCACCTTTTCCTTCTTTAGGTGATAAACCACAGAAATATGGGTTCTTTGGGGTGAGCATCCCGTGGTTTCCCACTTTACTCCCCGTAACCAGAGTTGTTTTCCCCCCTCCCTGCAGATCTTTGGGTACTGATGGACGTTTCAGACAGCCCTGAGCGCAACCCCTGCTCTCCTGAGGAAGAGGACCAGCAGCTTTCTGATGAAGAAGTCCTGAAGGAGAGCGGCTCGGAGCGGGAGCTCGATGGAGAGGGTGGCCAAGGCAGCGTTGTGGGTGAGGAGGAGGAGGATGCAGGCAGGGGACTGAGCCGTGGGGAGGAGGAGGAGGAGAACCACTCGGATGAGGAGGATCGGTTAAGCGAGGCCAAGTCTCAGGAATCCGACACCAACGAGCAGGGCGTGGAGCTGAAGAGCCCCCGAGCTCGGAAGGGAGAGGAGGAAGACAGGACCAATGACCTCGGGGATGAAGCGTCCTCTGTCACCCGGGAGCTGGATGAGCACGAGCTGGACTATGATGAGGAGGTTCCCGAGGAACCCAGTGCTGCTGCTGCAGAGGAGGATGGGGAGAAAGCTGCTGGGGAGGATGATGAGGAAGAGGAGAAAGGAGATGATGCCGCTGAAGATGAGAAGAAATCCAGCAGCAAAAGTGACGATGAAAAGGACGGCCAGGATTCCCTCAAGGAGAAGAAGAAAGAAGAAGATGATGGAGAAATTGATGATGGAGAAATTGATGTAAGTAGGAGGTGGGCAGAGGCCTGCAGGGACAGGCCTGTGCTCGTGATTCTGAGCTCTGTGGCTCCCAGATTGCAATTCCTGCCTCCTGTGCCAGGATTATCCATGTTAGCTGTGTCCCAGCTGAGCCAGGAACCTGGAGGTAAGACCACTCCATGGACCATGTGCTGTCCCACAGCTTTGTGTCAGATATTATCAGAGCCATCCCAAATGAGCTTTGTACCCTTTGGCTGTAAAAGGGCTCCAGTGCTTTAAGAAACTGTTCCATCTCAGCTCCCAGAGGACTTCCCAGCAACTCCCTGAGCCATGGATTAGGTGTCCATGAGCTGAATCAGTTTAGATTTGATGCTCTGGGAGTGCCTGTGGGGCTCAGATCATCAGGTGTCTGGGGTAGATCCCTGATTTTGAGCTCTTTGTTGGGATCCAGCAGGATCTGGATGTGTGGAAGAGGAGTGGAAGGTGCTGGGCTTTCTGGAAAACACCTAACACGTGGTTCAGGGATGTGCAGTTCTGTTTCACAGCCCTGAATAAACACAGCTATTAAAAAAAAAAATTCCAAAATGGGGTTTAATTGCCATGGGAGTTAGGGAAAATATATCTTTATCCATATTTGTGTTCAGGTGGGAAGCTCTGCAGTGCAGCAGTTGTTTAATGCAGCTTAATACCAGTTTCCCTCTTGCAGGAGGATGAAAACAGGACAAAGTGATTCCAGCAGTAGAGTAAAAAACCCCCTGTGGGCTCCTGCTCTGGAATTCAGTCTGAACACTGGGAGTGCACAGGGAAGCTGCTGGACCAGAGCACCTGGCTGGCTCTCCATTCCAAAACTGCACCTGCACAGCTGGACTAGGTTGTGGGAGTATCCTGGGGCCAGGCAAGGAAGCAGTGGAGTGTCATGGGGTCACTGGTGGACCTTTTCAGCTGAGGAGGGGACATGGTGTGTCCTTCCAGTCCCCATTCCTGTGTGTCTGACTGGCCACATGCTTGGGAAGCTCATGGAGCCTCACTGGAGAGACCCTCCTCCCTTTTTATTGGACAGTTGTATTTTGGGTATTTTTTACTCTTCATGGTTCTCTGACAAGCTCAGTTGCTTTAAAAAAAAGGATGGAATTTCCCTCCATTGTGCCCATTCCAGCAGGTGATTTTGTTAAACACGTGCTTTCCAAAGGTTTTGTGTGTTTCTGATTCAGTTAGAAGGAATTCTGGCATGTTGTTCAGTGCAAAACATTCCTGGAGTCCTGAGTCCATGCCTGCTCCTTGATTAAAATATGAATGCTTTCCTTTAGAGTGCAGGGCATTCCTGGGAGTGCTCTCCTTACAAAGCAGGAGATGAATCTGGACCCTGGTTTTCATACATTGACTCATAACAGCATTCCCAGCTGCCTGATTCCAAGGAGACCTCACAGAAATAAATACTTGCCCTTTTGTTCAAGACTTCACACAGTTCTTTTGAAAGCAGCAGAGTGGAGCTGGTTATTCCATTCACTGATCACTGAATGCCATGCCCAGCTTTGGGGATCTCTGCCTTTTTTAATGCTTTCAGACTCCTGCTTGGAGGAAGGGAAATATTAATGCAAATTTTAATTGGAGTATAAGTGTGGGCTTTTAAATCCATTGCTGCTCAGGAGAGCTTTCCATGTCTGGCTGTTGGGAATGCAGCAGGAGAGGCTGTTAACCCACCTCTCTGTCCATCCTTTATTTATCTACAGCCAGGTGGTGGGTTTTGCCTCTTTTCCAGCTGCTAAATCGATCAAAGGAGGGAATTTTCCTCCTCTTTTCCACACAGCAAACTGCTATTTGCCAGGCACAGGGAAGGCCCCTCCAGATTCTCCCTCTCCAGATCTGTTTCAAGGGCTGGAAACAGAGAAATGGAGGCCGAGAGAGGGAAGACCTGGGTGTTTTTATCCTCAAAACCTCATTTCCTTCCCTGATAACCTCTGATAACTCCCTGGCCATTTATACCTTTGCCTTCTGCATCACCAGCCCCTTTTGACTTTCCAGGTGCAGCCTAACAAAGCCAGGGAAGGTTGTTTTTTGCCTGAAGAACAAAGGCAGGGGCTGGTACTTTAAAGTTCCAGTAACTTCTGGAGCTGTTTTGTTATTTCACACTCGTTCCCTGTGGTTCTTAATTTTGGAGCAACCTCCAGCTCCCAAAATTTCTTTCTGGGGCTGCTGTGCCTGGGAATGACGCAGAGTTTTGTCTGAGCTGATTCACAACTCCTGTGTGAGGCTGAGGAGTAGAAGGAAAGGTGTCAAGTTGATGCTGGAGAGGACTGGAAAAATCTGTGGGGCTGATCCACAGGTGATTTGGAGTCTTTAATGTATCAGGTAAAATGATGCAGCTTAAATCCTTGGTTTGTGGTGCAGCCTCGGGATGTCCAGACACCTGAAGGCCTCTCCTCCAGGGCAGCCAGTGACAGGACAAGGGGAAGTACCCTCAAGCTGTGCCAGAGGAGGGACAGGTTGGACATCAGGAGGAATTTCTTCATGGAAAGGGCTGTCAGGCATGGGAAGGGGCTGCCCAGGGAGGTTTGGAGTGCCCAGCCCAGGAGGTGTCCAGGGAATGACTGGACATGTCACTCATGGGGGACAAGGTGGGCATCAGGCACAGGGTGGACTTGATGATCCCATAATTCTGTGGCTTTCCCCCAGAAACACCAAAACTGTTGCATCTCCCTGCTCCTGGCAGCCTGTGGTGAAGGTGCTCTGGGGGATTTGTTGTAACTTTCTGTTGTTTTTCTCTTGTGTTTTTGCTCCAGGGTGTGTTTTCAGCGACTGATATTTGACCATATTGTGAAATGTCAAGTCGCTGCAGAAAATGCACCAGGTGAAATGTCAGCTTGTCTGTCTGTTCCAGGACGATGACTTGGAGGAGGGAGAAGTGAAAGACCCCAATGACAGAAAAGTGAGGCCACGTCCCACCTGCCGGTTCTTCATGAAAGGTAACGATGCCCTGTGGGGCTGGAGGAAACCAAAGGGCTGCAATTTGTCTTGTTTGGGGTTTTTTTTTACCCATTAAGCTGCTGTCACGTGATGAATTCTGCCCCAGGTGTCCTCAGTGTCACCTTCCTGGTCCTTGGTGGCCTGTGCTGAATTTACATAGAGCCACCATGCAAAAAGGGCTTTGCTCTGAGTGTGCTGAGCCTGGAGGGAGCAAATAAAGGAAAACTTGCAGGTGTTTTTGGAATAAAACAGAAGTTGTTGCCCCATCCCTGGAAGTGTCCAAGGCCTGGTTGGACAGGGTTTGAAGCAACCTGGTCTGGTGGAAGGTGTCTCTGCTTATGGCAGGGAGTGGAACTGGATAAGCTTTAAGGTCCTTTCCAACCCAAACCATTCCATGATTCTATTTTTCTGTAATTCCCCTTAATAGGATATTCCCTAAAGTTTGTGCAACTGCACAGCAGCTGTCTTAGACTATCCTGCCATTTTTTTAGCACGGAGAGCAGATTTTATAAAAGCTTTATTTAAACTTAGTGAAACTCTCTTCTGCTTTCTTCAGCTTCATCTCAATGTTTGCTCATTTATTTGCTTTTATTGACAATCTCCCTTGAGACAATTCATGAAAATCTGAGATGAAGAGACGGGTGGAGTCTCCACTCCTTGCGTCAGTGGCCTGTGCAATGTGGGGGTTTCCAGAACTGTGGCCACCAGATATCCCATGTTGGCTTCCTGGATGTCTTCTGCTGGGGCACAGCCTTTTTGGTGCTGCTGCTGGAACAGGGAAATCCCTGGGCAGGGAGAGCTGTTTGTTCCTGAGGTTCTAACGTGACAAACACCTCGTGGAGCCTGGAATATTTGGTCAAAGTTCAGGCTGAGGGATCTGCCCCAGTTGTTGTGCTTTGATTTGACGTCAGGGCAGGGAATGCTGCTCCTGCTCAGCCCTCAGGCAGGGCTGTCACCCCCCCAGGCAGGTGCTGCTCACGTGGCCAGGGGAAGGCAGTGGGAATTTTGTCCTTGAGGAGCTCTCCCGTGGGTGTGGCACGAGTGGCTTGCAGAGCTTCATGTGTGGCCACTCTGACATGGACAACAGGGCCTTGTGTCAGGATCAGGTGTCTCAGCCCCTACACTTGGTGCTGAGGCTTGGCCAGAGGGCAGGATTAGATGGGATGTTGGGAGGGAATCCTTCCCTGGGAGGGTGGGCAGGCCCTGGCACAGGTTGGGCAGAGAAGCTGTGGCTGCCCCTGGATCCCTGG
>JAXCLP010000020.1:18947854-18973060 GCA_035584035.1 Lepidocolaptes lacrymiger
AGGCCCTGGCACAGGTTGGGCAGAGAAGCTGTGGCTGCCCCTGGATCCCTGGAAGTGCCCAAGGCCAGGTTGGATGGGACTTGGAGCAACCTGGACTAGTGGAAGGTGTCCCTGCCCATGGCAGAGGGGGGGACTGGATGAGCTTTAAGGTTCCTTCCAACCCAAACCATGCTGGGATTCAACAGCCTGGCTGACAGTTGAAGGAAGAAGTGAAAGATGCAAAACAGAACCTGCACAGAAGAGTGTTTAGCTTGGCATATTTAACTAAATAGTGACATTTTAACTTATTAAATGCAAGTTAAACTGTACAAATGTCCTTAAATAGCACAGGTATATATGAGTGTTCCAACACATGCCTGATTTCCTGCTTGAACTGTGTGTGCTGAGATACAGGAGCTCTATGAAAGTTTAATTCAGTGCTGTGGCTTTGCTTAATGCACAGCCTTAGATTAAAGAAATGGTTCAGCTGCATCAACTTTTAGCCCTGGAATACAAATGAAAACAGGACTGTGAAGATGTTCTTGGCACCTTATGACAGTGCTCCTGCTCTTTTAAATTCCTGAAATTGCTATTTCACAAACTCTACAGTAGTAAATTACGGATGCGCCGGAGGGTGACACAACACTGTAGTGATGTCACCTCTGTTAACGTGACCTGCAAAGAGGTGACACCATGGGAATCCCCCTGAATTCTCCAGAATATGGGACAATCCCCTTTGCCACACTTTTTGGGCATTATTAACCTGTTATTTTGGGTTCAGCCCATGGAGGCCTCGCTCGGCACCTGCAGCAATGGCTTTGCACCCTCCCAGTGCTCCTGCACTGCTGGTTTGGTGACACCACAGCACTAGGACAGGGATTATTTTCACTGGATAACGTGGCATGTGCTTAATCCTGTGTTCTGCAGGGAATAAATGCAGATACTGAGCACAAGAGGAGGATTTCACAGTGTCTGTGTGCAGACAACCTCTCCCTCCCTGATTAATCAGTGCTGGGATGGACCAGTGCCTAAAGGGAGCTGGAGAAGGAATTTGGACAAGGGCCTGGAGGGACAGGGCAAGGGGGAATGGCTTCCCACTGCCAGAGGGCAGGGTTAGATGGGATATTTGGAAGGACTTCCTCCCTGGGAGGGTGGGCAGGCCCTGGCACAGGTTGCCCAGAGAAGCTGTGGCTGCCCCTGGATCCCTGGAAGTGTCCAGGGCCAGGCTGGACAGGGCTTGGAGCAACCTGGGCTAGTGGGAGGTGTCCCTGCCCATGGGACAGGGTGGGAATGGATCATCTTTCAAGTCCCTTCCAGCCCAAACCATTCCATGGTCATCTGCTGAGCAGTGTCCAGCTGTCAGAGTGCTCTGAGCCCCAAACTGAGCAGCACTGAGTGAGAGCCAGAGCGATTCCCAACTCCAGTGGCAGGTGCTAAATAGCACAGTGGGGTTCCCATCCAGCTTTCCACAGGGAAACACAACCCAGGGGATGGATCCAAGGGGTATTTGCACACACAGGCTCCTGTGCACCCTCCTCATCTTTGTGATGGAGTGAAAAAGAGAATTTTTGCAGTAACTGTGTGCATTTAATTCTGAAGTCTGACTGGCAGATTTTAAGTAGGTGTATGTGTTTGGGAATAAAAATGCACAGAATCAGATGGATAAGGAACAACATTTCCACACAGTCTACTTCAGGAGTTAATTTACAAGTCAAGTATCTCCAGTTTGCCTATTTTATAATAATTTGCCTCTGAAAAGGTGAATTGAATATGGGAAACAAATCCCTTCAGGGAAATCTGTGTTGTTTGTGTTCTGGTGAAATAGCTGAGTGTCTGTTTCTACAGGAATCACATCTAGGCCAGGTTGGACAGGGCTTGGAGCAATCTGGGCTAGTGGAAGATGTCCCTGCCCATGGCAGGGGGTGGAATGAGACGAGTTTTAGGGTCCATTCCCATGCAAACCATTCCATGATTCCATAGTCTATATGACATGAGTCAAGAACAAACCTGAGCACATCTCATCCCTTCTGAGAGCATCTGTGGTCTGTACCCACTGGCTTGATCACACCTGAAAATTGTCATTTTTTCCAGTGACAAATCTGTGAAGAAGCTTGCTGCCCTTCCAGTCCCTCAGCCACTCAATAAAATTACAACAGCTGCTCCAGAGCCAGCCAAGCCAGGGGATAATCGGGAGGCGAGGAGGAAGGAACGTCAGACACGGACTCCACCCAGGAGGTAAGAGAGCTGAGGGTGGAGGGAGCTTTGATCTCCTGGGAGATACAGCAGATGCTGCTGCTTCTCCAGAGTACCACCAGGGCTCTCAGTATTGGAGGAGAAATCCATTTCCTGGGGCAGGGACGAAATGGGAAGAGAGGGAAGGAGTTAGGGGGGAATGTTCAGCACAGCGAGTGGTTCCTGTCCCTGGTGGCAGCTGGGGGGTGAAGTGGGTGGAGTACATGAATTGTGTCAAAATCAGGGTTTGGAGTGGGGGGAAAAGGGTGTGTTTGGTCAGAGGCAGATCTGGTGGGATGGAGGGTCGAGCTCTGTGGTGTGGGGTTTGGAGCCTGTTGACTGCACACCACAGGCAGGAGTATCCCTGTGTGGTCCCAGGAGCATCCAGCAGTTCCCCAGGAGGAGAGGAGGGGAAACTCCACTGCTTTCACTGGCCCAGTACACATCTTGCTGGCTCCCTGCCCTGCTTTCCCTTCCTGCCTTCATCCTGTGTGACTCCAATATTCCCAGTGACTTGTTCTGTCTGTGTGTTACCCAGTTTTGTTGCTTTTTTTCTGTTCCCTTTGCTTTTGAAAGGAGAGAGGCTTCTCATGGCTTTCAAACAAGGAGCACTTGCCTGTATTTAAATATATTTATCAGGCTTCATCCATTGTACTGTATTCAAAATGCTACAGGATAAATGCAGGCAGCATTCCCTGGTTTTGGAGGGACAGGAATCACCTGAGCACAGCTGGAGCTCCTCATGCATCCTTGTAACATTAGAAATCATGGCATAGCAGAGTGGTTTTCTTGGATCATTGAAGATTTTTGAAGATGGCTCTAAGTCTGTTTTCCACTAAGGTTTTTAGAAGCATCCAAAGTCAGTTCTCAGTTTTCCATGGGATTGTATCTCCTGCTTCTTCCCAGAAGCTGAGGGAAAGGTCTGGGCTGTGCAGTGCTGTCTCAGTTGGTGAAAACTGATGATGGCAATTTCTTTTCTCTAGAAACTCTGTCAGTTCTAGTTTCAGTTTCTCTTATTTTAATTAATAATCCTCTCAGATTTTCAGCCACCTTCCCTTACTCTTTGTTCCAGTCTTGGATTTTCAGGGTGTTTTTTTTTCATGCTTATACCCACTGCCCTACACTCCCCAAATAACAAAACACCTCTATTTGTGTTAGCCTTGGTGTTCTAGTCCCAAAAATGTGTAGGGTTCTTTGTAGAGCCTGAAATGCAAGATAGTCCCACTGCATTACACAGTAAGCAATTCTAATCTGTAGGAAGCTGTCCTGGCGTAGAGTGAACGTTCTCAGTGCCTGGAGTGGTTTGGATTTAGGGTGAGAATAACCTTGATAACATGGATGTTTTGGTTGTTGCTCCGTAGCTTACCCTGAGTCAAGGACTTTTGAGTTTCCCATGCTCAGGAGGGAGGGAGCACGGCCAGGACAGCTGACCCAAACTGGTCACACCACAGAACACCATTCCCACTGGAGGAGGTGGCTGGAAGGGACCTGTGGCTGCTCAGGGCATCACTCAGGGGGTGCTTCATGTGTCTCTCGTGGGGTTTTCCTCCCTCTCTCTCCCCTTTTCCTTACAGTTATTAGTGTGTGAGGGTGTTGTTTGCTGTCCTGCAGGAGGACCATCAGTGGCAGCATCAGTGGCAGTGCCAGCAGCTACAGCGGCTCCAGCTCCCGGTCCAGGTCCTTGTCTCGGTCTCTCTCCAGATCTCATTCCAGATCATCCTCTGCCTCAGTCTCCCACTCCCCATCGGGGTCCAGGAAATCCAGGTACAGCCTTGACCCTTCCTTACTTTTATTTAATTAGGAGAGATTGTGACTGTTCTTCACTGGTGTAGTTTTCTTGCAGAGAAAACTCCCTGTAGCTTCTTCCAGTAGCAGAAGCTACAGGAGGGTGGTTGGATAAGGTTGGGTTTGTGTTTCAAACCCCAAGTCCTGAGTTATGACAGGAATACAGAGTTTGGAGAGGGGCTTTTCACAAAGGCATGGAGTGATAGGATAGAGGGGAATGGCCTCAAGCTGAAGGAGGGCAGGGTTAGATGGGATATTGGGAAGAAATTCCTCCCTGTGAGGGTGGGCAGGCCCTGGCACAGGGTGCCCAGAGAAGCTGTGGCTGCCCCTGGATCCCTGGAAGTGTCCAAGGCCAGGCTGGACAGGGCTTGGAGCAACCTGGGCCAGTGGAAAGTGTCCCTGCCCATGGCTGGATGACCTTTAAGGTCCCTTCCCACCCAAACCATTCCATGATTCTCTATTTTCCTTGTGGTTTATTCAAGGAAATTATCTTGTCATGTGTGCCCAACTGCCCATTTAACCTAAATTGCTACCAAAACATCTCCTTATGGCCAGGGTGATCCCACATCTAATTAATTTGCAAGTAAACAGTTTCAGGCTATGGGGCTTTGCTCTCTTAAACCTCTCCTAGCTGTGCATGTCCTTAGGGAAGATGCTTGGCCTGCAGGAGTGGTAGGTCAGAATATCCCTGAAAGGCCCAGCTAATGATATTTTCCTTTGCTGGCAAAGTTGCACAGCCAGTTCCCTTTGTGTTTAGCCCCAAGTGAGCAGTTGTAAGGCTGTTAGTCTGTGGGATGTGTAAACAGCAAACTCCCTCCAGCAAAGAGTCATGAAATAAACCTCTTTCAAGTCATCCAGTCACATTTTTACATCCGTTCACACACAGAAGTCCTTGAAAGCCCACAGGGCACAGCCTTGAAGTGCAGCACATCCCTGGGACACAGATAGAAGAGTAGACCTGTGGTGCTAAACTAGTGGATTAAGCAGGATTTGGCTCTGAGCAGCTCTAATTCACATCCCTGAACTCTGTGGAACTCCAAGCTTCAACATCCGCGTTATTTTACAGAAATCCAAACTTGTTTACCACATGCTTGCCACATTCATCAGCTCAGGGGTGATGCAAGAGGTTCAGAGAGCCAGGCACGAGTGGGAAAAATGAACACAGGAGTTGCTTGTGTGGCTCTGGGACTGTGGGTGCTGCTCCTCCAGCGGTGTGGGGAAGGGGGGAATGGAGGAAATTGGCTGTGTGCCCAAACCAGCTCTGCTGGGACATCCCTGTAGCCTGGAGAAGGAGCTTGTGGCTTGTGCTGTCACCATTGCAGCAGTCCATGTGACCCCTGAGAACTGAGCTCCACCATGTTTTGGTTGGATCTAAGGGAAAGGTCCTTCCCCCACAGGGTGGTGGGCACTGAATAGGCTGCCCAGGGCAGTGTGCACAGCCCCAAGGTTGCCAGAGCTCCAGGAGGGTTTGGACAACACTCTGAGGGACAGGGTGGGATTCTTGGGGTGTCTGTGCAGGGCCAGGGGTTGGACTGGATGATGCTTGTGGTCCTTTTCCATGAGTCTATGATGCCAGCAGGTACAGACTGTAGTTCATAGCAGGGCTGGTCTGTGCTGGAGCTGCCACAGCCTGTTCAGTTATCCCACTCCAACTTCCAGCCAGGGAGCCTGGATCTTGCTGGCAGGGCAGGTCGGTGTGACCTGTGGAACAGGCTGGAGAGGCTGCCTGAATATTCATGGAGTTAACATACAGCTGGAACGGTTTGGGTTTGGAAGGGACCTTAGAGCTCATCTAGTCCAACCCTCTGCCATGGGCAGGGACTCCTTCCACTATCCCAGATTGCTCCAACCCTGTCCAGCCTGGCCTTGGACACTTCCAGGGACAGGCAGTATTAGGAAGTGACCATCTTGGGGGCATCCTCTCTGTCATGACAGGAAATGTTTGCCAGCACCAGGAACCCCTGCCCTGAGCCACAACACTGACCTGTGCCAGCACACCTTGCTTTCACTCCTTGTTTCCCAGGCAAACAGTGACCTGTTTACATGTTGCCTTAATCCTGTTTGTAAATAAACATTACTTTCTAGGTGTACATCTGGCACATTTGGGAATTTTCATCTCAGCAGCACCCCAGAACACACAGCCTTTGCTCCTGCTCATTGCCTGCCTTGGAGCTTCCTGCCATCCAGCCAGGGCAATGGAAAAAGGCCTCCTGGCTGCCTGGTTGGTGTTGCTTTCTCAAGCTGTTGGTTCTTTGCAGGTCCCTGAGCGTGAGCAGCGTCTCCTCCGTGTCCAGTGCCTCGTCCAGCAGCAGCTCCGTGCGCAGCGCCGACTCCGAGGACATGTACGCGGACCTGGCCAGCCCCGTGTCCTCGGCCAGCTCCCGCTCCCCCACCCCAGCCCAGCAGAAGAAAGGTAAAGGTAGAGGTGCCTACTTGGCTCTTTTCAACTCTCTGGAGCCCTGGGAAAAGAAGGGAGTAGCAGTGATCCGTACACAGCTTGCTTGGGAATGCTGTGGGCTCCGGGAAAGCCACTGAGCAGAGACCAGGGGAGCCCAGAGGCTTCAGCTGGGGAAGGGAGACTGTATAGCAAATTTACATTCATATCCTTCCATGTTTGTCCCTCTGGCTGCCTCATGCCTTTACCTCCCTGAGAGTTCTGCCTCTCTCTTATTCTCTTTTACCCTTGGAAGGTGATGAAAATCCAGACAAGTCCAGTATCGTGTTGCTCTTTCTCTGTTGTTTTTAGACCGTAGCAGAGTTGACAGCAAAAGCCTTTTGTTCTTTGTGTTTTATGTTCCTTCTGGTTTCCTGAGTCCTTTAACCACGTGCTGTGCTAACTGGTGTGGGCTTTTTCCAGTCCCTGGGTCAGCATCCTCTTACCCTGCCCTCCAAAGGACTCAATCCTAAGCCACCACATCTGCTCTCTGCTTTCCACAGGAAAGTCAAAAAAAGAAGACAGTGCGAAAGAGGAGAAGCGGAAACGGGACGTGCCCGCCCAGCTCCTGAAATCAGCCAAGCCCACCCAGGGCAGCAAATCCCAGCAGGTGCTGCAGAGCCAGCAGCCCTCGGCCCCCCAGTCGCAGCAGGGCAGCTTCAGCGGGCACAAGGAGATCAAACTGACCCTCCTGAACAAGGTGAGGGGTGGGTGGCTGTGGTTCCCTCCTCGCAGGGATCCCAGCAGTGAGTGGGATGGAGCCGGGGCGGAAGGGGAGCTCCTCCAGGCTCTGTGCTGGCGGGATGAGCTCAGCTGGGTAGGTCTGGAGCTGGATTGGAGGGTGGCAGACAGAACCAGTCCGGCAGCCACACACCCTGTGGTGGCTTCAGGTTTGGGACTGTGTTGGCGGCTTCCCTGGGGCACATTCCTACTTGCAGCTTCAAGGGCTCTTCCCTCTTGCTCGAAGGCTGCAGCCGCAGTGCCGCGTGTGCCAGGGCCGTTCCCACTGGCATCGTGCTCCCGGCACGCTCCCCAGCACGCTCTCCTCCCACTGGGGCAGGCTGCTGACGAGTCAGCCACTGAGTCAGGAGGGGAGAAGTGTGCCCACCTGGCTCTTCCCCCTTCCCCAACCATCCCACTGCCCCAGTTTGGAGCCTCCGGCGGCGATTGCAGTGCGGATCATGTGGGAGAGTTTGGCCCGGTGGGGCTTTGCACCAGGGCAGGGTGTTGGCCCCGCTCACGTGGGCAGGTTCCTGTTTTTGAAGCGTTAATATTTCGCTCTGACAGCCCAAATTCCCCGGGCAGTCTGAGGCTGCACATTTCTCTACTTCCCTGTGCTCTGACGTGGGGCGGCTTTATCGAGGCCAGGAAGCTGCTCCAGAGGGAGGAGTGTGCAGTGACACATGACTGGCAGCACCCCCAGAGCCTGCAAGCTCCACATGCCTCCTTGACATCTGCTATCCTTGGTGCTGCTGGGAAAAATATCCCAAAAAGCTGCAGTTTTCCTGTTTCTATTCAGAAAACAGCACAGTGTTAACCCCCAGTGCAAAGGGATGTTGCTGTTGGCTTCTGGTGGTTGGGAGTTACATGGATCCAGGGATGGTTGGGACTGGTGTGTGGGAAGAGTTTAGTGGGAGAGGTGGTTGCATGAGCCAGGCAGCATCACAGGGAGGTGATGGTTCCCTGGAGGGAAGTGGCTGCTCAGCTCCGTTGTCTCTTCTAATTCTATTTCAGGCAGCTGACAAAGGAAGTAGGAAGAGATACGAGCCAGCAGACAAGGACAGGCCAACCTCTCCTCCAGCCAAACGGGCCAACGTGTCCCCTGACAGAGGTGAGACATCAGCCATCCCAGTGCTCCTGGCCTGGCTGGGTTCCTGCTCCAGGTTCCTGCTCTGTGCTCCAGGCAGTGCTCGTGTGACAAATGTCCCATGAAAGCCTCTGCTCCAAGAATTCAGTAACCAGGAAGATTAATTACAGTCATGTGTCCTTCCAAAACCTCAGAGTGTGTGATTGCCACCAGATAACGGGGCTGTGTTGACCATCCCGCTGCAAAACCACAGCAGAGGGGAGGCCCTGGGGTGGGTGAGGTCACACCAAACCTTGCCATGCTGTCCCACAGGGCATGTAGTGGCTCTACTGTGGCCATGAAAGTCCTCTCCAAAACCAAAAATAGCCCCCTTGATTTGAAGACAGAATGCTCACCTCCACATCCATCCCTCCATGGCCTCCTGCTCGCTGCTGGTGTCCTTGAATGTGGCTGTGGAAGTCAGGGGAGGTTTAAATTGGACATTAGGGAAAGTTTTTTTCAAGGGAAGAGTTGTCAGGCATTGGCATGGGCTGCCCAGAGCAGTGGTGGAGCCCCCATCCCTGGAATTGTTCAAAAAAATGTGTGGATGTGGCACTTGGGGCCATGGTTAGTGGTGGACCTGGTGGTGGTGCTCGGTTAATGATCTTAAAGGACTTTTCCAACCTTAATCATTCCATGATTCTAAGTCATAAGAGTTTCCTTCAGTGCATCATGGATTCTCTGCCTTGGATTCCAGTGCATCCTAATGGATCTTATCCTGACAGACAGGCTTGTGGCGGTGCTTAGAAAGGGAGTGCAGGCTGCCAAGGCTCTGGGATGGATGGATGCAATAACTGCCTGCATCACCCATCCTGTGAAATGAGATGATTTCCCCACTCGTGGGTGACACAACCTGCTCTGCCCTGGATGTTTAGAAAGACTTGGGCTTTCCAAGTGTTCTCCCAGGCCCCAGGTCCTCACCAGAGGCAGTAACACCTCGGAACACCCAGCTGGTGATCCAGAGAGAGGGACCTCAGTGCCACATTCCAGCCTGTGCTGTCGCTGCCAGAAAGCAAAGGGGGGTGGGGGGAGCTGGCAGCCAGAGGTGGCTGGTTGTGACGTCGGAGCCAGCACTGCCACGTGATGTTGTTTTCCCTGGTGGCTCAGCTGTAGGTGGATCTTGTTGACTCTGGGCCCCGGCCAGCAAGAATTTGTGTGCTAATAACCTGGTTGCATTCGACTCCTGCAAAGGCAGCGTGGAAGGGACTGGGTGAGGTTGAAGTTCACTGGGGTCTAGTTCACAGCTGCTGCTGAGTTGCAGACGAGTGAATGGGCCTACCCAGCACCTTTTATAGATACAAACATAGATGTCACTCTGTACTTCTTGTCTGGGTGTTATGAAGCGATTTTTAAGGTGTAGCAAGTCATGACATCATGGAATGGTTTGGGTTGGAAGGGACCTTAAAGCCCATCCAGTGCCATCCCCTGCCATGGGCAGGGACACCTTCCACTAGCCCAGATTACTCCAAGCCCCATCCAACCTGGCCTTGGACACTTCCAGGGATGGGGGGTCCAAGCCCTGAAGCCTCAAATCCCAGTGGCAAACATACCTTGGGTGAGTTGGGACTGAGCCCCTCAGTGGCCCAGCCCCAGACTGGTCAGTGGTGGTGTCCCCAGTCTGTCTCACCTGGATCTGTGGTGTCCAGAGCTTGTCTGTCACAGTGTCCATCCTCAGGAGCAGAGGGATGCCCTGGCATGTCCAGGTGCTGCTGCCATGAGGGACTGAGCACCTTTACAGGACCCCAGTGAGCTTCCCAACATCCCTGAGTCCCCGTGGCAGCTCCAGGCAGGGCACCATGTGCTGAACAAACCCAGGGGTGATGGTGCCTCAAGGGTGGTCCTGCTGGCTCCAAAAGCAGCAGAGCTGCCCTCACTTGTCCCTCTTTGAGCCAGTACACCCTGTGACCCAGCCAGTGCAGAGCCAGCAGGTTTGCAGGCCAAAAATGCCATGGAGGAGCTTTATTCCAACATCTGGAGGATGAGGAGAGGCCGGTGCCCTCCCCACAGCTGAGGGTGTGTACAGGGGACTGTGGGGCACAGCCCTCACCGACTTCTCTGCTCCCCCTGAAGTGGTGGGACTGCAGGAGGTTCTTTTCCTGCTGGACTTGGCCTTTCTTTGGCATGCTCTGGTCTCAAACGAGCACTGATCCAGTGCTGGGAGGGTTCAGCAGGTGGGGGAGTGACCTGTGCCTTGGTGACAAACAGGAATATCTCCCCTTTGTGTTCCTCTCCCGACAGGCTCTCGTGACAGGAAGGTGACTGGGAGACTCTCATCCCCCAAACAGGAGCGACAGAGGGGCCAGAACCCGAAACCTTCCCCTGCCCAGGCAGACAGGTGAGTGCTGCCTGTTCTCCTGGCTCCCCTGGGCCAGGCTGGGCTCACAGCTTCCCAGAGGCAGCTCTCTGGCCCTAGTGCCCAGTTGCCATGGAGCACAGCAGGAGGAAGGACGCAGAGCTCCCTGGGCAGGTGCCAGGGGTGCTCAGGGCCCCGTGCTGAGCCATTCCAGCTCAGACACGAGCCGGAGCCCAGGGGTTTTCTTGAGGTCAGCCCCAGCAAGAGGAGCCAAGTGGGTCAGGTGTAAGCTCAGTCAGTGCCTCATTAGCATAGTGTTAATGAGCAAGAGTGTACAACCCCTTCACCCGCTGCTCAACTCCTCCTGGCATCTGACTCCAGTGCCTGATTCCCGTTTTTCCCAGCCTGGCTCACCTTGCTGCTGTGACATGTTAAAATGTGTCCCCTCACAGGCCTGGCTTTGCACCTTCCCATCCCCTGAGGTGACAGGTGACCAGCTCACATCCTGCTCCTGCTGCCAATATCCCGTTGCACTGGACATGTTGCTCCAGGGGCTGAAGGGTTGTGGAGCACCTGTGGCACACCTGGGGTTCCCTCAGTCCTGTACCCAGATGATTTGCCTTTCTCCAGTGTCATCTCTTCAAGGATCTCTGGGAGTAAATGCATCCCAGTGTTCCTTGGCTGGCACCACTTGTGCCATCCCTCCTCTTCTCCCAGCTTGGGCCATGAATGAGCCTCAATTTCCATGTCCCAGTCTTCCCAAACCAAAACCTCACCCCACTGCCACAGTCCTGTCCTGCCTCAGGTCCTGTTTTCCAGCAGTGGCAGGAACCTCAGCCATTCCAGCCTCATCCATGATTCCTGGCCCTCTAATCCTGCTGCTCTCTGGGTTGGCAGTGCCACGTGGTGGGTTTGATGTGCCCTGTGCCCAGCTGGGAGGGGCTTCAGACACACTGGGTTTTCCTCAGGACACAAGACCCAGTGGTATCACTGCAAAAGGGGCTGTCAGGATTTGGGATCATGGGAATGCTCCAGGACTTGTCTCCCCTCTCTGTATCTCTGCCACTCCCTTGAGCTGCTCCCTGCAGCCACGAGCTGGCACAGCCAATGGTGCAGAGTTTAATCTGGGAATCATCCTGGAACAGCTCGTTTTTTACTGTTTCAGCCTGTTTTCAACCCAAGGCCCTGTGTCTCCAACCTGTTTCCTCCCACTGGCTCTTGGAGTGATGTGTTAAATGTGGTATTTCCCGATGTTTTAGTTTAGATCAGAAATTGGGGAGAAACTGTCCCCTGTGAGGGTGGGCAGGCCCTGGCACAGGTTGGGCAGAGAAGCTGTGGCTGCCCCATCCCTGGAAGTGTCCAAGTCCAGCTTGGACAGGGCTTGGAGCACCCTGGGCTAGTGAAAGGTGTCCCTGCCCATGGGCTTTGAGGTCCCTTTTGACCCAAACCATGCCAACAGTTTACTGTGATTTAGTGGCCATGGTGGGATTCAGTTGAAACTTGGATTTGATGACCTTGGAGGTCTTTTCATCCTTAATGATCCCACCAGAGCACAAGCCCTTGGGGGGCTTTTCCAGCACCTCTCACCCACCTCTCTCTTCTCCCAGGAAACGCCAGCTCTCCCCTCAATCCAAGAGCTCCAGCAAAGTCACGAGTGTCCCAGGCAAAGGATCCGAGGCGGGTCCCGCGGCCGTCAAGGGGGGCAAGTCGAGCACCCTGTCCCGGCGGGAGGAGCTCCTGAAGCAGCTCAAGGCGGTGGAAGACGCCATCGCTCGCAAGCGGGCCAAAATCCCAGGGAAAGTATAGTGGGCCGTGCCCCCTTAGTGACTGTTGATGTTTTTATAAAGAGTGGAAAAGCGGCCACCTCGGGATTTTGCAGTTCTGTCTTCATTTTGGCCGCGATTCTTTTTAAAAAAAAACCCACACAAAACAAAAAAATTAAGGAAGTTTTGGTTCAGCCGAGACTCGCGGCTCCGGATCCGTGTAAATTCTGCACAGAGGACTCCAGCCCCGTGGGATGCTCCCACTTCTCCTCCCTCCCCTGCCCTCTTTGCTAGCCTCGAGTTGTATTCTCCTAGTTAGCCCTGCTGTGTGTTGAGTGTCTTCAGCAATGCAGTTCTAGTTCCTGTGTGCCGAGAGAGCCGAAAACTGCTGTGAACTGCTGGCAAACCCCTCCTCCCCCAGGAACAAATATATATATATTCTTGCCTCCATCCCTCGGGAATGACCTGTCGTTTCTTTGGAGCAGAGGATTGGTTCAGTTGATTTCCCAGGAGCCCTGCAGGTGGTGTGGGCTTGTCCGTCTAACAGGAGGGTCCTTCTTCCTTTTGATTTTTTTCCCCTTTTTTTTTCTTTTTTTTTTTTTTTGTGGGAACTCCCTGAAAATAAAGTATTTTGATAACCATTTTTTCCCTTTTGCTGCTCTTCTCTGCATCCCCTCTCCCCCCTTTCCCTGGGAGGGGTCTATCCCCTTCAGTTTTTGGGGTTGTAGTTTATTTTCTGACTCTGCTGTTCTGTGGGGCTGGGATTTCTGCCCTGTCTCCTGGGGGAGCACCCAGAATGAAACCAGTATCCCACTGGTGTGTTAGTGGGGGGCTCTGCTCTTGGCTGTCATCATTGGGGGCTACCTCTTATAAAGCCCCCTCCTTTAGGGATGATGTTCAGCATCCCTGAACCCCCAGTGTGCTGGGACCCCCTCTCCTTGAACCAGTATGAAACCAGTATCCACTGGTGGTGATAGTGGGGGGTCCAGCCCCTGGGGGGGGTCCCTGATTTACTCCCCTCAATTAGTGAACAGTCTGAAGTCGCTGAACTCCCTGTCCCAGTGGATTTCCCAGGCCCCAGCCCTGCTCCTTACTCCCAGTATGAAACCAGTATCCCACTGGTGGTTTTAGTGGGGGTCCCTGCAGGCAGTGCCCTGGTTGGCTTCATCTGGGGGTCCCTCTGATAAATCCCTCTAATTTAAGGAATAATATTTGGCATCCCTGACCTCCCAGCCCTCAGGAATTTCCCATCCTCCAGCCCAGCCCTCTACACCCAGTATGAAACCAGTATCCCAGCGGTGCTGTTAGAGGCCACTGGGTCATCCTGGAGCAAAGAGCACCGGCGAGGGGGTAATCGCTGCCCTTGAGCCCTTTCCAGGGTTGCCCAATTTGGGATTTCTGCGCCGGCAGCCGCGGTGATATCACTGCGGGGGTGGCGCAATGGGCATGGCCTGGGGGATGCCCATCGATGGCGTGTCATGGGGCAGCCGAGCCCCCGGACACCCCTTCCCATTGCCCCTCCCGACAGGCTGGATTGTCAGCCCGTATTCCAGGCGGGCACACGTGGAGTGGAGAAGGAAGTGCGCCGGCCCGCGGGGAGGAGGAAGGAACCTGGAGCTGGAGTTTCCAGGTGTGTGCACATCACCTGCCGAGCCCTATAAAAAGGCGGCGGCGGCGGCAGCGCTGCCACTCGGCCGCCTCATCCCTGGGGCACCGCTTCCCAAGGGCTCCCCCCCCAAATTTTGGCGTGTTCACCCCTTTCCCCACTGCCCCCCCTAAATTTTGGCGTGTTCCCTCGACACCTGGCTGATGGTAATGTGGGGTTTGGGGGGGCTGGGAGGTGTGAGCAGGGGGTGCTGGGGGTGTGTGTGTGTTACATGGCATGTTCAGGGCTCTGTCTGTGTGTGCACACCTGGGCACAGGTGTGTGTGTGTGTCTCTGTGTGTTACATGGCATGTTCAGGGCTCTGTGTGTGTGTGTTACATGGCATGTTCAGGGCTCTGTCTATGTGTGCACACCTGGGCACAGGTGTGTGTGTGTCTGTGTGTCTCTGTGTGAGGATTCCCAAGCTGGAAGGGTGGGAATGTGAGGGTTGGCGTGTGGAGATACACGTGTACCAATAATATGTGTGTGCATGGGGACATGTGCATGCTGCTGGGTTTGTATGGGAGATACATGTTTATGTGTGTTTATATGTGTTTTATGTGTATATATGTATATGATACATGGGGGAATTTAGTGCTCTAAGGGCTGCTCAGTATTACGTGCACACCTGCCATGGGCACAGGTGTGTCTGTGGCTGCTGGGGTGTCTGTGTGCCCACGGAGGGGCAGTCTGTGTGTGTGTGTGTACGTGTGCTGGCACACGTGGCATATGCATGTATGCATATGTGCTGTCAGCTCTGTGTGGGTGTGGAGATGCACCAGGGCTGATACCACTGTGTTTGTGTGTGTGTAAATACATATCTGTGTGTTCACATACATATCTGTGTGTGTACATATATATCTGTGTGCACATACATATCTGTGTGTGCACGTACATATGTGTGTGTGTACATATATATCTGTGTGCACATACATATCTGTGTGTGCATACATATCTGTGTGTGTACATCCATATCTGTGTGTGTGTACATCCATATCTGTGTGTGCACATACATATCTGTGTGTGTACATACATATCTGTGTGCACATACATATGTGTGTGTACATCCACATGTGTTTATACATGTGTTTGTGTGTGTGCACATACATATGTGTGTGTACATCCACATGTGTTCATACGTGTGTGTGTGTATGCACATACATATCTGTGTGTACATCCACATGTGTCTGTGCTTGTGTTTGTGTGTGTGCACACGTGTCTGTACACAGCAGGGTAGTGTGGGTGTGCAGATGTGTGCATATATATATATGTATATATGTGTATATATATATATATATGCGCTTGTACCTGTATATGTGTGCACATGCACCCGTGATAACATGTGTGTTACACACCTGCTGGTATCTTTACAAGTGTGCCTGTGCTGATACTCCGTGTGTGTGTGTATGCATATATATAATATATAAAAATATATACTATTCACACACATATTTTTATTATTCCAGGTTTCAATGTAATTTTAATATTTTAATTTAATAATATATATTCTTGTATTTATTTCTTATTTTATTTTATATTTTATTTTTACTGGATATTTTTATTTTAAATGCATATCTATTTTATTTTATGTGTCTTTTTATATTACTTATTTCTATTTCGGGGGTATTTTTATTTATTTATTATTTCAGATGTGCACACACACAGAGGTGTTTCCTATCTGTGTCTGTGTGTATATAGATGTCTGTATGTGTGTGTGTGCGTGTTGGCTGAGTGTATATACATATATATATATACATATGCACACACACAGAGGTATTTTGTGTGTATATGTACAGATGGTCACTGTACTTACAGCTCTCTCTATGTGTGTATATATGTGTGTGTGTCCATGCCTGTATCACACATGTGCTACAGCTTTAGGGGTTGGGGTGTGTATATCTGTATATATTCTGTATTCTGTGTGTATGTATGTGTATATACAGGTTGTTGCTGTGCATGTATAGCTGTGTTTGTGTGTGAGTTTGTACCTGTGTCATGCACACACACATGACAGTGTTTTAGGGACAGAGGTGTGTATACATCTGTTCTGGCCCTCTGTGTGTACATATTGATTTTTTAATATATTGTTTTATATATTTATATACAAGTATTCCCTCTGTGTGTATATATTGTGTATGTACAGGTAGTCACTGTGTATGTGCAGGGGTGGAGGTGTGTGTTGGTATTGTATGTGTGCACGTATGTATCACACATGTGTGCTATATTTTTAGGGGTGGGGATATATACATAGATACGTAGATATATAGATATACAAATATTTAGGTAGATACAGAAATATATATAAATACAGATATAGATATACATAGATATACAGATATAGATATAGGTATAGGTATAGATATATCTATATATATGCTATAGATATACAGATCCATAGATATATACAGATGTATAGATATATAGATATACAAATATATAGGTAGATACAGAAATATATATAAATACAGATATAGATAGATATAAATATATAGATATACAAATATATAGGTAGATACAGAAATATATATAAATACAGATATACAGATAGATATAGGTATAGATATATCTATATATATGATATAGATAGATACAGATATAGATATACAGATGCATAGATATATACAGATGCATAGATATATAGATATACAAATATTTAGGTAGATACAGAAATATATATAAATACAAATATAGATAGATATACACAGAAATACAGATAGATATAGATATAGGTATAGATATATCTATATATATGATATTGATAGATACAGATATAGATATACAGATGCATAGATATACAAATATATAAGTAGATACAGAAATATATATAAATACAAATATAGATAGATATACACAGAAATACAGATAAATATAGATATAGATATAGGTATATCTATATATGATATAGATAGATACAGATATAGATATACAGATGCATAGATATATATATAGATGCATAAATATATAGATATACAAATATATAGGTAGATAGAGAAATATATATATAAATACATGTATAGATAGATATAGATATACACAGATATACAGATAGATATAGATATAGGTATAGATATATCTATATATATGATATAGATAGATACAGATATAGATATACAGATGCATAGATATATACAGATGCATAGATATATAGATATACAAATATTTAGGTAGATACAGAAATATATATAAATACAAATATAGATAGATATACACAGAAATACAGATAGATATAGATATAGGTATAGATATATCTATATATATGATATTGATAGATACAGATATAGATATACAGATGCATAGATATACAAATATATAAGTAGATACAGAAATATATATAAATACAAATATAGATAGATATACACAGAAATACAGATAAATATAGATATAGATATAGGTATATCTATATATGATATAGATAGATACAGATATAGATATACAGATGCATAGATATATATATAGATGCATAAATATATAGATATACAAATATATAGGTAGATAGAGAAATATATATATAAATACATGTATAGATAGATATAGATATACACAGATATACAGATAGATATAGATATAGGTATAGATATATCTATATATATGATATAGATAGATACAGATATAGATATACAGATGTATAGATATATAGATTTACATATATAGAGGCACACATACACGTGCCCACGCTCTGGGTGCTGGTGCACATGTGGCTTCAGCCTCCCATTTTGGGGAGGTTGTGCCGGCGCTCTCAGTGTCGAAGCCCCCATGGGCTGACCCCTGAACCCCGCGGGTGCGTGCTGGGGGTGCCACAGCCCTGTGTGCCCACGGTGGGCAGTGCCCCTGACCCGCTGTCTCCCGCAGGGCTGGCTGGGTGCCCTGGTGCTGCTGGGCGTGCTGGTGCTGTGCCAAGGGCTCCGACGGGCACCGCACGGGGTGCTGTGCTACAGCGGTGCGGAGCTGGGGGACGATGCCCCCGCACAGCTCCTGGGGCGCAGCCTGCGCTGGGACCGCTACGTGCCCGTGCAGCTGGTGCCACAGCTGGAACAGCTGGAGCGCAGCGGGCACCGGCGCCACCGACGGCATCATCGCCCGCACAGCTGCCCCGCACTGCAGCTCCGCACCGGGCTCCGCAGCGAGCCCCACGAGCGCTCCATCTCCCCGTGGCGCTACCGGTGAGTCCCGCACACCCCACGGGCACCCGGGGTGGGGGGCACAGGGGAGGGTCTGATGTCCCTTGTCCCCGCAGCATCGACGAGGACGAGAACCGCTACCCACGCAAGCTGGCCTTCGCCGAGTGCCTGTGCAGCGGCTGCGTGGACGTCAAGACGGGGCGGGAGACCACCTCGCTCAACTCGGTGACCATCCACCAGACCATGATGGTGCTGCGGCGCAAGCCCTGCCCGCGCCCCGCCGGGCTCGGCCTCGTCACCTTCGAGGTGGATTACATCAAGGTGCCCGTGGGCTGCACCTGCGTCCTGCCCCGCACCGGGCGCTGAGCACCCACCCCGCTCCCGTGGAGCCGCCCTAGTGTGACCGTGTCACCTCATGCCCCCTGCCAGTGCTTGTTTTAGAGCACCCACCCACAGCCGGGCTGTGCCCCCAGCCCCTCATTATTTATGAGTTATTTATAAGCCTTGCTGCCCGAGGGGGTTTTTTTACCCCGTATTTATTGCCGACCCCCCCCGGCCACGGCTGCGACTCGGGGTCCAGCAGTACCCCATGGTGTTCAAGACCCCCCAGCCGGACCCTGCGAGCGCTGCCCAGGCACTCGCTGGTTATTTATTCCCCCAAAAAGCTATTTATTGTCTCCTCTCTGTGTGCTATTTAATGCTGCAAATAAAAGCTGACCTTCCCCAGAAAGTCCCTGCTCTGTTCCCATGGAGATGGGATACTGGGATCTGGGGGCACATCCATGGGTGTCCCACGGTGGGAGGCGAGGCTGTGGGACATCCCTCAGCCCCAGCGTGGTGGGCAAAGCACCAGTGCACCCAGTGCAGCAGGACTGGGTGGACTGGGAAGTGATGGAGAGGGCAGCAGGGCACAGGGGTGCCCCCCACTCCCAGCACCCTGACACCCACACCTTTCCCACGGCTCTGCCCCCAGGCACAGATGTCCCATGGGCCTGGTGCCACCTGCCAGGGCCATCCCACCTGTCCTGGTGGCACCTGGGGGGCCCTGGATGGCTGTGCCCCCCCAAAAAACCAGTCTGTATAGGGAGGGGACAGAGGGGGCCTGGGGCAGCTGCTGATGCCCAGCAGGCAAAGTCAAGGATTTGGCACCCACATCACACCCAGGCACCTTCCAGCACCCAGGAGTGGAGGTGGGGAGGGAAATGCCTCCCACGGGCCTGCTGGGATGTCATCCCAGTTTTTGGTGCTCCTCTGGGACTTGCTGTGCAGCTCCAGTGCAGCGTCCCTCCCACTGTTACCCCACTATTGAGTCCATAAGGATTCTGGAAGGGACCCTCCTGTGGCACTCTGTGCACCCCACCCTGGCTTTGCCCATAATTGCACTGTTTTGCCTCAAAACCTGCCTCAAAACCCCCAGCCCCAGCCCAGGGAGCAGGATACCCTCCCTGGGAGCAGGAGGCTCAGCCCATGGAGTGGGAAGCAGGGGCAGCCAGTGCCTTTCCCACTTTTTATTGCAAGAGCAACTGCAGAAGTGACAAAAAACAAGGAGAGCTGGTGATGGGAGCAGAGCTGTCTGAACCACCCTGGCAATGGGGGGCCTGGGGAATTCCCCTGGGAAGCTGGGGATTCCCTGAGAGCTGGTGTTCCACAGGGATTTGGGATCCCCCAGGGAACTGGGGGCTGCCTGGAGAGTTGGGACACACTCAGGCAGCTGAGCATCCCTGGGGTTTTGGGGATCCTCAGGAACTGGGGAATCCCTGGGAGCTGAGCATCCCTGGAGATTTGGGAATCCTCAGGAACTGGGGACCCCCTGGGAGCTGGAGATCCCCTAGGGAGCTGAGCATCCCTGGGGGTTTGGGAATCCTTTGGAGAGCTGGGGAGCCTGAGGGGAACTGATGATCCCCGGGGATTTAAGCATCACCAGGGGACCCCCCCAAGGAGCTGAGCACTCCAGAGGTCTTGGTGGTCCCCTGGAGCCAGGCCCCCCATTTCCCGCAGCGGATCCGAGGAGCAGCTGGGAAGCAGGAGCAGGAGCAGCAGAGCAGGGCAGGAGGGTGCCCTGGTTACTCAGCCTCCACAGGGATGGGGTTCACCTGCCCTCCCACCTCCGCCGGCTGCTTCTTGCGGGCATCGGCCGGGGGCCGGGGCGGGGGGTTGCTGGGGGGCTGCTTGATGGTGCCCCCCACTTGTGGCCGCTCCCGGGGCTTCTGCTCAATGGGTGTCCACTGCTCCCCACGCACCGCGGCCTGCGAAGCCAGGGGGGTGTCAGGGAGGGGTCTCCTCCTCCTCCCAGCCCCCCAAAACCCACCCAAGCCCCCTCTGCACTCACCAGCAGGTAGATGCCACTGGCGATGCCCAGGCAGACGGTGCCCAGGATGGTGGAGAGGAGGAATCCAGCAGGGACAGCCAAGCTGTGGGAGAGAATTGGGTTTTAGGGGGGTGCCAGGGGAGCTGGACCCCACCCCTGATCCCATATCCCACTTACGCAGCATGAAGGACGGCTCGGATGTAGTAATTCCTGGTGAGGGGCCCAAACAGCTTCACCACGGCTGTCATGTACTTCTGGCCACTGCAGAGTGACATCGGGGGGGTCAGAGGGGGTGTCCCCAACCAGAGCCACCAAGGGACCCCCATCTCCATGCTGTCCTGCATGGAGCACCCTGAGGAACCCACCTGTGGGATCCAGCTCTGCTCCCACCCCATCAGTCCCATCCCCAGGGCAACATCCCTGTCTTTGTGGAGTTACCAGGACCCCCAATCCCAGGGTGAGGGAGGGGGACACGCCACTTACCACCTCTCCATGGTGGAGCCCTTTTTCCTCTTGCTCCTGGGATACTCGAGCAGGCAGACCAGGACGCCTGCTGCGCTGCCAGGGGGTCAAGGAAAGCGGGGATCTCACTGGGAATAGTCCCAAGGCACAACCTTTCCCCCAAAAAGGGGCTGATTGGGGCAGGGAAAGCGCGATCTGGGACCAGAGTGGGGAGGAGGAGGATGTGACACCCCTGAATGTGCTTCCCACCCCGATGGGGACAGGGTTTTCCCGCAGCCCAGCCCCGGGAATGCTTTTGGGAAGGATACATGGAGTAGGCAGCGAAGTACCAGCCCTTGAACTGCCCCGCCACGGCCACGATCCCGCCCGTCACCAGAACTGCGGGGACAGCGAGGGATGGAGGGGTCCGGTCCGGGACACGACCCCCAGGGCAGGAACCGGACCCCCAGCCCGGGATCCGGCCCCCCCAGCCCGCCATACAAAGCCCCAAACTCGGGATACAAAGCCCCAAACTCGGGATATAACCCCTCAAAACCAGCATTCAAACTCAACATGGGATACTGGTCCCCAAATCCGAGACACAAACCCCCAGCATGGGGTACAGCCCCCCAAAATCAGGATACAGGCTCCAACTCAGGGTACAGACCCCCAGACTCAGGACACAACCCCCCATCATGGGGTACAGTCCCCCAAAACCAGGATACAGCCTCCAACTCAGGATACAAACCCCCCAGTATGGGATACAACCCCCCAAACCCCGGATTACGGTCCCGGGGACCGGGACATGTGGGGTACCGGGGAGATGCTGCGAGCGGGACACCCTGGATTTAGGGAACTCGGGAGCTCCAGCTTTGGGGGGGACCCTGCGGGGAGTTTTTTGGCCCCGTGGCCGGAGGAGGAGGAAGAGAAGAGAGCGGAGGAGCAGAGGAGGAAGAGAGGGCAGAGGAGGAAGAGAAAAGGAGGAAGCGGACGCTCCAGCCCTGCGCATCCCCGGCTGGGTCGGGATGTGCCGGCGCCCCCCGCGACCCCCCGATCCCTCGGGGCCGTGTCTGGGGGCACCCCGGGGCTCAGCACCCCCGGGACCCCCGAGCCCCCGCACTCACTGAGCCCGGCGGCGAGCGCCTGCTCGTTCGCCCACATGGCCCACTCGATCTGCCCCATGGCCCTCAGGGGATCGGCTCGGCCCGAGTGGATTCAGCTGCTCCCGGTCCCGTTAGGATCGGCCCGAGTGGATTCAGCTGCTCCCGGTCCCGTTAGGATCGATCCGAGAAGGTTCGGCTGCTCCCGGTCCCGTTAGGATCGGCTGGTCCCGGTCCCAATAGGATCGTCTGATCCTGGTCCCGTTAGGATCGGCTGGTCCCGGTCCCGGTCCCGGTCCCGATAAGGATCAGCCGGTCCCGGTCCCGGTCCCGGTCGCGATAGGATCGGCTGGTCCCGACCCGGAAGGCGGATACAATGTAACCAAGTGCTGGCCACGCCCCCTTCAATGCTGGCCACGCCCCCAGTGCGGGGACACGGGGGTCACATGGGGACATGGGGGGGACATGGGGGGGTGATGAGGATGATGGGGGACAGGATCTGTCTGACCTCAGCTGGGAAATCTGAGGGACAGGGGGCAGGATCAGCCCCACAAGGGACAGTGGGGACAGGGGACACGCTGGGGTGACAAGGATGGTCCAGGGGGACAGGATCACCCTGGTCCAGGGGGACAGGATCGGCCCCACACAGACCATGGTGGGAATGGGATTAGCCCCAGCAGGGACATCTGAGGGATGTGGGACAGGATCAGTCCTGCAGGGGACAGGGGATGTGGGATGTGCAAGAGACAGGGACCGTGTGGGGTGATGGGGACTGTGCAGGGGGACAGGGACCGTGTGGGGTGATGGGGACTGTGCAGGGGGACAGGATCAGCCCCAGGCACAGCCATTAGCAGGAACTGTCCCCATTCCTTCCCCCTCCTTTCGGCTGGCACTGTCCCCCCCACCCCACCCCACACATGGAGCCAAACACCCCAAAACAGCAGCAAGGAAACTTGTATTTCCTTACAAAACACTAAAAACCAGTCCCGGGGTCACATCCTGTCCCAGGGCTGGGAACAGCAGGCCTGGTTCAGGGTCCTGAGCCCCCCGGGTGGCAGTGGCAGAGCTTTCCAGGCACGTCCTGGTTGTCCTAGAGTTGTCACCAGGGGTGTCACCAGGGCTCAGGCACGGCACCGGGGCAGTCCATCAGCTCCCAGGAGGTGCTGGCTGGGATCATCCACGAGCTGGGGACCAGGGCCAGGCTGTGGGGCAGGACACGAGTTAGGAACATGGAGGAGCCCCACTGACTGCAGGGACACGCCCTCAGACCCCAAAAGGCCACCCTATGGGTCATGCCAGCAGGAACGTGTCTAGGGAGGGGGTCCTGCCCAGCCACCTGAGGATGGGGACAGGGATGGGGTCCCACACACACCTCTAGGGGATGGGGACAAGGTTCTGCAAAGTCCCCCCTGGGGTTAGTTAGGCAGGGATGAGGGCATGTCACTCCTGAGGACAGGGACAGGGTCCCACCGGAGGCCAGGCAGACGTGTCCCCCTGCCCACCCTCTCCCAGCGCCCCCAGCCCCTCACCTTGGTGTGCAGGATGTACTGGACGGCCCCTGGCACCGGCTCGGTGACCACAGCGGTCACCAACTCCTGTGGCAACGTGGCCGAGCCCACGGGCAGCCCCCGGACAAACCTGTGGCACAGCAAGGGCTCAGTCCTGTCCCCTGCACCCCCTGCCATCCCACCCCCCCAGGAAGAGCCAGGGCTGCCTTACTGGTCCCCGTTGGTGGCGGGGGGGAAGCTGCGCCTCACCACCTCCACAAACTCATCCACGGTGTCATCCAGCATGAAGATCACGGCGTTGGGGCCGGCATCGAACGTGTAGGCAACCTGTGGTGGGATTGGGGGGGCACATGGGGACCTGGGGAGGGCCCAGGGCACCACGGCACAACCAGAGCCCCCGGCCTGTACCTTGGTGTGCCCATGGTGGGCATTGTAGCGATGTGCCAGCGCAATGATGTGGCGCGAGAGGTCGTTGAGGTAGAAGATGGGTGGGAAGGTGTCCAGGCAGGTGGCGTGGAACTGGTTGCTGTCCCGCATGGCCAGCTGGCCAAAGCCCTCGAAGTCCCGCTCCCGGATGTGCCGCATCATCTGGGCCAGGCGTTCTGGGACCACCACCTCTGCCCGGTGCTGCCACAGCACGGGGACAGTCACCCCAAGTCGGTGACACCCACGGCAGGTGGGTTGTGGTCACCCCAATTCAGTGACACCCATGACAGGCAGGTGACCCCAATTCGGTGACACCCACGGCAGGTGGGCTGTGGTCACCCCAATTCAGTGACACCCATGACAGGCAGGTCACCCCAATTCGGTGACACTCACGGCAGGTGGGTTGTGGTCACCCCAATTCAGTGAGACCCATGACAGGCGGGTCACCCCAAGTCGATGACACTCACAGCAGGTGGGTTGTGGTCACCCCAATTCAGTGACACCCATGACAGGCAGGTCACCGCAATTCGGTGACAGCCACAGCACTGCAATCCTTTGGGGGGTCACTCCGTGCCCTCCAGTCCCATTTCAAGGGAAAGGGGTCTCAGTCCCTGCCCCAGCAGCACAAGGCCCGTCCCCCCATACCTTGAGCAAGGGGCTGGTCTCCACACTGGTCTGCATCCCTGCCGTGCTCGCCACTGGTTTCTTCTCCCCACTGACCTGGGAGGGGGACACAGATGGTGGGACATGACCCCGAGCCCCCCTGGTCTGCACCCACCAGCATTGGGGTGCTCCCAAATCCCACCCACGGGTGGTGGGTCAGGCCATACCCCCTCCCCTTGCTCACCACCAGCACGAGGACCCTGAGCTCCGGCCAGTGTGTCTCAGGGGCCACTTGGAGGGCCACACTGTCGGTGCCATCGGGCCGCTCCCCCCGCTGCCACTGCACGAAGCCACCCCACATGCTGCGGCAGGCGCTGCCCGAGCCCCGCCGGGCCACCTCAGACAGCTCATCCTCCACACCATAGAGCCGGGCCAGGGCTGACACTGCAGGGACAGGCAGAGCAGACACCCCTGTCACCCCTCCCAGTGCCACCGTAAAGCCAGGCCAGGGCTGACACTGTGGGGACAGGCAGAGGGGACACTCCTGTCACCCCTCCCAGTGCCACTGTAAAGCCAGGCCAGGGCTGACACTGCAGGGACAGGCAGAGCAGACACCCCTGTCACCCCTGTCAGTGCCACCCTACAGCCGGGCCAGGGCTGACACTGCAGGGACAGGCAGAGCAGACACCCCTGTCACCCCTGTCAGTGCCACCCTACAGCCGGGCC
>JAXCLP010000020.1:18973160-19002235 GCA_035584035.1 Lepidocolaptes lacrymiger
CACTGTAAAGCCAGGCCAGGGCTGACACTGCAGGGACAGGCAGAGGGGACACCCCTGTCACCCCTCCCAGTGCCACTGTAAAGCCAGGCCAGGGCTGACACTGCAGGGACAGGCAGAGGGGACACCCCTGTCACCCCTCCCAGTGCCACTGTAAAGCCAGGCCAGGGCTGACACTGCAGGGACAGGCAGAGGGGACACCCCTGTCACCCCTCCCAGTGCCACTATACAGCCAGGCCAGGGCTGACACTGCAGGGACAGGCAGAAGGGACATCACTGTCACCCCTGCCAGTGCCACCCTACAGCCAGGCCAAGGCTGACACTGCGGGGACAGGCAGAGGGGACACCACTGTCACCCCTGCCAGTGCCACTATACAGCCAGGCCAGGGCTGACACTGCAGGGACAGGCAGAAGGGACATCACTGTCACCCCTCCCAGTGCCACCATACAGCCAGACCAGGGCTGACACTTCAGGGACAGGCAGAGGGGACACTCCTGTCACTCCTCCCGATGCCCTCTGTGCCACACAGCCACGAGCAGGGCACAGGTTGGGGCAGGGACAGAGTGTCACCCCCTCCCAGTGCCCTCCACACCACACAGCTTCGGGAAGGGACAGGTCAGAGTGAGGAGAAAGGGTGTCACCCCCTCCCAGTGCCTTCCACATCTGTGGGGGCACAGTCAGAGGGGGGGACACCCCTGTCACCCCTACCTGGTGCCCTCCTTCTCACACAGCCACGGGCAGGGCACAGATCAGAGGGGGAGACACCTCTGCCAGCCCTTCCCGACGCTGCATGAGGGGACAGGCCAAGAGGGGCCCTCCCTGCCACCCCCATGGCCTGTCCCACACCCACCCAGGCAGGCATAGCCGGCGGCAGACGAGGCCAGCCCTGCAGCCGTGGGGAAGTTGTTCTCGGAGGCGATGTGGACCTTGTAGGAGAGGAGGCCGAGCGTGGCCGCGTCCTCCGAGCCCCCCCGGCGCTTCCGTGCCAGGCGCCGCACTGTGGGGGACAGGAGACGTGAGGGGGGTGGTGCCGGGGACCCCCAACCAAACCGGGGGGCTCAAGGGGGGTCACTCACCCTCACGCAGGCAGGCCTCCACCCGTGGGTGCCCCACGTCGGCCTCCGCCCCGTTCAGCCACAGCCGGTCCTCCGTGAAGTCCCGGCTGGCCACGGCCGTGGTCGTGGTCCTGAGCTGTGGGGACAGAGGGTGGGGGGCTCAGCACCCCCTGGGCACGGGGGGCAAGAGGGCTGAGCCTCACCTGGGGCCTGAGCCGGACTCACCTGGTCCTGGTGCAGAGTGACGCTCAGGGAGGAGTTGATGGGCAGGATGAGGTCGGTGTCTCGCTTGCCCCCTGTAAGAGAGCGTGGTATGGAATGGGTTGGAATGGCATGGGACAGGTTGGAATAGCACAGAACAGCTCAGAATGGCATGGCATGGCTTCGAATGGCACAGAACAGCTTGGAATGGCACAGAACAGCCTGGAATGGCACAGAACAGCCTGGAATGGCATGGGACAGCTTGGAATGGCAGCACAGAACAGCTTGGAATGGCATGACATGGCTTGGAATAGTACAGAACAGCTTGGAATGGCACAGAACAGCCTGGAATGGCACAGGCAGCTTGGAATGGCGTGGCATTTATGGACAGCACAGCATGGCATAGCACAGCTTGGAATGGCATGGCATAGCCTGGCAAGGTATGACATGGCATGGCTTGGAATGGCATGGAAAGCACGGACACAGCACAGCCTGGACACAGCACAGCCTGGACACAGCACAGCTTGGCACGGCACAGCCCGGCCCGTCACGGCATCTTTGCCGCCGCACCCCGCCATGCCGGACCCCCAGGCCCTGTCCCCGGTGCCCCCCGTGCCGCCCCGCACTCACAGTACTTGATGACGGCGATGTTCACCGGGGCCGTGCAGGTGGCCATGGCGACCGCCCGCTCCGCCGCCATCGCTGCGCCGCTGTGCCCGCCCTCAGGCCTCGACCCCGCGCCACGCACGTCACGCTCACCTGCCGCGGCTTCCCGCCTCGCCATTGGTCAGCGCCGGAGGGCCCGGCACGCCGCTTCCAATGGCAGCGATCGGACCATGGCGTGGCCCCGCCCCCTGAACCGCCGGGAGGGGCGTGCGGGGGCGCCATATTCGAGTCGGGAATGGGGCTGCGCATGCGTGGGGGGCGCCGATGCCCCGGTACCGCTCCCAGTGCTCCCAGTGCCCCCAGTACCCCCACTACCGCTCCCGGTGCTCCCACACCGCTCTCCCTCCAGCACCACAGTGTTGCCCCAGCGCTCCCCGTGCCCTCGGTACCCCCAGCCCCGCCAAGGCACCAGTTCTCCCAGTTACTCCAGCAGTGCCCCAGTTCCCCCAGTACACCTGCAGTGCTCCCAGTATCCCCAGTGCTCCCAGTATCTCCAGTGCTCCCATCCCCGCTGTCACCTCCACACATCAGTGCTCCAAATATCCTAGAACTCTTCTAGTGCTCCCAGAGCCTTCAGGGCCACCAGGATCCCAGTGCCCCCAGTGCTCCCAGTATGCCCAGTATAGCGCTGATCCTGCTGGGGGGATCCCCTGTACCTCTCCCAGCACCTCCACTGCCAATCCCCTGGTGGCACTGCCAATCCCCTGGTGGCACTGCAGCCTCTGAACTGCAGACAAAGCTGGAAAGACAAGCCCCGAGTTTGGGGACAGAGCAGGATGGGGGGCAACCCTACACACACAGATCCTGCACCCCAAAAGAGCCCACACGTGGATGAAACTGCCTTTATTGAGAAAAATGGTTTGCTACAAATAACGTCATTGAGTTAATTCTTCTTCAAAAAACAGGACGGCTCGTTAAAAGTCCTAATTATGCAAAAAAGTGGTGGATGACACACTGGCAGGCACGGGGGGATCCCTGGCATGGGGGGGATCCCTGGCACGGCCAGATCTGACCCCTCACACCCGAGGGGGCCTTAAAGTGCTTTACAAAAGCAGCTGTTGCTGCCCCTGCTCTGGCTCTGTGGGGCAAAAAAGAGTAGGGAAGAAGAGGAAGGAAGGAAGGAGACCGAGGTTAACAGTGCTGTCCCAAAAGCAGGGAGCTCAGATGGAGGCTGCTCCAGGAACTGAGAATGAGACAGGGAAACTCTCCTCATTCCCTTTGGGAAGATGCCAGGGCTCTCCATCCCACCAGGAACACCCTCCAGGATGGGCAGGTGCCAGCAATGCCAGGCAGGTAAGAAAACATCCCACCCCTCCCCACTGGCCTGGCTCCAGGGAGTGGAGCAGAGGGCTCCAACCCTCTCCATGCCCTGCCAGGGGAGTGGAGGGTTTCTGCACCCTCCTCGTGGGGCTGCAGATCCCAAAAACATCCAGTGCTATTAAAATCAGAACAAAAACCAAGCAGGTATTGCTAGAGCAGAGCTGGAGCCTGGTCTTGGATAAGCCTTGGGAGTTCTCTGAGCAGGGAGGCACAGAGGGGTCCTCTCCCACCCCTTTTCCCTGCAAATCCTGCTGGAAGGCAGCAAGTGAGTCTCAGGCACCACTCCCTCCCTCAGCTCCATCATTGGGAGCCTTGGGTTCATCCCATCACCAGTGCCATCTCCCTCCCACCCTCTCCCAGCCCTCCAGAGCCAACTCCAGACAGGGCAGAGAGGAAGAGGACCCAGGGCATGGGTCACCAGCACGCTGCGGAGCATCTCGGGTCAACAGTGCCCTATTCCCAGGGAAAGACTGGGAAAGGGAGGTGCAATCTCCTGTTTCTGGGGGCAGAAGCAGCTCAGCATTCCAGCTGGGATCCTGCAAGGACAGACATCCCACGCACACCCATAGCCTGGCCACAATCCAGCTGCTCCGTGCCAGCCTGGCACAACAATCCTGCCTGCTCCCTCACAGGCACAGGAATTCTGAGGAGGGAAGGGAACGGCCTGGAGTGACCCAGAATGGCTCAGGAATGGTCCAGGAAGACTCACAAAGGACCCCCCTGTGCACTTCCCACCACCCTGCAGAGTCCAACCTGCTGCTCCAGGATCCAGCTCCTGCCTCCTGCCCCATTCCAAATCCACGTCTTCATTTGCTTGGGTTTTTTTTTTCTGTTTAAAAATAATCTTTCTTAATAATGTTCCATAAAAATACTCTTGTCCCGGGTGACAGGTATTGCAGTGTGAAGAGGAACGGCTTCTGATCCCACTAGAAAATGTGGAAAAGGCTTCCCATGGGTTCATGTAGAAAAATGCAAGGATTGAGTATCCCAAGAGCCAGTATAAAACGAGGAGGGGGTTTTTCCCTGGATGCTGAATGCCATCCACGAGGGCTTCTCCAAACCCACTGTCCTCATGGGGAACGTCAGGGCAAGTCTCATCCTGGGATTCAGGTGAAGGAGGCAGCTCCTGCCTCCAGCACGGTGGTCAGGACAGCCCAACATCTCTAGAAAAATCCGTGGAGAGTTTTAAAAAAAGATGCTCCGTGCCGTTTTCCTCCTTTTTCAAAGGATGTGGATGATTCCAGTCCCAAATTAGGGCGTTTTGCATCAAATACATCAGTTTTTTTAGGTACCTATTCGATTGCAACAGAGAGCAAGGACAAGTAAGTGTGCCAAAAGCATCTAATAATAAATAGATCTGGACACAGGGATATGCTCCGAATACGGATATGAAATGCCTAACCAGGGATTGATCCCAGCCCTTCAGCACCAGTTCTGCTCTCCAGATGTCTCTGCTCGACGCTGAGGAGGCTCCACCTTCTGAAACAAGGTGGGATTTGCCCGGAGCAGAGGGAAGAGAGGCAGCAGAGGCAGCAGTGGAGCTCCAGACGGAATCTGTGTCTCCCAGAAGGCCGAGTGTGCAAAAGGAGCCGGGGCAGGGAGAGGGATCCCCCCTCAGTTCTCCGAGAGGGACAGAGCCAGGGCCGCCTGCAACGCTGCCTCCTCGTCGATGTTGTAATCCTAAAAACAAAACAGGGATGCTCAGGAGAGCTGGCACAGCCAGGGCACACCATCTCCGTGTGCCACGGAGGCTGTGAGCACTCCTCTGGCACAGAGATCCCAGGAATGCCACCCGTGTGCTTTGGGGTGTGCTTTGTGCCAACATCCCTCTCCTGCCTGGAATCCTACACATGGCAGCAAGGATGGAACATGCCCACACAAGGTGAGGCCAAAGGGTGAAGCTTTCTAGCAAGGACAAGGGTTTTTCCAGTACACCAGGTCAGGTTTATCCAACACACCAATCACTCCTGAAGTTGGGATATTCCTCTGTAAATGTTCAGAGGTTCTTTTTCCTGACTTCTATCCAAAAGCAGGATGGGAACAAATCCTCCCCTGGGTCGAACCATCACAGCCTCACCCCCACACAGGAGGGGGTCACAGACCCCCCCACATGAAGCAGCCACACCCCCCAAGTCCCAAGGCTGGGCTGTTCCCCTCCCCATGCTCCCGAAACCTCAAAGAAAAGGCTTTTTGTGTTCAAATTCCTCAGGGGAAGAGTTTAATGGAACAATCTTTGTGAAGAGCAGGAACATCTGCCTCTCCTCTTTTTGTGAGGACAACCAGCTCAGCACGCCCAGGGTGGGGGGTCTCACGGGTGGGGAACACGTGTGCCACGTGCCTCCCGTGGAGCCCAAAGGAGGATCTGTCCCCTTCCCAGTGGGATGGGCTGATCCCAGTATGGGAAGGGCTGGTTTCCCCTCCCAGCACAGGACACAGGGAGGGGGGTCCCATTTTTTTTGACTCACCACAAAGGTGTCGTAGGAGAACTTGTGCCTGTGGAGCAGGTGCTGGAGGAAGTTGGCACTCTTGTAGCTGGGATCCCCCCAGGGCATGGCCGAGCACACTGGGCACACCTGCAGGGACAGGGACATGGGAATGGGGACACCTGGACACGGATCCTCTGCCTCGACCTCCCTGAGAGGTGAGTGGTGACCCCGCTTTCTGAGAGAGGGTTATGGGCAGAGAATGTGCTAAACATGGAGCCACTAACAAAGCAGGGACAGATCCCCAACTCCCAGAGGGATTTAAACAAATGAACCGAGCTGGAAAGACATTTGGATTCCCAGAGGCTTCCCTTCACATCCCAGCCCATCCCAGTGATGCCCCAGCATCACTCACCACTTTGTTGGGGTCATTCCTGTGGTTTTCCATGCAGTGCTTCACCAGCTCCTGCTGGTCCAGGTTCCGGGCCCCACAGTACGGACACACAAACGTCGAGCGGTTGGGAATGTTGCTGAAGAGATTAAGGACAAGCTCAGATCCCCCAGGAAGGGGCTGGATTGACTCCTTCCAAACCAACCCAGCTGTGAGAGCAGAAGCCAGCCCAGCCCCTTCCCACCCCATGGGTCTTTCATCCCAACCCTCCCTTGAAAACCCAAAGCAGCACAAGGGCTGTGAGTGCCAGGAGGCAAAAGGGCTGATATTCCTCCTTGTGATTAGCCAGGGAAAGGTAAAACACATGCTTGGATTTTAGGGCATGCAAGGAGGGACATGTTTCCCTACCCGAGGCACACAAATACCTGGGAATAGGCTGGGATGTGGGGACAACTGGAACAAACTTGGGGCAGTTGGCCATCTGCTCCTGCACCTTGGCACAGGATGAGACGTGGGAGCGCATTTTAGCCAGGGTCACCTGGAGAAGGAGGACAACAAACATTCCTGGGGGCTGCAGGAACACCTTCCAGGAGCCAGCACCAGAGCTGGGACCAGCACCAGGGACAGCCAGGACCTCCCCTCCCTGTCACCACAGCTGTGGGATTGGGATCAGGATGGGACCAGCAGCTTTACCTTCTTGCTGCAGCCTCTGCAGGGAGCCTTGTAGGACGAGAGCTGCTTCTCCACACTGGATGCCTTCTCCACCTTTTTGGGATCGAAGGGCACGCGGCAGAGCGGGCACAGCGGGGATGGCACCTGCAGGCAGGGCTGCAGGCATTCCCCACAAAACCTGGGAGCACAGAGCAGCACTGAGCACCCCGGGGAGGAGAGCAGGATGCCAGCAGGGCACACCCACTCCCAGGGACTCCCAACACCCCAAAACCCAGGGATCAGCAGCACAACTGGGAGAACTGGGAAGCTGGGAGAGGGTGAGAGGAGGCCAAACCCCCAAGGAGCTCCCTGCACGTACAGATGATTCCGCTGCTCCGAGACTGCATTTGAAAGGAGCCAAACAAAAATGGTGCCGAGTATCCAGGTCAGGCAGGGATGGAGTGAGCACATTAGAGCCTGGATCACTTTCTTCCAAGGTTCTCATATCCCCAGGAGTGTGGCTGAGGAATCCAAACGGGGAGAAGGTGCAGGAAAGCACCGCCAGGCAGGAGGCAAAGCAGTTCAGTCTCCAGAATCCAATTATCCTGGCATTCATGACCCTTCCTACTCAGCTCCTGTCATCAGGAACAGAGTGAAACACCTCCTCAAACCCTCTGCCACAGCAAGGGGGAGTGGGTTTGAGGAGGGGGGATCATGGAGGGGATCAGGAATCACCTCCAACCCCAAACAAGCTGGAGGGGGATGAGTGAGGAAGCACTGGAGCTCCAAGCAAAGCCACAGCTCTGCTGGGATGTCCCCAAAATCAGATAAAGGGATCAAGGTGTCCCTGAAATGCTGGGGGAACAAGCGGACAGGAGTTTGGGAGGTCCTGGGGTGGGAGCTGGGTCTGGGAGCAGAGGGAGCTCTGGGTGCTCAGTGGGACACCCCACATTGGCTCCAGGCTGGGACACATTATGGGAGACAGGGCAGCACCCTCTCCCTGGAGAGGGAAGGATTTGGGATTAGGGACAAGACACTCAGGGGATGGGATGGGATGGAGGTCCAGGGATGAGAGGGATGAGATGGAAGTAGGATGGGAGAGGTGGGGGTCTTGGTACCAGAACGAGACAAGTGGAAATGGGGGTCCTGCTTTTGACTGGGGGTGGAATGGGGGCCCCAAGGTTGGATTTGGGAGTGGGATGGAGATCCATGAACCAGACTTAGGAGGGTGAGGATGAGGATCCTGGCATGGGAGGGGTGAGATGGGGGTTCTGGGATGGGAGGGGTGAGATGGGGGTCCTGGTGCAGGATGGAGGACTGGGATGAGTGTCTCAGTATTGGGATGGGAAGAGTGGGAATAGGGGCCTTGGTACTCGACTGGGGGTGGGATGGGGGTCTCGGTACTGGGATGAGAGAGGTATGATGGGGGTGCTGGTACTGAAGTATCCTAGGGGTGGGATGGGGGTCCCGGTGGGGGACTGGGGTCCCAGTATTTGACAGAGGGTGGGATTGGAGTCCCGGTATTTAACTGGGGGTGGGATGGTGGTCCCAGTACTGAACCATCCCAGGAGTGGAATGGGCAACCCGGTGCGGGATTAGGGTCCCGTTATCTGACAGGGAGTGGGATGGGGGTCCCGGTACCGACCCATCCCAGGGGTGGGATGGGAGTCCCGGTATCTGACATGGGGTGGGAGGGATGGGGGTCCCAGTACTAACCCGTTCCAGGGGTGGGATGGGGGTCCCGGTATCTGACATGGGGTGGGAAGGATGGGGGTCCCAGTATCTGACATGGGGTGGGATGGGGGTCCCGGTACTGACCCATCCCAGGGGTGGGATGGGGGTGCCGGTATCTGACAGGGGGTGGGCTGGGGGTCTCGCTGCCGGGCGGGCTCTCTCAGCAGAGCCCCCCGAGGGATACCCCAACACCGGCACAGCGCTCCGCACCCTCCCCGGGGCCGGGCCGGGTCAGGCCAGGCCGGGCCGGGCCGGGGGGTCTCCCCACCGCCCCCACCCGGGCCCCTTCTCACGTGTGTCCGCAGCCCGCGATGCCGACGGCGCGGTGGAACACCTCGAGGCAGATGGGGCAGCTGAACTGCGCCTCCAGCGCCTCGGCCGCGTTACCGGGCCCGGGGGCGGCGCGGGGGGGCCCGGCCGGGCCTTGAGGCCGCTGCGCCGCCGCCACCAGCAGGCTCCGGAACATGGCGGCACTGGGGCGGGGAACGGGGCGGCACCGCCGCGTCAGCGCCGCGCGACGGGAGCGCCCCGGGACGCGGCGGGGCGCGCAGGGAGGTACGGGGGTGGACTGGGACAGACTGGGACAGACTGGGGTGTACCGGGACATAGCGGGACACAGCGCGGCCGAGTGGACCCGAGAGGAGCCGAACGGAACCGAGTGAAGCCGAAGGAGGCCGAGTGGAGCCGAGCGGAGCCGAACGGGGACGAGCGGAGCCGAAGGAGGCCGAGTGGAGCCGAACGAAGCCGAGTGAAGCCGAACGGAGCCGAAAGAAGCCGAGCAGAGCCGAGAGGAGCCGAACGGAGCCGAGCAGGGCCGAGCGGGACGCACCGAAACACGCCGGGATTGAGCAGGCATCACCGGGACCCACCGGGATCCACCGGGACACACCGGGATCCACCGGGACACACCGGGACACACCGGGACTGGCCATGTGCGACGTGTCGGGTGGCGGGTGCGGGGCGGACCCGGAGCTGCCGCGGCGCCGCCGCACCCCGGGACACAGGTGGGATCCCGGTCCTGTCCCGGGACACAGGTGGGGTCTGTATCCCCCGGTATCCCACCCGTGTTGCCCCGGTACCCCCCTGGTACCCCGGTATCCCCCGGTAGCATCCCTGGTAGCCCCTGGTGCTGCCCCGGGACCGCCCGGGGGGACGTCGGGTCCCCGTGTCCCCGATGTCCCCGATGTCCCCGGTGTCCCCGGTGCCCCCGGTGACCGGCCGTGTCCCCACAGCCACCCCCGAACCTGCATGAAGTGCGGGCAGGGCACGGCCGTCCTCGTCATCCGCGTCGGGGACCCCTTCTGCCGGTGAGTGGGGACAGTGGGGTGGGGGACATCGGGCTGGGTGACATCGGGGCTGGGGGACATCGGGCTGGGGGATTTTGGGGTGTTTGGGATTGGGGACATTTGGTCTCATCGACACTGAGTGGGACATTGGGGCTCAGGGATATTGGGACTTGGGGACATCAGGGCTTGGGGACATCAGGGCTTGGGGACATTGGGTGTCTGAGCCATCAGGGCTAAGGGACATCAGGACTTGGGGACATCAAGGCTTGGCAACATCGGGTCTCTGGGACATCAGGGATTGGGGATATTGGGACTTGGGGACATCAGGACTTGGGGACATTGAAGCTTGGGGACATTGGGTCTCGAGGACATGGGGGATTGGAGACATTGGGTCTTGGGGACACTGGATCTCACAGACCTTTGTTCCTGGGCCATTGAGTCTCTGGGATGTCAGGGCTTGGGGACATAGGATTTCTGGGAGAGTGATCTTGGGGACATAGGATTTCTGGGAGAGTGATCTTAGGGACAAGGCTGGGAGTCGGGGACTCCAGGACTTTGGGGCTCAGGGACATAGGGTCAGGAGCTGGTGGAACAGGCTGTGGCTCAGGGGTCCCCGTGTCTGTGTCCCCGTGTCCCCACATCTGTGTCCCCGTGTCCCCACAGCGGCTGCTTCCGTGAGTACTTCGTGCACAAATTCCGTGCAATGCTGGGCAAGAACCGCGTCATCTTCCCGGGAGAGAAGGTACCAGGGATGGGGGGACACAGAGGGGGGACCCAGTGGTGGCACTGGGGATGGGGGGACACACAGGGGAGACCCAGTGGTGGCACTGGGGATGGGGGGACACACAGTGGGGACCCAGTGGTGGCACCAGGGATGGAGGGACACAGAGGGGGGACCCAGTGGTGGCACCAGGGATGGGGGGACACAGAGGGGAGATGCAGTGGTGGCACCAGGGATGGGGGGACACAGAGGGGAGATGCAGTGGTGGCACCAGGGATGGGGGGACACAGAGCGGGGACCCAGTGGTGGCACCCAGTGGTGGCCCCAGGACTAGTGACCGTCCCTGCTGTCCCCACAGGTGCTGCTGGCGCTGTCAGGGGGCTCAGCCTCCAGTGCCATGGTCCGGCAGGTGCAGGAGGTGAGAGTGGGGGGCTCGGGGGAGGTCGGGGGGTGGGACATGGCTGACCCCTCACCCTGTGCCTCTGCCAGGGGCTCAGCCGGGAGGCGGCCAAGAGGCTCCGCTTCGTCCCCAGCCTCATCTACATTGAGGGTAAGGATGAGCCCTGCTTCCTGCTCCGTGTCCTACTGCCCATTCCCAGCCTGTTCCCAGACCTGTTCCCACCCCATTCCTGGCATCAGAGTGCCCATTCCCAGCCCATTCTCTGCCCCACTGCCTGTTGCATGCCCCGTTCCTGGCCCTATTGCCCATTGCCAGTCCCGTTCCCAGCCCATTGCCTGTTCCCTCTCCCATTCCCAGTTCCCTATCCCATTCCCAGCCTCACTCCCCACTCCCAGCAGAGGATCCCACTTGCACCACACCACGCCTGGGGTGCTGCCACCCAGCCCAGCGAGGCTGTGGCACTCTGGGTTGCCCTCCTGGCCCCGGGGGTGGGGTGGGTGCCCCCTCCTCACCGTGACAGCAGCCCTGGCATTGCCCACCTGCCTTCCAGAGGGAGCCGTGCGCAGGCAGAGCCCGGAGCAGCGGGAGCAGACCCTGGCCCACATGGAGACCCTTCTGCAGGCCACCGGCTTCCCCTACCACGTGGTTCACCTGGAAGAGGTATTGGGGTGACACGGGGACAGGTGCTGAGGTGGGGGACACATCTGGACACCCCAGCTTCCCCCTGTATCCATCTCTTCCCTGCAGGCTCTGGAGCTGCCCCCATCCATCTTACAGCCAGGGCCGGAGCAGTCCAGCAGGTCTGGCCCATCCCGCCCCTCCTACAAGGAGGCTGTGGACAGCTTCATCCAGCAGAAGAGACAGGAGGGGGACAGGGACAGTGCCACCTCTGTCACCCAGGACATGCCAGTGGGAGCCCCGGGCACTCCCCGTCTTCCCGATGCCACCCAAACCCAGGAGCTGCTCCGGATCTTTGAGGCCGTGGAGTCGTCGACAGCACGGGAGGAGCTGCTGCTGATGCTGCGGTGAGGGCTGGCCCTGCCTGGCTCCAGCACCAGCCTGGGGTGGTGGCTCTGAACCGGTGTCACCTCGTCCCCAGGACACACCTCATCGTGCAGACAGCCCGGAGCAGGGGCTACTCCAAGGTGATGACGGGTGAGAGCTGCACCCGCGTGGCCATCAGGCTCCTCACCAACCTGTCACTGGGCCGTGGTGCCTTCCTCGCCGTCGACACGGTGAGCTGGGGTGGTCACCTCTGTCCGAGGGGTGATGTGATGCCACAGGGGGTCCATGGCTTGGTGGTGGCACGGTCCCCTGGCAGCCACAACCCCACAGGGCTTCACGGACAAGCGTCATGGAGATGTGATGGTGGTGAGACCCATGCGGGACTACGCGGCCAAGGAGATCGCCTTCTACAACCACTTCTTCAACGTCCCCACTGTGTTTGTGCCACCCCTCTTCACCAAGGTAGGGGTGTCCCGTGCTGGGGATCCCAAGCTGTGTCCCCGTGGTGGGGACAGCCCTCCCAATCCTCTCCTCTTGCCCCCGCAGCGCCGGGAGAAGCCCAGCATCCACCAGCTCATCGAGCGCTTCCTCCTGGGGCTGCAGGAGGATTTCCCCTCCACCATCAGCACCGTTTACCGGTACGAGGACCCCCGTGTGGGGGTACCATGGGGTGGGGGGAGTGACTGGGGGGCTCCTACTCACCCTGTGTTTGCTGCAGGACTGGGGAGAAGCTGAGCCCAGAGCCAGCCAAGGCCAGCAGCGAGTCCCAGCGCTGCCTCCTCTGCCTGTGCGGCCTGGACATCGAGGGGGGTGAGTGGGGTGGGCATGGGGGGCTCTGGGGATTTGGGGAGCAGCCGTGCACCCCCCCCCAACAGACCCCCTGCCCTCTGGCTCTTGCAGAGGAGGAGTTGGCTCTGGAGCCCACGCTGATCTGGGACGAGCCGGAGTCGGTGGGGAATGGGTGCTGCCAGCAGGGGTGAGCATGTGGGCAGGGGGGATTCCAGCATCCCATACCCGCTCCAGGGCCACCCCAGTGGCACTGCTGAGTGTCCTTGTCCCTGTCCCCACAGGGCTGAGAGCAAATCTGCCTATATCCCACTGCTGTGCTACAGCTGCCGCCTCACGTTCAAGGAGCTGGTGAGGCTTTTGGGGTGCAGATGGGTGGTTCCCCACAGGGATGGGGGTCCCCAGCCTCACCCCCCCTCTCTTGCAGGGCCCCCTGGCCACACTGCCACCCTATGTGCGTGCCGAGGCCCAGCGCAGGATCCACAGGTAAGGAGGGTGGGGGTCCCCTCCCCTCTGGCTCAGCCCACAGTGCCATGTCCATCCATCCAGTGTGTCCATCCTTTGCAGTGCAGAGATGGAGCAGCAGAAACAGGAGAACCAGGAGCCCAGCAAGAGCTGAAGGGGTTGGGGACAGCAGGGGACACAGACCCCCATACCTCTGTGGCACTGCTGGGGCAGGTGCCACCTCCCCAGGGTTACCCCAGAGCTTGGTGGGGACCCTTTCTGTTCCAGCCAGGGGCAGAGAGAGCCCCCCCCCCCCATTTATTTGGGACCAGGGTTGCTGGTACCCCCAGGGCAGCAGGTCCCTATCTCCCCCTCTCTGCCCCACCTGTCAGCCAGGGTGGCCTCAAGTTTGTTTTATTCAATATCTGTATAAATAAACCATTTGAATTAATAAAAAACGAAAACAAACTCGAAGTCACAAGTGTCTAAAGTCCAACTGGGGTTGCCAGACCCCCCCCAACTGGGGGGCCGTAACTCAGGACCCCCATCCTGGAGCTGGGGGGCTATTGCTTTTGAGTTCAACCTGGTTCTGGAACGGGGTTGGGGACAAAAAGGGAGAGGGCACAGGCTGGCTCCTGACCCCCACATCCCCACCTGGCAGCCAGGGGTGCCCAGTGGGCAGGGGGCCCACCTGCTGTCCCCCTCCCCGGGAAGGCACAACGTGGTCTGTGCAGGTCAAAACAGCTTCAAAACAACGTCAGAAAAACATCCAGAAAAACATCCTCCCTCAAAGCGAGCAGCCAGAACCCCACATCCCACTGCCTCCCGGGGCAGGATGCGGCCCCAGCTTCGGGGGGCTGCTTAAGGCATTGGCGGTGATGCCCCTGTGAGAGGAGGGGGCTGGAGCCCCTTCCCCTTATTACTTCTCCCGTGTCCACTTGATCATGGTCTCGGGTGAGCGGTAGAGGAAGATGAGCTTGGCGTAGAGCTCTTCCTCCAGCTCCAGCTCGCCCGTCTCCCGCACCAGGAAAATATCCTGGCACAGCTTCAGGATCCGATCCACGCACGGCAGCTCCTCGAACATGATGGAGTGGGAGATCTCGCTGAAGAAGCCCCGCACGAACTTCCCGATCACCAGCACGATGGACACGTACAATCCCATGATCCTGCAAGGGGGGGGACACACATCCTGTACCCCTGTATCCCACCATCCCTTCCCTTCACACCCCACCACCCCCTGCCCCCTCCACGTACCCGTAGCCAGCCAGAAAGCCCAGGCTGGGGGGGCTGACTTTGTCGTTGAAGATGACCATGGGGAGGATGTTGCTGTCCTCGGGGGCGAGGTCTCTCCGCCGCAACACCCACCACTCCACAAAGTCACCCCCGTGGCCTCTGCGCTCCCGTTTCAGCTGCAGCTCCGCCTCCACGTAGCTCCTCTCACCCTCTGGGGAGAGGTATGACACCATCAGGGCACAGCAGAGTGGCTGCTATGCTATCAAGGATGACTTGTTGGGGGGTGGACATGGTGGGATTTATGTCCTCCCCATCTGCCAGGGAGGGACACCAGCAGCACACAGCAGCTGGTGAGGACTCAATGACAATTTTTGAGGTGGGGACATGGTGGGACTCATATCCTCTCCATCTGCAGGGCGGTGGCACCATCAGGGACCAGCACAGCTGGCGCTGACTTTTTACTGAGTGTAGGACATGATGGGACTCATGTCCTCCCCATTTGCAGGGGAGTTGGCACCATCAGGGACCAGCACAGCCACTAGTGGGCACCCAGTGATGATTTTTTTTAGAGCAAGGGCACACTGGGACTCACTTCCTCATCTTCAAAAGGGTCACCATCAGGGCACAGCACGGCACAGGAGCTGGTGTGCCCCCACTAATTCTTTTGAGGAGGGGGTCACAGTGGGACTTACCTGGCATGAGCTGCCAGACAGGTTCAGCGTCGGCATCAATGGGGGCCCGGATGTATTTGGGGAATAGGTTGTCCACTTGCCTGCAAGAGAGTGAGGTGGGGAGGGGGTTACACCCTCCTGGCGAGCACAGGGGTCTGGTGTGGCCCCCATCAGGGGATACTCACACGGGGAGATCCCGGGTGCCATCCAGCATGTCGGACAGCTGCAGGCGCTCTTCTGCACCGGGCACCCAGGTAATGGAGTGCGTGTCAAAGGCATTCTCCACCGTGCCCCCTTTGCTCAGGTCCCTGCGGGCAGGAGAGGCTGAGTGTGTGCAGGGGGGGTGCAGGCCGGGCTGGCCCCCCCCTTGCTGTGCCAGCAGTACCTCTGGAAGGACCAGCTGAAGCGGAGCACGATGTCAGAGGAGCCGTTCAGCAGCTCCCGCCGCATCTGCTCTCGGCTGGGGGGGCTGATGCTCCAGATCGAGCCCGAGCTGCCCTCGATGAAGACATTCACGATGTCCTCGTAGCCATAGAAGCTGATGAACTGCATGGCCGTCTGCCACCGGGGGGAGGACAAGGCTCAGCTCCACCATGGGGGCCCTGCCAGACCTTCCCATTGGGCAACCAACAGGATGGAGCATGTGGGTTTTGGGATGGGAGGAGGATTTACCGGATTCTCTTCAAAAAGCCGGGTAAGGTCTTCGTAGTCTTCAATGGTGAAAGGCTGGATGGATTGCTGCTGGACGCTCATGGTGAACAGTGGCTGGGGGAGAAAGGGGGCCATCAGTGGGCCAGGAGACTCTGGTGTCCCATCAGGGGGCCCCCAGTGCCCACCCCCCCATCCTCACCTCATACCCCCCCAGCTGGACGCTGACGGTGACATCGATGGGGTGGTTGACAACGCCCACCACAGTGCGCACCAGCGACATGAAGAGCAGTGGGAACCAGATGATGCACACGAGGAAGAGGATGATGAGGCCCCCCATGCCGTACTTCACAATCTTCTTCTTCTTCTGCCCCTTGGGCTGGGGATATTTCTGCGATGGGGGGAGACAGTACATGTTGTTGTGTGGGCTCGGGGGGACCCCAAGCAGCAAAGGGCTTAGTGGGAGGGCCCTTCCTGGCACAGGGAGGCTGTACCTTCTCAGTCTCACGGCTGCACTTGATGATGAAGATGTTGGCGTAGATGTCCTCCACACACATCCAGTTGGAGAGGGACAGCGTGGTGTCTGTCCAGACCCAGTCCATGACGGCACGCAGCTCCACCAGGAAGGGCACCAGGCGAAATCTGGGGGGGACAGGGGGAGAGGAGGGTGGTACGGCACCCCTGGGGTGCCCGGGGGTCCACGTGGCCCCATGCCGTACCCCTGGAAGAGGAAGAGGTTGAGGTAGTTGTATTTCCTGGTGAGGAAGTTGCCCAGGATGCGGGTGGGGTAACCGCAGCGGATCTGGTAGGCCGACAGCGCAAAGTAGATGCACTTCACGAAGTACCATAGCTGAGCCACCATGTTGAGCCTGAACAACCTGTGGGAGGGACATGTCACCCCTCAGCCAGCCTGGGCCAGAATGTGGGCTTGGGGACACAAAGGTGCCACCCAAGGACCACGCCGTGCCGTGGCAGGGCATCCTGAGGAGATGCTCCGTACCTCTCGGTGACAGCCGGCACGATAAAGAACATCCAGATGTGGATGCCAAAGACCAGAATGATGTGGAAGATGAGCTTGCCCAGCACGGTCTTGCGGAGGTAGAGCGCCCGGTCGATGATCATGGTGGTGAACTGGAAGAGCAGCATGACCAGGAAAGCCTGTGGCACTTGGTTTTCCGACAGCGAGGAGGTGATGTCGGTGGCCGCCGTGTGCTTCTGGTATGCAGGAGACATCACCACATGATCAGACCTCACCCCGCAGCGGGGGCCGGCCGGTCAGCGCCCCGCAGGACCCCCTGCTCACCCCAAAGGCCCAGAAGCCAAAGACGATGATGATGAAGTCGACCACGTCGACCAGGAACATGATGGCGTAGACGTCGGTGGCTGCGTGGTTCTCGGTGTGCAGAATGGCCTTGAAGAACTTCTGCGCTGGCTGGTATATGTTGCGTCCTCTGCAGGGACAGGGGACACAGGGGACAGGGGACACAGGGGACAGGTGATGGGGGCTGCACCCCACAGCCCACACCCCAACCAGCACCACTGGCACTCACGTGAAAGCGAAGACGTACACAAGCAAGGACCCAAACTCCTTCATCTTCTTGTGAGCGAGGCTCTCTTCTGCCTCTTCTGTGTCCGCATCTGATGCACGTGAGGCTAAGCACACAGAACACGCAGGCTCTATTATCGCCCTACCTTGGCGGTACCACCTTTCCCAGCCTTGTGAAGGTGCAGAACTGCTGCTCTCTTCCTCTGCTGTCCTCCTCCGAATCCTCAGCCTCCTGAAGCGGAGTTCCATGACCTCGCTCCCCTCTTCCTGCCCCATGGTGTCACCCTCCCACTCGAATACCGCATCTGAGCTCAGTGTTCTCTGCTCTTCTGGAGCCTCCGTCCCTTCCTCGGACACCATCAGTGATGAGCGCTCTGCATCCTTCCGCTTCTTCTCTTCATCCAATTCGAACTTCACCTCCGACTTCTTCTTGGAGGTTTTTTCCTTGTCGTGATCCCACAGCCCGTAGGTCTGTGGAGGGACATGGTCAGGAGGACTGGGGGTCCTGACATCCCCCTGCCCCATGTACCTCACTCCCCACCCGCAGCATCAATTCCCAACAAGCAATGCTGGGAAACCACAGCAGAGCCACCAAGCACCCACTGGGTTCTCTCCAGAGCCCCCAGGAGCACCTCCAGCTCCCCCAAAATGCCCACCCAGGCGCTGCCCGTGCCCCAGGGCTCACCAGCAGCAGAGAGCGATGGAAGAAGAGGGCCAGGAGCTGTATGAGGTCGTACTTGAGGTAGCGGGTGCTCTTCTCCAAGCCCAGGATGCGTGGTGGGAAGAAGGGCTTGCCATCGTTGCGCACCATAGTGCTGTAGCCATTCCAGGGGAAGAACCCGAACTGGCAGAGGTATTTCAACAGCACCATCACCTGTGAGGACACTGGGGTCAGTGGGTGGCAGTGGGGGCTCGGGTGGCATTGTCCCCTTGCTGGCCACCCCTGCCCACCTCCGTGAAGATGATGGCTGTCAACCAGAAGCGCTTGGTGGGCCGGGGGATGGAGAGCATGGCCCAGAGGAAGATGAGCATGGGCAGGAAGAGGGAGATGACGGAGGCAGACACTATGTTGTTGATGATGATGATGAAGTAGCAGACCAGCTCCGAGTGGGCGGTCGCAGAGCGGTACGTGACCAGCAGCAGCTTCAGGAACCGGTTGTGGGACTGATAGAATTGCTCCGACTCTTCCAGCTCCCTGATGCTTGCCTTCCTGCAGGGGGCAGGGGACAGGCTGAGCCACCCCTGCCACCCCCCAGACCCAGCCCCACTGTCCCCACGTCGCTGTACCTGACCAGGAGGAGCTCACTGGCCGTCCGCCTGCGGGCCTGGAGCGCAGACAGGTGCCGAGACCCAGGCACGTGCAGGACCTCCTCGGGCATCACCTGCTCCTGGCTGTCCTCGGGGAAGGAGACCCCCTCTGCCTGTTGCACCCCCTCTGCCTGTTGCACTGTCAACTGCTCCCTGGGCCTGGAAGCAGCGCCGTTTTGGGGGTCTCTAGTCGAAGAACTGTGCGGGCTCAGCTCCTCCGGGGAGCCCTCTGGTTGCTCCTCTAGTGGCTCCCCAGGCTGCTCCTCCGGCTGCTCCATGTAGATTTCATTTGGGAAGGCCGTGACAATCTTCATTCCCTGGGAAGGGAATGGGCAGGGGGTCAGTGCCACCTCAGGGCTGCCATCCCCCCCGGTACCCCAGTGTCCCGCCAGGCTCACAGTGGCCAGCCGGTGAGCAAGGAGGTATCTCTCAACATATAGGATGTTGAACATGTCCAGGTATTCCTGGATGTGGTCCAGCATCCACTGGGTCAGCCCATCCACCACGGCCTGGCACACCAGCCAGAGGAACCGCAGCATGTTCAGCGTCCGATGCACAGCGTTGCCGGGCTCTGCCAGGGCAAAAAGAGGGGTGGGGGGTCACTTGGTGCCCGCTCAGACCACCCCAGCACCCTTCTGTTCTGCAGCCCTGCTGCCCACCTCCAGACAGATGACTAGAGTCTGCCGCTGTCACTTCCTCACGGTGTTCAGTCCCTTGAGATGCCTCCACCTCCTCCCCTCTCTCTTCACGGTCCTCTGCAGAGGTCAGATCCTCTGGGAAGGGGTAGCAGCAACTCAGCAGAGGATGGACATAATTTTTGGGGCTCTCCCATTCATGATCTCACTCCTTGTTCCCCCACATCCACTCCAAAAACCAGTGCAGGCAACCAAAGAAGCTGCAGAGCTTGTGCTCAACCCCATGGCAGCCATCAGAGAGTCCACACACACACTGGGAGCGCCACTGCAGGACCAACAGTGGGCACGAGGCAGAACTGCATCCCCTCCTGGCCCCCCCAGCCCTGTTTTGGGGTGTCAGACCCACCTGCATCCTCGTCAGCATTGGGTTGCGCCCGCCGTGCCTGCTGCCTGAGCACTGTCCTGGTGTTGGTCACCCAGGCCTGGTGGATGAGCTGGGGGGAGGACAGGGGCCATCAGCACCCCATGGGCACTGCCAGCACCCCCGGCCCCACCGCAGCCCCCCAGCCCTGCCCACCTGGAAGGGGCCTTGCCTCCCTGCCTGCTGCTCCTCCGACACCATCTCTTCCTCCTCCTCCTCCTCGCTGTCTGACTCGAAGAGGTAGTATTGCCCAGAATGCAGCACTGCCAGGGTGGTACGGGGTGTCACGGCGTGGCCGTGCCATGGCAGGGGTGGCACGGCACAGTCCATGCTCAGGCTGGCCCTGCTGCCACGTCCCAGGGCTCTCTGCTTGGCACTGTGCCGAGGACACCCCCGTGGGGGACCCCAAGTGGGGACATCACCAGCTCAACCACCACGTCCCCACGGTGCGACCCCTCTGTCACCTACCCTTCGGAGGTGATCCCAAACCCAGCCCGGCGGCCCCAGTTCAACACCTCGTTAGTACCAGGGAGGAGAGGAGCCGTGGTTAAGGGGACATGCACGGGGACAGGGGACATGCAGGGTGTCACCTTGCCCAAAACACTGCCACCACCGTTCCCCGGGGGTGTTAGTGGTCCCGGCGGGGGGGACCTCACCGAGGTTATGGCCCCATTACGGCCCCGTGCCAGGGCAGTACCTCCGGCGTGGTCTAACCCTGGCCGCCACCACCGCTGCCGGGACGGGTCCACTGTGCCACGGGGCGCTGTGGGATGGCAGATGGAGGGCTGAGAACGGCCACGCTTGGTGCACCCACCCCACGTGTGGGGGGAGCCAGGGGGGAGGGAGTGGGTCACCACAATGCTCCATGGGGTTCCACCACGACGGGCCTCAGCGATGGGTCACAGTCCTCCTGTGTGCCCAGAAAGGGGATGGGGACGTGGGAGGGGCCCCCCAGGTCTCACCTGTCCCAGCCTCATCCTGCTCCTCGATGGTGCTGCGCTGCAGCATCTCCTGCCGGTACTTGTCCTGCTTGGCTCGGATCCGCTCCATCCTGGAGGCAGAGGATGCTGTGGAGCACTCTCCCCAAACCCCCCACCCAGGGGCACTCCCAATATGTGCCCCAAAGTGCTGGTGGCTGCAGGGAGGGGGGTCCCAGTGCCCCCCAAACCCACTCACTGCCGCTTCAGCTGAGCCAGTGACTTCTTCTCGGCTCTCCTGTGGGCATCCAGGCTCTTCTGGATTCTGGCCTGGTACAGCGCGACACCCCTGTGGAGGCAGGGATGATGGGAGGGTCAGAGGGGCACCCCACCACCTGCAGGAACCTTCTGGGACCGCAAGCCCACCTGGAAGGCTGCAGGGCAGCAGCTCTGAGGTCCCACACGATGTGCACGTAGTAGCTGCTGAGGAAGATGCGGCGCTGGGCCAGGAGGAAGAAGAAGCAGATGCCATCCAAGATGATTCCCGCCTGCTCCACGGGCAGTGAGCAGTCATTGTCCTTGCCCATCTCCTTGGCTGGCAGGCAAAGGTGCAGGCAGGTCAGGCAGCAGCCCAAACCTGCACCCCCAATGCCACCAGACCCTCCCAGACCAGCAGCTCACGGTCGTAGTAGCCCGTGACGGTGCAGACTAGGCTGAAGAGCTGGATCACCCAGCAGAAATTGTCCTGCATCTGCTGCACGAAGACGCAGGAGAGGAGCTGTGGGGAGAGAGAGGGCCCACATGGGGCCTGTCACCACCTGTCCCCTCCCCAAGGAACACTCAGGGTGACCTCGAGGAGCCCATGGCGGGGACAACGCCTCACCGACAGCATGTTTTTGGAGATGATGACGGTGACGTTGTAGAGGATGAGGCAGTCCCAGATCACCAGGCGGGAGCGGGTCGACTTGCGCAGCAAGTTCATGCCGTAGAGGAGGAGGTAGAAGCAGGCCAGCACGTAGCCAAGGCCGAAGAGGCTGATGCGGTTGGCCCCGGTGAAGAAGATCACCACCATCACCAACCTGTAGAGGTAGCGGAAGATCGCCACCTTCAACATGTCCAGGTAGGACCTGTGGGATGGGGCACTCAGAGCAGGGGCCCTTCCCCCCTCCATGCTCCAGGCATGGTGGGGTCCGGTCCCAGCATTGGGGTGAAGGGTCCCATGCCCCAAAGGGGTCCCAACCCCATCCTAGTGGATCCCACTCCAGCAGCTCCCACTGCCTGAGGGTCCCATCCTGTCCATATCCCAAGGGGTACCATCCCAGGGGAGTGTCCCATCCTGGCTGGGGTTTCATCCTGTCCATACCCCAAGGGGTACCATCCCAGGGGAGTGTCCCATCCGAGAGGGATCCCATCTTGTCTATACCCAAGGGGTCCCATCCCAGGGGACATGCCATCCTGACCATACCCTGAGGGGTCTCATTCTGGTGGGGAGGGTACCCATCCAAAGGTGGGGTCCCATCGTGTCCATACCCCAAGGGGTTCCATCCCACAGTAGGTCCCATCCTACCTATACCCCAAGGGATCTCATTCCAGGGAGGTCCCATCCCGTCCATACCCCAAGGGGTCCCATCCCAGGGGAGGTGCCATCCAGGTGGGATCCCACGCTGCCCATACCCCAAATGGGTCCCACCCTGGGGTTGGGTCCTCCTTCCCATGCCACAGGGGACCCCATCCCGAGGTGTCGGGGTGCTGTGCCGCGGGCACCCACCGGCAGTGCAGGAAGTTGGAGTCGGCGTCGTAGTGCTTGCGCTCGCGGTCGAAGCACTCCTCGTTGTCGCCCGCCGCCCTCCGCCACACCTCGGAGCGCTCGGCCTCGAACACGCGCCACTGCTGCGCCGCACACAGCAGCAGCACGAAGTCGTCTGCGGGCACACGGCTCAGCCCACGGGGTCGCCGGGGGCTGGCACCCACCACACCCCTCCCCAGGGGATGGGGCACCCCAGATGGCTCATAAAGAGGGTTTGGGGTTTGGGAAACCCCCATGGTTGCCCCCATGGGGTTGTGGGTTCACCACGCTCTGCTTCCTCTGGGGTGTGGAGCTCTCCAAGCCACTCCTCTCAAAAGGAGGTGGGGAGTCCAGCAAATTCCTACCCAAAGGGGGCAAGAACCTCCCACAGCCCCTCCCCCATGGGGGTCCCACTGTTTAAGCCCCACCTCCAAAGGGACAGACTCTTCAAACTCCTCCCACCCTTCCTGCCTGTTCTTCCCCCCTTCTGGAGGAAGGATGGGACCCCCACAGTCAATGGGGGTGCTCCAGGGGCAGTGGGGTGCCAGGGGCTGGAGTATGGGGAGAGGACATCCTTTGGGTAGGGGACCCTCAAAGGCTAGGGAGATACTCACTGATGAGGTTGGTGGAGCTGGGGGGCACAAAGAAGTCAGGCAGGTAGAGCCACTTGATGAGCGCCGAGTTCATGGGGACATTCCATCGCCACGGATAGTCTGGGGGGCCACGAGAACACTCAGTGCCAGCCCCCTCCTCCAGCCCCTTCCCAGGCTGCCCACACATGGACCACCACCTCCCTGAGCCCCGGGAAGGCCCCCCGTGCCCCTTACCCACGCAGAGGGCGGGCGGCATGCCCAAGCACAGCAGGTACTGGAAGAGGAAGAAGATGACGAGGAAGAGGCAGTACTTGGGCCAGAGGCGGGCGATGGCGGCCCGGCTCCGCAGCGTCATCATGACCACGAGCCAGCAGCCGTGCAGGATCACCAGGAAGTTCATCCGCTGCCCGATCACGGCCACCATCATCAGGAAGCAGATCTGGGGTGCAGGGGGGTGCAGGGGCTCAGCACCGGGGTGCTGCGGGCGGTGGGACCCCCACCACGGTGCCCTGCTCCCACCTCCAAGCCAAACTTGTAGTAGAAGTAGTTGGCAAAGTATTTGGCACAGTTGATGAGGCCGCGGTCAACGTCCCTGTGAGAGATGTTCTCAAAGAGGGTCTCGGTGAGGGGGGGGTCCAGCTGGTACTGCCTGCGGTGGTACTCCTGGCGCCGGTACACCACCGCCTCGAACACCAGCAGCAGCAGCACCTGGAGGTGGTTCTGGGGGAAGAGGGGATGCTCAGGACCCTGGCGTGGCACCAGGGGTCTCCTCCAGGCTGGTCCTCATAAAGGGGATGTTCAGGACTGTGGCATTCAAGCCAGTCATCCCCCCAGGTGGTCCTCACAGAAGGGACGCTCAGGAGCCAGGTGGGCCTTGTGAAGGGGATGCTCAGGACCATGGCATGCCACCAAGCATCCCCCAAGGTGTTCCCCTCAATGTCCCCATGCCCACCTGCACATATGCCAGGTTGGGGTACGCCTTCTCGACGCCAAACCAGTTGGCAGGATCCACGGGGCGACGGTACAGCAGGGAGAACTCTATCTCCGCCGGGGTCAGGTTGGTGGCATTGAGCAGGGGCTGCAAATGGGAGCACCGTGGGGGTCAGAGCCCTCCTCCACTCGGAGAACCCCCCGTGCTGCCACAAGTGCCCCAAGACCCAGCACCCCCAGGCACCTCGGTGCAGTTGCTGTAGTACTCCTGGGGCTTGACAATCTCGAGCTGGTAGAGCATCTTGCAGACGATGATGATGCAGGTCCAGATGGTGGAGAGGCACGAGGCCATGTGGCGGAAGCGGCAGTAGGGTATGGCCAGGGTCCACAGCAGCACCAGCACGAAGTTCATCACCGAGACCTGGGGTCACAGCCGTGTCAGCACCCTGGGCTGCCCGGCTGAGCCCCCCAGCCCAGCACCCCGAGTGGTACCTCCTCCAGGGCCACCCAGACAGTGTAAAGAGCCACCAGCTTGACGATGTGGAGCTCCAGCAGCCGCCTCACAAAGACCTCTGCGCTGGTCAGCGCGTTCGAGAACTTCTGGCCCAACACCATCAGGCGCTCCAGCACCAGATTCCATTTGTTGCTATCTGTGGGGACGCAGACCCTCACGGACAGCCCCACAGCCACTCTGGCCCAGGGGACAACCCAAGGCATTCCCATAATCTCCCACACTTGGATGACACCCCAACCCCACTCCTGCACCCCCCAGCCCATTCCTGGCTCAGAGGATATCCCAATCTAGCCCTGTATCCTTTCAGACTGGGAAGAGACCACAATAAATCCCTGCAGTCCCCCAGTCCCATCCTTGCTTGCAGGACACCCTAACCCATCCCCATACTCTCCCAGCTCGTTCCTGGCTTGCAGGACACCCTGATCTGACCACATACCCCCCAAGCCCTTTTCTGGCTCAGAGGACAGCCCAGCCCATCCCTGTACCCTCCCAGATTTGAAGGAGATTCTAATCCATGCCCATACCCTCCTAGCCCCTTCCTAATGTAGAAGATGCTCCAATCCATTCCCCCCACATCCCTCCCAGCCTCTTTATATCTCAGAGGACACCCCAGTCTATCCCCATACTCTTCAAGCCTGTTCCTGTCTTGGAGAGCTCCTCAATCCACCTCAGTACACTCCCACACTTGGATGTCACCCCAAATCCATCTCCCTACCCTCTCAGCTTCTTCCTGGCTTGGAGGACACCCCATCCCACCCTGCTCCCCCATCCCTGCCCTGTACCCTGTGACACGCTGGAGACGCTGACAGCAATGCCTGGGGAAGTAGGCGCCCCCTGACTCTCTTGGCTCCTCCGCACCCTGTGGGAAAGAAGGCTCAGAGCAGAGATGGGTGGCTTGGGGTACAGGGGGAGGTCACCTGGCACAGGGTCCTACCCAGCGATGGAGAAGAGTGACAAACTGGGATCTCGGGCATAGCACAGGTCAGTGATGTACGAGAAGGCCTCGTGGAAGTAATGGAGCTGGAGGATGCAGGCCAGGAGGAAGAAGCCCAGGATGATGATGTTGTAGAAGAGCTCAGAGACACTGAACTGCTCCAAGCCCATGGCACGCAGCCTGGATGGGGAAGGGTGGGTCACCATGGAGCCTCATCCATCCCACCCTGCACAGGCATCCAGCCCCACCATGAGGGCTCAACCCCAGCCTGCTCCGTGCCCCATTTTCCCCATGTGCAATCCATCCCTTCCTTGGCCGTGCCCTGGTGCCACCACAGGGCTGGTGCCAGCAGGGACCCCACAGTGGCTCAGGGACACTCACTGGTGATCAGTGAGGCCCGTCAGGTTCCTCCAGTATGCGGGGAAGTCCTCGAACTGGAAGGTGTACTTGGCCATGAGCACTAGCATCGTGTATGCCACCACCAGCCACCAGAAGCCCTTCAGCACTCTGCGCCACAGGCTGTAGTACACCTGCAGGGACAGGGACATCAGTGGGGCCACCATGGGGATGGCCATGAGCCCACCTGGGGTCTCCAGCCCCCCGACCTGGAAGAGGATGAGGCAGAGGAGGAAGAGGAGCATGTAGATAATCTTGTAGATGACGAGGTGGCCGACGAAGCTCACAACGATGAACATGCCACCACAGATACAGATCCAGAACTTGGCAAAGAAATTCATCAGCAAGCTCCCCAGCTTCCCCAGCAGGTCCCGCGTGCTGCTGGAATCTGGAGGACATGGAGTGGCCTGTAGGAGCTGGGCAGGGGGCACCCGTGTCCCCCCCCAACACCTGTGGGTGCCCAGCCTGGCATGGTGTTCCTCTGTGGGTGACACCAGGAGCCCTCACCTGATTCTCCCAAGGAGTGCCTCAGGAACAGGAGGGGTGTGGGCGTCTCCTCTTTAATGAACTGTCGCATCAGCGGCCAGAAGGGGAGGGTGAGCAGGAGCTGCAGGAACAGGCGGTGAGCAGAGACAGCCAGGTGTTGGCAGGGACAGGGACAGGGGACTGTGCCACACGTACCTTCACCCCCAGGGCCAAGGGATTTTCGGCGTGCACCAGCCCCAGATATTTGAGATTCATGAAGCCGGCGTGGGTGGGCAGCTCGGGGAGCAGGTCCATGGCCCACACGTAGTCCAGGCTGCACAGAGTGACGCAGTAGAGGAGGAGGAAGGGTGAGCAGAGGATGGTGAAGTTCCGGCGGTTCCGCACCATCCAGATGAGGCACGACCACAGCAGCAGCACGAAGGTCAGCCAGCTGTGGTAGGTGATGCTCCACACCTGTGGGCAGGAAGGATGCAGGTTCAGCCCAGGAGGTGCCATCCATGTCCACGTCCCCTCCCCATGTCCATGTCCCTTCCCCATGTCCGTGTCCCCTCCCAGCTCATTACCAGCATGGAGATGAGGGCACAGATGTAGGTCTGTCTCGTGGCGATGATGGTCAGGCCGTGCAGGAGCAGCCACTCCGCTGGACTCCTCCTGCCTGGCATGGGGAGGGAGCCCGTGAGGGACCCCTGGCTGCAGGCAGGGTTTGGGGAAGGGGAGCTGGTGGGGACAGGCTTACGTTGGATGTTCAAGACGTGGACAGTGCAGTTCTCAGTGCCGCTGTTCCGCTTCTCAGTTCTGGAGGACAGCATGGGCTGGGGGGCAGAGAGGACTCAGAGCCCACCCTGGCACCCACAGAGCGCCCCACACCCAGTCCCCGCCAGCCTGGGCACTGCTTGAGGGGCACAGCCCCCCAAACCCACCTTGGTGTCCTCAGCCATGCCTCTGGTGTCCTCAGCCACGCCGCTGGTGTCCTCAGCCACGCCAGTGGGGCTCTCATCCATGCCAATGGTGGCCTCAGCCAAGCCACCAGTGTCCTCAGCCACGCTTTTTTTTTCCCTGGGCAACTTGCTCATCTCCAGCAGCAAAGACGGCGACGTCTGTGCCAACCCCGACATTCCCCGTGAGGGGCAGGAGCCAGCTCAGGGCACCCTGCTGCCATCTCTGGTGAGCAGGATCATGCCCACTCCCCCTGCCAAGGCACCCCACATGCAGGCACCCCACCTGCCCTCTGGTGCCAGGGCTGGGGCAGTCACAGCAGGGCATGCCGGGCATCACTGGCATCACGGGCACAGAGTCCAGCTCACCTTGACGTAGGGCCAGCGCAGCTTCACCAGGGTGCCCACGCTGTAGCAGAGCAGCAGCAGGATGCCAGGGTTGGCATAGACAGGCCAGGGGTGGCTGGTGTTGAGCTGCAGGATGTTGGGCTGGGAGCAGTTGCGGTACAGGATGATGTCCTTGAAGCCGAACACCCTGTGGGGATAAAGAAGGTGGCATTGCTCTGCACCATGACCCAGGGCTCTGTCCCGGCACTGGCACAGCACGTGGCTCAACCGGGGTGGCACAGGGACCCACGGCACAGCTCCCTCCCTGGGGACTCACCGTGCCCAGATGGTGGGGGGCGGGAAGACCTCCTGGATAAAGGGTGTCTGGTAGGCATAGAGGCAGATGAGGTGGCTGGAGCAGTAGATCCCGATGAGGATGAAGAGGATGTTGAAGGCCTGTCGGCTCGCGGGGAGGTCACAAGCCCACCACAAGCACAGCCCCAAGAAGAACAGGTAGTAGACGCTGGAGGAGGCGGAGGGCAGGGTGATCCCTGGGGAGCAGCGCCCCATGGGTGGTCAGTGCACAGCCCAGCATCCCCCTGGACCGAGCAGCATCCCACTGGATTGAGCATCCTCCCACCTTGGACCACACATCCACTCACAATGGACCAAGCATCTCCTCCCTCCTGGACTGAGCTTTCCCCCTTGGACTGAACATCCTCCCACCTTGGATGAAGCATCCCTCCCCCTCAAACCAAGCATTGCAACCCCCTTGCATTGAGTCTCTCCACTTTGGACCAAGCGTCCCTCCCCTGGACCAACCATCCTGCTCCCCAGATGGAGCATCCCACTGTGGACCAAGTTCTCCCCCCCAGCCCAAGCATCCTCCCCACCTCCCACAAGCACTCCCCTCTCGGAGTGAGCATCCCCCCCACCTTCCCACGTGCCCTCCCCATCCTGTACCCACCTGCCAAGGCCAGCATGAGGTTGGCCAGTCCCTTGCCAGCCTCCCAGAGCAGCCACTGAGCCCTCAGCCGTAGCCGGCTCATGGGCTGGACCGCGTGGGCCGTGCATCTGCGCCTCCTCACATGGATCTCCCTCTGTGAGACACGGGGGCTGTGAGCTCCATGACCTGCTCCCAGGCAGCCCCCTGGCCGTGCCTCAGTTTCCCCACTCACAGGAGGGCAGGGATGGCCAGCCAGGTGGGCACAGTGCCCGGCACCTGGCCGTGTTTATCTCATCAGCCGCCTGCAAAGCGCCTCCAAAGGGCGGCTGTTTTTCTTGGCGCCGGACACGGGTTCCCAGCACTGAGCTTTTTTCCAGGCTGCCTCCTGGCCAGAGGCTCAGGCAAAGGCATCCAGGCTCTGGTTACAGCCCCGCATGGCCAGGGCCAGGCACCACAACCCGGAGCACCAGGAGCACCCCAAAAAATGGGGCTGGGCACCCCAGGGGTGTTCACTGGGCTGGGGGGGCCATTGGGGCTGTGTGTGCCTGGGTGACCCCAGTGCCAGGAGCGTAGTGTCCTGGTGACCTGCTGGCACTGCTAGGCAGGATTGGCATGGCACAGCACCCAGTCCTGCACCAGCAAGCTCCAGCTGGGTGCCAGCACCCCATAAGTGCCCGTCCCACTGCCCTGCTGTTTGCTGGGATCCCTATGGCAACGCCACGGCAAACACAGGCACTCCTCTGTGGCTGAGTCACCCCAGCCCACACG
>JAXCLP010000020.1:19007849-19024717 GCA_035584035.1 Lepidocolaptes lacrymiger
CTCGTGCACTGACTGGGACAGGGAATGCAGCAGCTTGAGGGCAGCTGCCACCCCAGTGCCAGGGGACACCCCTTTTCACTGGCACACACCAGGATGGCACAGCCCGTGCCACGGAGCCAGAGCAGCCCTGAGGATTCCCCTGAGCTGTGGGATCAGCACTGGGACCCCCATGCACGTATAAGGACCCACACTCCCCTCACACAAGGAGATTCCCAGATCCACCCCAACATTCCCTGTGGGGCCAGGATGGTGTCTGCCATATGGCAGTGCCAAGCAATGCCCAAACTCCCCTCTCCTCATGCAGGGGGACCTGTTGCACTTCTGGGGAGCCCCCCATGGTGTCACCCACCTCAGTGGGGCTGTGGGGGGCTCAGTGCTGGGGAGATGGGCACTCTGGGCGGGCAGGAGCCAGCCCTGTGCCTCCATCCCATCCCCCTGTGCCCAGGGAGGAAGCAGCAGTTATTGCTTTTGGAGACAGTGGTGGCTTTGCTTTTTTCTTTTTTTTTTATAGAGTTTTTTTTTCCCTCCGCTATTTTATTTCCCTTCCTTTTATAAAAAGCACCTGACCGCAGGAGGCAGCTGCCTGCAGCCCACACACCCACTGGCACCCAGCTGGGCACTGGGCACTGACCCCTGCAGCGCCAAGACCCCCAGAGACCCCCCCCAGCACCCTGGCCAGCCAAGGGACAGCTGTGTCCCCACATCGGGACCCCCATTTGGGGGGCACCGCAGCCCCAGGGAGGGAGGAGCCACCCTCACCCACCGCCACAGCTCAGCACGGCCAGGACTGTCACCCACTCCGGAGCTGACCCCATTTGTGGGATTTGTGCCCCCCATGACAGCTCCGGGCACACCAGAATCCCCCCTAAGCAGCACGGAGCAGAGGTGGGCATTCAGCCCATGACACGGCTGGGACCCCCACCATAGGGGTCTGTGCCCGTGCCAGCCGTGCCCACCCCAGGATACCCCGTGGGGCCCGAGTCCTGCATCTCCAATCCCCCTGAGCTGGCCGGGAGCCGCAAACAAACATCCTCCGGACGTTTGGGAAGAGCCTAATTGCCAGGGAAGGAAGGGCTGCAGGCGGGTCGTGCTCCAGGGCTCCCGCTCCCACCCAGGTGCTGTGGGAAGAGCCAAAATCCCCCAGTGCCCCAGTTTCCCCTGTGGGACCCCCCCAGACCCTGCTGGGTCACCCCATTTTTCCAAGTGGCTGGGGCAGGAAGGAGCCCCCACCCAAGCGGGGCCCTAAATCCAAACAAGCCACCTATAACCTCACCAGGGTGGGCACCAAGACCACCAAAAACCCCCAGCCGTGGGAGGCAGGGGGTCCCCAGCATGTCCTGTGCTGGAGTGGGGCGAAGAGCCCAGTGAGCCTGGCACGATTTGGGGCCAAATCAGCATTATTGGGAAACAAGGGCCCCATGAGAGGTTGAGCTGGAGGCCACGTGTCGCCCCAGGCACCCATGGGATGGAGGCACCCATGGGATGGAGGCACCCATGGGATGGAGGCACCAGCAGCTCCTGCGTCCCCCCTGTCCGGGCAGCACAGCCCCTTCTTCCCACCCCTGCTCGTGGGCTGGGTTATAATTAACCTCCTCACATCCTGCGCGATGCTCTGAGTCACTGCCCCAGCAAACCAAAGGAAAAGCAGCTTTTTCAAGAGTCCCTGACTTCCTCTGCCAGCGGAGCGGCACAGCCAGCCCCCCAAAACACAGCCCTGCTCCCCAAAACACACCCAGGGACGGGGCTGCTCGGCTCGGGGGCACCTCCTGTTGGGTGCACGTCCCTCTTTCCGGGTGCCACGACCCCAAAAGTCATACCAGGGCTACCCCAAAAGCCATGCCAGGGCTTTCCCAGGGTTTAGCCCCCCTGGAAGAGGTCGTGTGATCCCAGTGCCGGATCCAGCACAAGGAACCCGTTGAACAATCCTGTTTATAAAGAGGGTTTTTCCTTTGCGTCTACGCAAACGGAGCGTCCCCGGAGCGGCTCCGGAGCAGACGGGGGTTCAAAGAGCCGATTCTTGTCCTGCCCGTCCCGGGACACGGGGATTTTCCAGGCCCGTGGCCAGCCGGGTGCCTCGGTGGGTGGCACATCTGCCAGCAAAGGAATGGGCCGGGGGCAGCTTGGGGACCACGGGGGGATGGAGGGGGCACCTCGTTCCCCGGGATGGGAGGGGTGCCAGCTGTCCACACTGCCCGAACAGGGTCGCTTGGCCCCAAATCGGGTGTCCGGGGACGGGGGTGGGCACACAGACACACATCCCACCCACCCCATCCCATCGCGGGGAAAGTCGCGGCGTTACCCGCGAGTGGGCTCGGCCACGCGGGGGTGCGGAGGGACACTCTGCGTGACCCCCGCACCCCATCTTGCACCGCCCCCGACCCCGGGGGGCTCCTGAGCGGAAGGAACCCCCTCGCCCCCCGGCCCACGCGCGGGGGGACCCCCGCACCTCTCCGGTCACGCGTGGGGGGGGGATTCCCTCGCCCCAAAGTCCACGTGTAGGGCGGGACCCCCGCGCCCCGCAGCCACCGACGAGGGGCTCACGCGTGGGGGGGACCCCCGTGTCACTGTCTCCACGCGTGGGGAAACCCACCACATCCACGCACGGTTTGGGGGGGACCCACCCGGGTCCTGGACCCCCTCGCCACTCTCTCCACGCGTGGGGAAACCCACCACATTCACGAACGGTTTGGGGGGAGACCCACCCGAGTCCAGCACGGCCTGGGGGAACCCACCCCGCTCCCGCACGGGGACGGGACCTCCTCGCCACCCTCCCCACGCGTGTGGGGACTCACCCGGGTCCCGTACGGTGGGGGGACCCCCTCGCCACCCTCCCCACGCGTGGGGGGACCCACCACATTCACGAACGGTGGGTGGGGGGGTCTCACCCGGGTCCCGCAAGGGGACGGGACCCCCTCTGCACGCGTGGGGAAACCCACCACATTCACGCACGGTTTGGGGGGGAGACCCACCCGGGTCCCGCACAGTTTTGGGGGGAGACCCTCGCCACCCTCCCCACGCCCGGCAGCGACTCCCGCGCCCTCCACGGGGGTCCCACGCGGTCCCCCCCCCTTTACCCCACCCCGCACTCACCGGCCAGCAGGGAGAGCGGCAGCACCAGCCAGTAGAGCCCCGCTAAAAACACCCGCAGCTTCATCCCGCCCCGCAGCGCCCGGGGGGGACCGGCCCGAGCCGCCCCGACCCCTCGGCCCCGGCGGGGCTGGGCAGGCCCCGCTCCCGCTGCGGGTGCGGAGCCGGTGCCGGGTGCGGAGCCGGTGCGGGTGTCGCGTCGCTGCCCCCGCCCCGCGCTATAAGAGCGGCACCGCCCGCCCGTCCCGTCCCCCCGCCCCGCACCGCGCCCCGCACACACCGACGGGGCGGGGGTTGCACCCCCGGCAGGGCTGCGGAGTGGGGAACGCCGAGATAAAACTGCCCAAAACCAAAAAAAAAATTGTGTTTCCTGTTTGTTTTGTGAAGGGAAAATAGAAAAAAAAAAGGCGAAGAGAATTGTTGGCGGATTTTTTTGGTCCCGGGGTTGGAGGTGCTGGGCGGGAGTGGGAGGTGCGGGGTGGTCCCCACGGGGGTGAGGTGCGGTCCTGGGGCTGGGGGATGTGTCCCTGGAATTGGGGATATGATCCCATGTCCCTGGAGCTGGGTGAAGGATTCCATGTCCCTGGACCTGAGGGCATGGTGCCATGTCCCTGGAACTGGGGAAATGATCCCATGTCACTGGAGCTGGGTGAAGGATTCCATGTCCCTGGAATTGGGGAAATGATCCCATGTCCCTGAAACTGGGTGAAGGATCCCATATCCCTGGAACTGGGGATATGGTGCCATGTCCCTGGAGCTGGGTGAAGGATCCCATTTCCCTGGAGCTGGGGAAATGATCCCATGTCCCTGGAGCTGGGTGAAGGATCCCATGTCCCTGGAACTGGGGAAATGATCCCATGTCCCTGGAACTGGGGATATGATCCCATGTCCCTGGAACTGGGTGAAGGATCCGATGTCCCTGGAACTGGGGAAATGATCCCATGTCCCTGGAACTGGGTGCACAGTGCCATGTCCCTGGAACTGGGTGCACAGTGCCATGTCCCTGGAACTGGGGATATGATCCCATGTCCCTAAAACTGGGTGCATGATGCCATGTCCCTGGAATTGGGGAAATGATCCCATGTCCCTGGAACTGGGTGAAGGATCCTACACCCTGGGGAGCCAGACACAGCCCCACACACCTGTGGAACTGGGAGCCCAGGTGAGGGGAGCTGGGGTCACATTCCCCCTGAGCTGGGAGCTGTGCTCACCTCTGCATCCTGAGCTGAGTCCCTGTGGGAAGGCACTGGGCACAGCCAGTGGCACCAGCAGCACAGCTGGTGACATGGGCACCACAGCTGGTGGCATGGGCAGCATCTGGCAGTGCTGGTAACCACCAGTCCCTCACAGGAAAACCACCGACCCATGAAATTCTCTGCATTCCACATTCCTTGGCCTCCCCATGCTTTTTTCTCAGCACGGTTAATGGACTGGCATCCAGCTGGCACTCTGCTGCCCTGCCCCTCAGTTCTCATCCCTGGGCTCCCTCCAGAATTCCAGGGGCTTTTCCCTCCACTCAGATGTGCCCAAGGCCCAGCCATCACCCCAAATCACAGGTAGGATGGGCCTGAGGGCCCCCAAATGTGTGTGTCCATGGGTTTGGCAGGCACAGCCCCTCCTGGGAGCCAGGATAGGCTGTGGGTGTCCAAATCACGTGGAGCATCCTCATCACAGGGACTTGAATGCATCACTGGGGGCCAAGAGGTGCAGTTCAGCACTAACATCATGTCCATGGGACCTGGATATGGGAATTACTGCTGCAAACACCCTGCTGCATCCCCCCCATCCAGCAGGAATCCAGGAAAGGGTGGTGCACGCCAACCCAGCTCTGAGCACTCGCAGCCAGGCTGGGAATGGAGGCTCTGGGAGTAAATGGGCATTGGGAATGGCACCCCAGAGCCCTGCCTTGTGCAGCCAAATCCGGCCTCGCTCAGGTTTTAAGGGAGATGCTGCAGCTCCGTAATGGGCTGCGGGCACAGCCTGAGTGCCTGGGCAGGTGGTCAAGGGCCAGCTCCCACCCCGGGCACTGCCAACACCACCCGGGCAGGGCCTGGGGAAGGGGGTGATGGCAGGGGATGCTGCGGGCACCCCTTGTTCCCAAGGCTAGTCCCTCGAGGGACCTCGTGCCACCATAAAATTCTTGATGGAAGCCACCAAGGCTCGGCCCCACGCACATCGAGGAGAGCAAATGAGGGTGACCAGCATTCCAGAGGTTATTTCCTCGCTTTTGCCCCCTCTTTCTCCCCACTGAGGGTCCCCCCAAGCTCGCAGCCCCCTGCACCAACAGGAGTGGTGCATTAACCGAGCCCTGACCCGGTCTCTGCGGCACCGGGAATGCCAGACCCCCATGCCCCGGAGCTGTCCCGGTGCCCCCAGCCCCAAAGTAGCCCCCTCGGGCCCCACGTGCTGCCCCACTCCGGGGGACGCGGCCCCTTTAAGGGCCGGTGGCGCCAATTCCGCCCCACGTGACCGCCAGAGGGGGGCGGGGCTTCGGCGCGCGGGCTCCCGCCAAACGAGTGGCGCGAGCGGCACCGGGAGCGGGCCCACGTGTTACCGGGAACCGGGAACCACCACCGGGACAGGGCCCGCGTGTTACCGGGAACCACCACCGGACCCACGTGTTACCGGGAACCGGGAACCACCACCGGGACCGGGCCCGCGTGTTACCGGGAACCGGGAACCACCACCGGGACCGGGCCCGCGCGTTACCGGCACCGAGAACCACCACCGGGAACCGGGACCGGGACCAGACCCACGTGTTACCGGCACCGAGAACCACCACCGGGAACCGGGACCGGGACCAGACCCACGTGTTACCGGCACCGGGAGCCACCACCGGGAACCACCACCGGGACCGGGCCCACGTGTTACCGGCACCGGGACCGGGACCCACCACCGGCACCGCCGCCATGGCCCAGCTCCGCCTCACCGACTTCTTCGGCCAGACAAAAGCGGCCACCGGAGCCCCGGCCAAGCGCGGGGACCACCAGCTCAAGGCGGCCCTGGCCGGCGCTCCGGTACCCCGGGAGGAGGAGGAGGATGGTGGGGCCCCGGCTGGGCTCAGCACCGTCCCGCCGCCGCCGCGATCGCCGCGCACCCCGGCCCGAGGGGACCGCCCGGCCGTGCGGGGACAGCCGGGCAGGAAGAGGAGCCGCAGGGAGATGGAAGCGGAGTCTCCGGCCGGGGCCCGGTTCGGGGAACCGAGCGGGAAGTCGGCGCGGAAGAGGCTGGAGCCGGCCCGGGCTGCGGGACAGGGGGCTGCGGAGGCGGTAGGGAAATGGGGGGGGGGTCGGGGATGTCCCCTGGAATGGGGCTGGGAGGGGATGAGAGGAGGAGGGGGGGAGTGGGGAACTGTAAATCGAAGGGCCCCCCCAAGGGTTTGACCCCTTTTCGTAGTGCAGGACCCCCAAAACCTGCCCCCTTCTCTTGATACAGATCTCACCCCTAACCCCAGGCTTGCCCCCTGCCCCTGGTGCAGGACCCCCAGGGCTTGCCCTCCATTCTCCTGATGCAGAACCCCCTCCTCACACTGTCTTACCCCTCTACCAAGTTCAGGACCCTTAAACTTGCCCCCATCTTCTTGATGCAGACCCTGCCCCTAGTGCAGACCCCCCTATGGCTCCTCCTGCCAGTGCCAGGCTTTGTGTGGGCACCGGGGAGGGGGCTCTGGATGGGTGGGTGGGTTCCCCAGGCAGCCTCTTAACTCTTCTCTTCTCTTGCAGACCACCAGCCTCTCGCCTCTGGCCACTGCTGGACCCCCCACACCTCCCTCACAGGACCTGGCAGTGCCCCTGCCCACCACCCCTGGCTCCCCTGGACAGCAGGACATGGGGACACAGCCTGGCACAGCCCCCTCGGGGACAGCCCAGCGCCTGCAGCGGGTACAGGATGCTCCCATCTCTCTGCTCCCATTTGGGGGGCATTTGGTGCTGTGACCTGCTTTGACCCCGTGTCCCCTCCCTGCCCAGAAGGACGTGGCCGAGCTGCGGGGCCGCCTGCAGAGGATGAAGGAGCTGGCCCAGCTGCCACCTGTGCCCAGTGGGACCAGCAAGGACCTGCGGGCTCACCTGGAGCGAGTGCGGCGTCTGGAGCTGCGGATCCAGCAGAGGAAAGCGGGAAGTGAAGCCACACCGGGAGCACGGCCGAGCGGGGACACCGTGGGGACACCAGTTCCTGCAGCAGAGACCGGGTGAGGAGCAGCCTCAGGAGTGATCTGAGGGGGAATCAAGGTGCCCCAGCAGCTGTCACAGCCCCACAGTGGTTTTGTGGGGGTCTTCCCACCCCATGAGGGAATGTGGGGGCTCTGAGCGTGGGCCAAGCCACCCTGAGCGTTGGGGATGTCACTGTACCCAGCTGATGTGACGCTGGTGCTGGCACAGGTTGCTCAGAGAAGGGTTTTGAGATGGGCAGGTGGGTCCCACAGTCTGGGGTCAGCAGCAGGACCCCCATCCTGGCCAATGTCTGTCTCAAACCCTCTCTCCTCTGCAGCGAGAAGCTCCCGGCGTACCAGCGGTTCCACAGCCTCGCTCAGGACCTGCCCCCAGGGCTCACGCTGCCCTACAAGTTCAAGGTGCTGGCAGAGATGTTCCGCAGCGTGGACACCATCGCTGGGATGCTCTTCAACCGCGCCGAGACCATCACCTTCGCCAAGGTCAAGCAGGGGGTGCAGGACATGATGCGCAGGTAAGTTGGCAGCGGTGGGCAGCCCCTCTTGGGGTCCCAGCAGCCCCTCTTGGGGTCCCAGCTGAAGCTGTTGGGGCTGATGGCTCTCGGGGTCCTGTCCCAGGCAGTTTGAGGAGCGGCACGTGGGGCAGATCAAGGCCGTGTATCCCACCTCGTACCGGCTGCGCCAGGAGAAGAACATCCCCACGTTTGGTGGGAAGAAGTCTGACTACCAGCTCACACTGGAGCCAGTGGTGGGAGAAGGTAGGTACAGTTTTGGGGTGACCAAGAGCTGGGCTGTGCTCAGTCCTGGATCCATAGGGATGCTCTCTGCCTGGTCCTTTAGATAATCAAAGGGCCTGAACGTGTTGGAAGTGGGAAACACTTCTGGGACAAGAGGGAGGATTCAGGGCAGTGACTCTGGCAGCGACTCAGCCCCTTGGCAGGACTCTGGTCCCATCCTTCCCAAGGCTCCTGAGGTTTGGGCTGGTGCTGTGGGTGATGCTCCTGTCCCTCCTTGCAGAGGAGAAGGTGGATGGTCGCCCTCACCTGTCGGCGTCGCGGCTGCTGGAGCGCAGGAAGGAGTTCCATCGGAACCTGGTGAACATTGTCAAGCAGCACCACAAGGTGAGGGGCACCTGGCACCCCCACTCTGGGGCCCTGGGGTTGTCAAGGAGCAGGTGGCATCCAGGCTGAAGGACATGGTTCCCATGGGTTGCTCTTGGCAGCAGGCGTGGGTGGGCTCTGAATTCCCTCCATGTGATGCCAAGCCGTGCTGGGAGTGCAGGGCAATGGGTAACTCCCCCATAACTGGTGCCATGACACAGCTCTCACCCCTTCTCAGGCATTCCTGGCTGCCCTCAGCCCCCCCATGGTGGTGCCAGAGGAGAAGCTGACCCGCTGGCACCCACGCTTCAACGTGGACAAGGTGCCAGACATCAGCCCCGCTGAGCTGCCACAGCCACCCCAGGAGGACAGGCTGAGCACGGCCCAGGAGGTGCTGAGCACGGCCCGGGGGATGCTGAGCCCCAAGGTGAGTCTGGGCCAGGGTGTGGCTCTGTCTGTGCCATCTCTCTGGGAAGATGTGTCTGGAGAGGGGTTGGGAAGGATCATTCCAGAGCCACAGGACTGGGGCAGGCTGAAGGAGCTCTCAGTGAGGATGAGAGAGATGATCCAAGGGCTGGAGCACTTCTGCTCTGGAGAATGGCTGGGAGTGTTCAGTCTGGAGAAGAGAAGGCTCCAGGGAGACCTGAGAGCCCATTCCAGTGCCTGAAGGGCTCCAGGAGAACTGGAGAGGGACTGTGGACAAAGGATGGAGGGACAGGACAAGGGGGAATGGCTTCCCACTGCCAGAGGGCAGAATTAGGTGGTATATTGGGAAGGAATTCTTGGCTTGGAGGGTGGGCAGGCCCTGGCACAGGTTGCCCAGAGAAGCTGTGGCTGCCCCATCCCTGGAAGTGTCCAAGGCCAGGTTGGACGGGGCTTGGAGCCACCTGGGCTGGTGGAAGGTGTCTCTGCCCATGGCAGGGGGTGGAATGACATGGGTTTTAAGGTCCTTTCCAAACCATTCCATGACTATGAAGCCTCCTCCGTGCAGGCAGGGACGGGTCAGGAGTGCTGGGTTGGAATCACTGGGCTGAAGGGTGAGGCGGGGGCAGCAGAGGGGAAACTTCTCCTTCCTCCAGCCTGAGCTGTAACCCAACTCCTCCCTCTTCCACATGAACAGATGGAAAAAGCTCTTGCCAACGTGGCCTCGAGAACGGCCGAAGCCGACACGGGGGAACCGGTGCTTTCCAAAGCTCCATCCCCTGCCAGCACCGCCAGCGCTCTCAAAGGGGTGTCCCAGGCACTGCTCGACAGGGTGAGTCGTTGTGTCCTGGGCCAAAGGGGGGTGCTGGGGGCGCTGCCCGGGCCTCACCCCCTCGGTGCCCCCCAGATCCGGGCGAAGGAGGCGCGGAGGCTGCGGGCGCTGATGACGCGGGACACGCGGCAGGAGGAGAGGGTGGCCATGCTGGGCCGGCTGCCCGCCATGGCCCGGGTGCTGCGCAGTGTCTTCGTGGCCGAGAAGAAGCAGGCGCTGCCCATGGAGGTGGTTTGTGCCCGCCTGGCCGACAGCTACGACGAGCAGATGGCAGCAGGTAGGAATTTGGGGGGGGTCTCTGCAGGGGGAAGGGGCTGGGGAGGCTGGTTCTGACCCTAACCCTGCTCCTTGTCATCACAGGTGAGATGGAGAAGCACCTGCGGCTCTTCGCGGAGCTCCTGCCCGACTGGGTGGGTGTCCATGTCATCAGGACAGACACCTACATCAAGCTGGACAAAGAGAAGGACCTTGGCCTCATCACCGAGAGGCTCAGCAAGGCAGCAAAGGAGGCAGAAGTGCTCTGAACCCCTCAGGGCTCAATGTTTCCCCTGCGCAATCTCCTCTCAACGTAGCAAATCCCAACTGCACTCTGAGTTCTGGTGTGGGCTGATGGGAAGCTCGTCCTCAGGGGTGAATGAGGAAGGGCAAAATGCCTTAATTCTTTAAGGGATCCTGGGGTGGAATCCATGAGGGCTGCAGCTCCTCTAATCCTCAAGCATTCCTGCATCCTGGGGTGACAATGCAAGCCATGAAGAGGAGCTGAGGAACCTCTTCTTGGCTTTCTTGCGTTCTCCTGAAGTTTCACTGCAGGATGTTTCTCCTGAAGATCTAATTTTGGAGGTGTCTTGCATTAAGTGGATCCTGGTGGGGTGAAGGCGGGACAGGGCAGGGTGAGATGAGAAGGTGACAGGCAGGAAGGAGTGAGAAAAAGTCTCAAATTGAAGTTTTAGGAGCTTTGGGCCTTGTTCTGTTTTTAAGGGAGGGAGAACGCATCTTCCAGCCGTCACTGGAAACAACTACAGGACTTGTCAAAACATATTTGTATTAAATGTTTTAAATATAGCTGACTTGTGTTAACCCAGCACTCTTCCTCCGTGAGCTGCCTGTCTCGTGGTTCTCCATGGCAATTGGCACTGGGAAGGGCTGGGTCCTCATCCAGCTCCTGGAGAAAGACTTACTGGAAAAAGTGAGCGTGGGTTTGTCAGGAGCTGAAAGCAGCTTTTGTAAATGGGGACGGGGGAGCAGCTCCTGCAGGGACAGCAGCAGGCAGGGCTGGGGGGAGCCAGGGGGGGCTTTTTCCCAGGGGGAAGCCAGGGCCACTCAGCTGAAGTGGTTTGAGAAGAGGGACAAAGAGGGTGAGGATTGCTCAGAGGTGCTGGGCTGGCACAGGGCCCGGGTCAGGGCAGTGTGGGTGCAGGGGAGGAGGTGGGAGCTGCCCAGTGCCACGTCAGTCAGACACACCTCACGCTGCTTCCCGAGACAAAGTGGGCTGGTTGGAGCAGGAGACATCAAGGACTTGCAGGGAAAGGTGTCTCTCCATCCTATGCTGGTCCTGGGCAGATTCCCCACCTGAAATGCTGGGCCAGAGTCTGGCAGCATCAAGAGATCCCACAGCCCTTCTCCTCCAGGCTCCTGCCTGCCATGTGCAGCCCAGTTGGCAGGCACTGGTGGCATGAAGTTGCCCAGTTTCCAGGCAGGAGGAGGGTTTAAGCCCAGCCCAGGAAGGGGAGAGATGCTGAGGGCTGAGGCTGGGGTGCCCTTGGGTGTGAAACTGGGAGACCTTGGGGCAGGCTGGGCTATCAGCCATGCTCAGGGACCTCACCGTGGTGGAGTTGGGTTCCAGGAGGTGGATTGGAAAGGAGCTGGGTTCCAGGAGGTGGACTGGAGAGGGGCTGGATTCAGCAGTGAGCTCCCGTTCTGCTCCTTGGGACAAACCCCTTCCACCTGGAAGGCGCCCCTGCACAGCCCTGTCTCTCCAAGCAAATGACATCAGGGGCTGCTGGCAGCCCAAAGGCCCCGTCCCCACGTTCCCTGATGTCACCTGCTGGCACTGGCAGGGCTGACGCCGCTTCCCCAGCACGCAGCTGCTTTCCATGGCTCTTTGGGCTGGAGCTGCTTTTTCCCTTCTCTCCCCCACAGCAGTGACCCTCTCCTGGTGCCAAGGATGTGGGAGGTGCTGCCTCCCCACGAGGGCTGGCTGTGAAAAGTGCCCAGGGAGAGGCTGATCCCGAGGGAATGGTGGTTCTCAGCCTAAAGCGAGCAGCACTGAAGTGGCTTTTCAGGAAATGGGGATAAAAACAGTTGGAATAGTCCTTACAAGTGTGAAGGGCTGGGTGTGTGGTGGCCCCATGCACTGGATGGGGAAGGGGAGCTGAGCTGGGGGGGCTTGGTCTGCACCCCTCCAGCCAGAGGTTGGTGCAAGGTCCAGAAAAAAAGTACTTAACTCCCCTGGAAAACAATTCCTTCCAAGCACTGGGAGCTCACACCACAGCCTTGCTCCACTGACCACCTGGATTTGGAGGAAGACACTCAAAAGGGTCATTGATGGCTTCAGCTACTGCAAGAACAGCTCTGAGGCAGTTTAGAAAACATAAAAATAAATCAGTGTTTATTTTACCCGTGAATCCAGACCCTGCTGGGACAGAGGCAGTCCCTGATGTTTTCAGGCAGGTGGAAGTTTTGGCACAAGGGGTTTTAGCTGTGACCAAACCCATCATCCATCACACCCCTGAGACCACTGGAACACTTTTCCTGTGGCCTTATCTGACACCAAACTACCACCAAGAACAGGTTCTGAACTGGCACTGGCCTTTCAAGATCCTGATGCCCCAAGACACCACCAAAGAGGGAAATCAGCAGCACAGAGAGTTGGGTGTAGTGCAGAAAATGGGGGATTTGTGTTGAACAAGAGCTGCCTGTGGTCTCCAGGGGAGGAGAACAGGGTGATGGAGCTCACCTACACCACCAGCATCCTAATTTAAGGACACAGCAGGCACTTAATTCCCCCTGACAAGCACAATTTTGATGTAAGAGCAACTTCCTCTGGTGTGAACGACAGCACAGAGCAACCAAACCATCCCCTGAGGTCAAAACCAGGAGGATTTATCCCTTGGAGAAATAATCACTTTTTGCCCATCTCCTGTGCTCCTTTGGCAAATTTTTAGCAGGTTCCTTGGGGGCTGACAGACACACCTTAACCCCCAGGGAATGCTGGTGCCCTGCCAGAGCTGTCCTGCTCTACAGCAGCATTGTCACTTTGGTCTCCTAAAAAAATATCAATTCAGTGAAGCTGCATCCTCATCTCCATCCCCCCCAGACAATTAGGCTGTTCCTTCTTCCCAAAAGGATAAACTCCTCACTACACTCACCACACTGACTGGGAAATAAATATGGTTTAGGATTGAATAGCATCTGGCCACAACCAAAATGTGTGTTTTCCCCCTCCCCACCCCCTCTTGACTCAGAATCACTGGACAAAGCCCCAGAGTTGTTCCCTGTGTTCCCTGCTCCTCCTCAGTCATACTGCAGCAGGGAGTAGAAAGGGATGGAATTGAGCTTTTCTGACCCTTTCAGCAGCTTTAACTCTATGACCACCAGGCACTCCAGGATTTCAGCCTTCAGCCTCTTCAGCAGCTCACAGGCTGCACACATGGTACCTGTGGAGGGGGAGCAGAAACATCCTCATTCCAGCCCCACTGGCCACTCCTGCTGCTGCCAACAGGTTGCCCAGAGAGGTTGTGGATGGCCCTGGAAGTTTTCAAGGTCCCATTGGAGCAACCTGGTCTAGTGGGAGGTGTTCCTGCCCATGGCAGGGGGTGGAAGGAGATGGGATTTAAGGCCTTCCAACCCAAACCATTCCATGATTCTAAGAACACAATGGGCACATGGGTCAAAAGAGCTTCTCTCACCTCCAGTTGCCAGCAAATCATCCACAATCACCACTTTTTGTCCTGGTTCCACAGCATCACTCTGGATTTCCAGTTCAGCCTGCAGGGTGGAAAGAGCAGCTTCATTTTAGTCTGGCCTTAGAGAGAAGCTTTTCACCAGCTGCTGGTTCCACGCACAGTAGAACACAGACAAGTCCTCAGCCTAAACACTCAGCACCTAAAATCCCCAAAAAAACACAAATTCCAGCTACAGGGGAGCGCCATGGAAACACAGAGCAGGGAGGAGATTGCTGGGCCAACCCTCTGGCACGCCAAGATCCTGAGCCATCGTGTGAGTTATTGTGGAATTTCATCCCAGAGCAGTTCTGCAGGGAGGAAAATCCCCTGTAATGCACTGGGGAGCTCGGCCTAAGCCAGATCCAAACCATCCTGTGCCAGATGAGCTTGTCCCAGGCAGGGAGGGGTTGGCCCAAAAGGTCCTCATGGCAAGGCCTGGCTTTGGGTTCTGCTGCTGTTAGTTACTAGTGGAGGGAGCACCTCGTTAGGCTGGGCTCTGAAGGCAGAGCAGGGGTTACAGAGCAGGATGTGGGAAGCCATGCGGGAAGGCACTGACTGAGAGCACTTACTGGCAGAGTGGGAAACACTCTCCGTGGTCATGCCCCTGAATTCAAGCCAAAAAAAGCAATTTAGCACCGAGTCTCAGCACCAGCCCCCCTCCCCAAAGAAATCACAGCACTCGCCGGCACGATCCATGTGGATGGAGCAGCTCAGCACCATTCCTGAAGGTTGGGCCAGGCTCTCCATGGCACCAGAAACCCAGGTTGAGGAGCCCCATCCCCCTGGTGACACCCCCAGCCCTGCCCCAGCCCCTCCCAGGCATTACCTTGCCATATTCCAGGGCGTAGGACACGGACTCGGTGGGCCCGGGAAGTTTCCCCTTTTTCCGTATGGGCACGAAGCCAATGCCCAACCTCTGGGCCAGAGGGGGCCCAATGAGGAACCCACGGGAGTCCAGGCCTGGGGGGAGCAGAGCACATGAATCACAGACTTGTTCAGGTTGGAAAAGGCCTCTGAGACCTCCTAGCATGGCCAAGGCCACCATTAACCATGTCCCCAAGTGCCACATCCACATGTTTTTGGAACACTTCCAGGGATTCTGATTCCCTAGCTGCCCTGGACAGCCCATTCCAATACCTGACTACCCTTTCAGGGAGTAAATTTTCCCTGATATCCAGCCTAAACCTCCCATGGTGCAACATGAGGCTGTTTCCTCTTGTCCCATCATTCACATGGGAGCCATTTGACTGGGGGTGGGTCTTTGCAGGATATCCCTGTTTTATCCTCCGTATTCAAGGGAGTTTCTAGAAGCAATTTGCTCTTACAGTCCCTGCTGAGGGTTGAAAACACACCCCCCACTCCTGTGCTCACCCAGAAAAGCTGCTGAGGGGCTCCAGGGCTCCACAAAGAGCTCCATCAGCACATTTGCCCCCCCTCTGGCTCTTTTCCTTAGAGATAAGCTCAGCAGAGCCTCAGTATCAGTCTGGCCACAGAGCCAGAGACTTTGTACCTCTGGGCAGAGACTTCACTTATCACAAGGCACCTGGCCCAGGTTTGGTCTGTGCTCCTTGACCCTTGGGCTATCACCCAGCCCAAGCTCTGCCTCCCTCAGCACTTTCCCAGGTGTGCTGCAAGGTCTTGCTGCCACAAAGGCTGTTTGTGTTGGCCTGGAAAGGGTTGGGTTTCCTTCCCTGAGAAGGCAAACAAGCTGGAACAGGGTCTGCCTGCAACAGGGACTGTGCAGCACCCTACAGGCACTGCAGGCTTTCTGTATTCCCTCTTTTTTAACAATGGAAGCAATGAATTACGAAACAGGCACTGAAGGATCATCAGACAGCACCTTCAATATCCAAAACCAGTATTTCAGGAAATTACAGGAGGAGGTTAAAGGTATAACCTGCCCTGGTGTTACCACATGGCAGAGGCCAACCTTCAGGTGATTCTCATGTCCAAGGGCCATGGAATTCCAGACTTTCAGATGGGTCACCCCATGCTTTCCACTCGGGACAAGCTGCTCTGCCCTGGCCTCAGGGGTGTTGAACCAACACTCACCTGCAATAAAGTCGATTTTGGGGAACGATGCCCTCACATGATCCTCCAGGAGATCAATCAAAGTCCTGAACGCCACGGGATCCTTCAGCAAGGGGCTGATATCGCTGCAATGAGAGGGCAGGGATGAGGGAGCTCTGGGGGCTGGGATGGACAGGGGGGAGAGGAGCCAGCAGCGAGTCCCGAGCTTCATCCCCGGTGCTCCCATCCCCAGCTCCACCCTCGGTCCCATTCCCATCCCCTGTTCTGGTTCCATTCACAGCCCCATCCCCAGCCCTGGTCGCAGTCCTGGTCTGGTCCCCTCCCCATCCTATCCCTCGGTGCCGGTCTGGTCCCTTCCCCATCCCATCCCCGGTCTCGGTGTGGTCCCTTCCCCATCCCAACCCATCCCCTGGTCCCGGTCTGGTCCCTTCCCCATCCCATCCTCCAGTCCCGGACCCATCCCCATCCTACTCCCCGCCTCCATCCCCACCCCCGGTCCCGGTCCCATCCCCATCCCTGTCCCCATTCCTCACCGGAACAGCACTCCGGGCACCGGGAAGTCGGGGAAGGGCCGGACGCGGTCCCGGACCCGCCGCAGCCGCTCCTCGCTCATGGCGGCCCCGCCGAACGCAAACGCTGCGGGAGCGGCGGGCGGGACGGGGGCGGCACCGGAGGGAGGGGAGGGACACCGGGAGGGGAGGGACACCGGGAGGGGATGGGCAACGGGATGGGAGGGACACCGGGATGGGGCGGGGATGGGGACCGGGAGGGGAGGGACACCGGGAGAGGAGGGACACCGGGATGGGGCGGGGATGGGGACCGGGAGAGGATGGGGAAAGACACTGGGATGGGGAGGGACACCGGGAGGGGATGGGCAAAGGGAGGGGAGGGACACCGGGATGGGTGGGATGGACACCGGGAGAGCACGGCAAGGGCAGCCCGGCCCGGGGAGCTCCGGTATCCCAAAACACAGAGCTTTGGTATCCTGGGACATGGAGCTCCAGTATCCCGGGACACGGAGCTCCAGTATCCCAGGACATGGAGCTCCGGTATCCCAGGACATGGAGCTCCGGTATCCCAAAACACGGAGCTCCACTATCCCGGGACACGGAGCATCAGTCCCCTTGGTGCATGGAGCTCCAGTATTCCTGGCCATGGAGCTCCGGTATCCCGGGACACGAAGCTCCAGTCCCCCCATGCATGGAGCCCCAATCCCCCCATGCACGGAGCCCCAATCCCCCCAGTACATGGAGCCCTAATCCCCCCAGTGCATGGAGCCCCAA
>JAXCLP010000020.1:19036162-19055197 GCA_035584035.1 Lepidocolaptes lacrymiger
CCATGGGCAGGGACACCTTCCACCAGCCCAGGTGGCTCCAAGCCCCATCCAACCTGGCCTTGGACACTTCCAGGGATGGAGGAACCACAGCTTCTCCGGGCAACCTGTGCCAGGGCCTGCCCAACCTCCCAGGGAAGGATTCCTTCCCAGTATCCAATCATAACCTGCCATAATTTCTTTGCTCCTCTCCCAGGTTATTCCTGCACTGCTCCCAAGAAACTGGGGAGCTGCCAAACCTGTCTCTGGCACCCTGATGAGGACACTCAGGGCAGCAATCCCACCCAGCGACGCATCCCGACCTTTCAGCCTGGTGTGATTTTATCTGGAAGCTTTCTGGTTGAATTCCAAATGTGCAGGATTGCCAGCCCGGCAGCAAAAAATAAATCAGAGCACATTTTCAGAGGAGGCAGAGAAGGTTTAAAGCTAAGCTGGGTTGACACACAGAGGACAGGGAACACGGGGGAGCCTGCACGTGGAGAGGGAAGGCTGGAGACACTCACTCTGAGGAGGCTGCCTAAAAGCAGACAAATATCTGGGATGCAAATGGCATTCTGAGCTGGAGTCTGGATGAAACAAGGGAGCCAGAAATATTGTCCAGCCTACCCACACCAGTGATGGAATGGGAGCTGGAAGCAGTTTGGGAGACACGTGTATTTCAGCATTTCAGGATTCCAACACACCTATGGCACCAGGAGTTGAAAGCTCTTCCAAATCTGAGCTAATCCCCACTTTTTAAAGATCCTTATATTAAGGATTAATGTGATTTAATACATATTTTAATCAGTTGTTAGGCTTCGAAACTCCAGATATCAAATCATTTAATGCCTCCTCCTGCTGCTCCTGGAACTCCTGTTTATGTCTGTCACATCCTTGTGTCATCTCTCTGGCAAAGATTTTCCTTTCAAAGTGGACCCGCAAGATAAAATATTGCTGGTAACTAATTAAGCTCCACGGCATCTTTGCAAATATTGAAGTGCTCAATTTCATCCCTGGAAATGGCTTTTCAGATGAAGGATTCCAAATTAGCCATAATGTGGACAGAGCAGTGGAAAACACAGCTGTGCTCTGGAGGAGAGAGAAACAATGTGTTGTCACGACTGCTGCTTTTTGCTCCAAATATGCCAGTCTTGATGCAAGGAAAAAAAAGGCTTTTTTGCTGGAGTATTAACTCCTATATTTATCCACAGCATCGATGCTCATCTACAACCTCAGACATGGGAATGCCACAGAATAATAATGTCAGTTTGAGTCACAGAAAACACGGAATGGTTTGGGTTGGAAGGACCTGAAAGCTCATCTCATTCCACGCCCTGCCATGGGCAGGGACACCTTCCACTAGACCAGGTTGCTCCAAGCCCCGTCCAACCTGGCCTTGGACACTTCCAGGACTCAGGGACAGCCACAGCTTCTCTGGGCAACCTCTGCCAGGGCCTGCGCACCCTCCCAGGGAAGAATTTCTTCTTAATATCCCATCTAATCCTGCCCTCTGGCAGTGGGAAGCCATTCCCCTTGTGCTGTCCCTCCATCCCTTGTCCCAGGTCCCTCTCCAGCTCTCCTGGAGCCTCTTTAGGCACTGGAAGGGGCTCTCAGGTCTCCCCAGTGCCTTCTCCTCTCCAGGTGAACACCCCCAGCTCATAGCAGAGAGGTTCCAGCCCTTGGAGCTTCTTGGTGGCCTCCTTTAGATGTGCTTTAAGAGGTCCATGTCCTTCCTGTTCTGGGCATCCCCAAACACTCCAGGTGAGGTCTCAGCTGAGCACAGCAGAGGGGCAGAATGTCCTCCCTTAACCTCACTTCTTGCTTTAATTCCCGTGCTCAGGACACTCCTCTTTTCCTGCTGGCTCAGCAGTGGCAGGAAATCTCCACTCCTGGTGTTTTTGAACTGTCCTCCCCTTCAGCTTCCACACTTTCAGATTCTGTCAGTGGTTGGCACGGGCTGAACAAACCCCCCAAAAGCACGAGGGAAACGGCTCATCCCCTGTAAAGGACTTGCAGTTCTCCCATGAGGACAGAGCTAGTTCAAGCTAAAGAACAGGGATAAATTATGCTCCAAGTCATATCCCAGCCTATAAACCTTGGCTCAGGAGGGCTTAACACATTCCTAAAATGGCTCAACATGTTGCCACCACCTTAAACCAGATCTGATTGCAGGTGTCTTTCCTTGTGGTGCCACACAGGACAGCGACGACCCCGAGTCACTCAACACTGGGACATCATCACAGATCATCTTCAGGTGCCTCAAGGACACATGGACTGTCTTCCTCCTCCAGGGCTGTGTGAGGTCTCCCTGTGAGGCTGAGGAGTGCAGTGCCTGAGGGATGGCACCAGGACTTCACCTGAAGCTGGAGTCACCCACTGACATGCTGTGACCTTTGGTCTTCCTGTCTTGGCTTCATGGAGATCCCCTTCCCTTGGCCATGAGGATTGGTTTTCCTGTCCTGGCCTCATGGAGATCCCCTTCCCTTGGCCATGAGGATTGGTTTTCCTTCCTTGGCCCCATGGAGATCCCTTTCCTTGGCCATGGGGATTGGTTTTCCTGCCTTGGCCCCATGGAGATCCCTTTCCTTGGCCATGGGGATTGGTTTTCCTGCCTTGGCCTCATGAAGATCCCTATTCCTGGCTCAATTTTTCTCAGATATTCCTGTTAAGAGTCCCAAGATCCCACACCCATGGATTTGTGAAGTATTTACTGACTGCACAGGGGTTAAAACTGCCTCCAGCCCTAGGCAAGTGCATTTTGAGACAAAATCTGCACAGAATTTGCATGTAAAATGGGGATAATTACCTCATGGTAATCAGCCTGAGTTGTTAAGGGAGCTGGGAACCTCTCCTACCTGGAGTCCCATCCTTTCTTGGAATTCATAGGCAGGACTGGGCTGCCAGGCAGGGCTTGCTGCATTCCCTGGTCCAAAGGAAAGAGGATATTATCTGTCCAGGTGTTTGGGCATCGGTGGCTGTGAAGATCCAGCCCTCGGTGCCTCCAGGGCGTGCCTCGTTTTGTATTCCAGTCCAACAATCCTGCCGAAGGAGAGCTGGGAATAAGCACTGCAAGAATGAGAGGGTGAGCAGGTGGTGTTGTGAGGAGTCGGCTAAAAGAGATCCCCCAGCGCCCATGAAATTATTCCACGCTCAGAAGGAGGGAAGGGAGTGGACAAAGTCCAGGGTCATTACACTAATTGACACTTTACCTCCGGGAAGTCCCCGGAGATGCAATCAGGGCTGGATTGGAGCGCGGGGTCCCAGGCACAGGTGTGGGCTGTGCTTCCTTCATTTAGTGTAATTGTGCCTTGGCAAGCTGTTCCCATCCTCCCTCCCAGCATCTCCAGCATCTCCTGCTCCTCTGTTAACCCCAGCGTGCCCTCCACACACAGCCAGATTCGGGAGGAGCAAGCCTGGTCTCTCCTGGTGGTAAATTCTGCTTCCATCCTGCTGTCCTTCGGGTCTCCTGGGGCAAGGAGAACATCACTGAACACACCCACGAATAGATCAGCACCCAAACAAGTCCAAGAGCATTTCCAGAAGGTTTTAAAGGTGTTTTATGCCTCATCCTGGTGATTTATATACAGGCACAATGTCTGTCCTGGGAGGGACAGGGCCATGTTGTTACTGAGAGGAATGGAAGACAATGGGAATTATAATGATAGAGATTTCTATAATTATATAAATGGGACTCACAGAAAGCTGATAATGGGCTCTAGGCCAGGCTGGATGGGGTTTGGAGGAACCTGGGCCAGTGGGAGGTGTCCCTGCCCATGGCAGGGGGTGGGACTGGATGAGCTTTAAGGTCCCTTCCAATCCAAACCATTCCATGATTCTACAAATAGCAGCTCTCAGATTTATATGAAGTTATGGGAAGAGCATAAAACGTGGATAATGATACTTTACTTCCTTCTCCCCTGGAATTATTTTAATTAAACCCATTATTTTTAATTGTGAAATACCCCCAGATTATGATAATTTGATTTTATCTGTTATCAGTGCTTTGAGGCTTTGCAGCACTGTAGTATCCAAGTCTTGATCTTGTCTTATTATTCAGTCTTCCTCGGCTCCTCTCTCCTATTATCAAGTTTATTTGCAATTTAAAGTCTGCACAGTGGATGAGGCAGAGACAAGTTTGGGGCTCTGTTGCTGGAATTACTGGAGAGACTCAGAGGGCTGAAGAAAAGCAAACAAGGAATTAAAGAGAAGGTTGAAAGGCATCCCCATTCACCTCTGGTCCGGCAGCATTTTGGGTTCCAGATGCACCCCCAGACACATGAAGGGAATGTGCCCATTTAGCCAGAGGAATACTTGGAATCACAGGATCATTTAGGCTGGCAAACACCTCCAAGATCCTGGAGCCCAACCTGTGACCATTCCTGCAGCAAGAAGTGATGGTGCTGATCCTCTTCTTGCTCCCCTATTTTCATGGCAGTTTTAACTCCCCAGCTTCCAGAATCCTGCCTTTCTGCTGGATTTCACTGGGAGGAACCACAGCATTGAAAAGGCAGAGGGGATAAAAGCAGAGGGAGTATGTAAAGCCACAGTCTGTGTGTGAACAGGGGGCAGAAAATAACAACAATCCCGCTGATCCTCCTTGCTCGTTGCTTCGGTGGTTTCCTGAATGACAATTTGCAGTGGCATTCCTGGATTGTAATTTAAGCCCTGTGTTCTTCAGGCCACTTTCCTGTGCTGCAGCTCTGCCTGAATCTGTCTCTGAAGAAGAAGATGCTGCTGAGGTCCATTTCAAACTGCATTTTGCATCCTTTTTCTGCTGGTTCATGTAGGTTTTTCCTTCCAGTATTCCCTTCCATGCAGCACCACTCCAGTCCAGGCAGTTCCTCACTGGAATACCCACAACCTGCTGGTCTGCCATGACAAACCACGAGTTCCAAAGACTGGGAAAAGAGCAGCTCTGGCTCCAGGGGTGGTGTCCTCCATTCCCAGTCCCCAGGACAGTGATTCTCCTCCACAGGTGTATTTTCCTTCACCCTCTCCCCTGGCTCTGTCCCACCTGGCTGCTTCTCCCAACCTTCCTGCATCCAGCCCTTGGGAGGTTGAGGCTCCATGTTTTTATTGCCACCTCTGAAGCTCTTTATCCATCATTTCCACATTTTTAGTGCTCCTCAGTGCCACCTCTCCTGTGGCAGCTGTTGAGCCACCCCTGCAATGCAGCTGGGACCCTCTTTTCCAAGAGGAGGAGGCAGCACCTCCCATGGGCACCATCCTGGCTCTTTTTTACTCACATTTTTGCCTGTTTTCCCTCTTCCCCACTGCCAGGTTTCTGCCCTGAGCTGCAAGGTGAGACTGGCAACATTTCTCTCAGATCCTTTCCCCTTTAGCTTCCCTTCAGGAGCTCCTTCCCTTTTTTTCTGGCTCCATAACCACTGCAATTACCTCTCTGATGATTTCCTGAATTTTCCATCTGCTTGAAATAGGCACTTGTGAGCTCTCTTCTTAATTAATGTGTTCTAAAATCATTATGTTCATCAACCAAGCCTTATCACTTCCATTTTCTTCCATAATAGTAAAATCCATTGCCCTAAGTAAAACACAGGAATTTTGATGTTCATAATTCAGTAAAACTCAATTGCTCAGAGCAGAAGTTGCCATAAACCTGGAGTAGCAACAAGGTATGAGCAAGCTGTACTTACTCTGGCCTTACTTGTTATTGAGGCTTGGCACCTCTGGCTCCAACTGACAGAATCTGAGAATTTCTGTTGTAAATTCATTTTGCAGCTCTGGAGTTAAAACACTTTTTCTGCTTGAGGCTGCATTAGGTATTTCATTGAGTGTATTTTTAGCTGTGTTAGCTTTGCTACTATATATGTATATAAATATATATCATTATTTGTGTTTTTCTTGCCTGGTAATAAAGTATTTTAGTAAAGTTGTGTAAAAACAAGAATCTGACTTGGACAATAAAACTGACAAGTGTTTGTGAAGATGTTACCAACAGATAATTTGACTGAGCTTGTCACACTGGAGAAACAAGTTCCCTCTGGGGTGCTTAGCAGACACAGCACACCCCAAAGATAACAGAACCTGGCCAAGAAAAAGACCTATCAGATCTTTTAGTTCTGCATTTGGATAAATTTGGTAACAAGAGCAGTTGGAGTGTTTTGCTACGAAGCAAAAGCCCCGGTTATTGCAACCAGGGAGGAAACAAAACCCTGCTTAGACCTGGGGAAACCTTCTGCTTTCTGTGCTGCCTAACACACAATCTTCGGTACATTTGAAAGGTGAGAGCTGTAAAAAATGAGGTGTTTTCTGATCTAGGCAATCTCTGAGACGACAAAAAGACACAAACGGTTTGCTACTCACCACCAAGGACCTGCTAATGAGCTAACTCTTATACAAGTCCAGTCACATTGCCACGTTTTTGGCAACCAAAAGAAAGGTTATTTAGCAGCAACTTCACTTGAAATATATTGCCCAAATTTACCCTGGTATTGCAGGTTTCTTATTACAAGCACCTCTCCAGGTGCCAGCTTTGCTCCCTGCAGGTGTGTTCATGCCCCACCCCATCCTGCAGCCATGGAAATGTTTGGCTTCTCCAAGTTCTCTCAAAGACAGGACTCCTCAGAGAGTCCTTCTTCCAGCAGGGGGAGAAAAGAGCTTGGGGGTGAATGTATGTGATGATAACCCTGAGCAAGTCAGTCCTGAGGGTCACCCATGGGCCAGGGATCTTGCTCCATCCAGTCTCCTGCTGTGGGGATGTCACTGTGCCACCAGCCAGGCAAGCTCAGGCACTGTGAGGACTCACAATGTGCACCTGGCACAGCTGCAAATCCCAGCTCCCAAAATCCAAAGGCTGGGAGGCTGCTGGATTGCAGGGATTGCTCCAGTCCAGACTGGGAAACATCAATAATTATCTGAAGAGAAGAGAAGGCTCCAGGGAGACCTCAAAGCCCTTTCTGTGCCTAAAGGGGCTCCAGGAGAGCTGGAGAAGGGATGGAGGGACAGGACAAGGAGGAATGGCTTCCCACTGCCAGAGGGCAGGGATAGATGGGATATTAAGAAGAAATTGTTCCTTGGTAGGACAGGCAGGTCCTGTCCCAGGTTGCCCAGGGAAGCTGTGGCTGCCCCTGGATCCCTGGAAGTGTCCAAGGCCAGGCTGGACAGGGCTTGGAGCAACCTGGGCTGGTGGAAGGTGACCCTGCCCATGGCAGGGGGTGGGATGGGTTGAGATTCAAGGTCCTTCCAACCCAAACCATTCTGGGATTCCATGATCTTCCAAAGCAAAGGAGCAAACACAACTGTGTCCCTTGGCAGAACTGAAAAGCTTCATTTGATTTTGGGGGAAAAAGGTTATTTCTATCCACTCATCTTCCTGATATAGAGTAATAGAATCGTGGGAAGATTTGGGTGGGAAAGAACCTTAAAGGTCATCTCGTTCCAAGCCCCATGTCAGGAGATGACCCAAAACAGTGGTGGGCTTGGCAGTGCTGGGTTAGTGGTTGGACTTGATGATCTCAAGGGTCTTTCCAACCTTAAATATTCTCTGGATCTATGAAATCCAGACCCAAAGGCATTTCCCATGAGTTGCCTGAGCACCTGCAAGTCAAGAGTGTTGCTGCTGTTGACTGAGCTGGCTGATTTTTAGGATTCCCTGGCTCTGAGATCCCCTGGGATCTTAAAATGAGCCCAAATCCCTCTGGAGAAGCATGTGATGCCTGGCCTTCCTGAGCAGCAATGACAGCTCTTACTGGTTGTTTTACACTCCAAATTAATGCAAATCAAGAGATATGAGAGATTGTTAAAATCATTTGAGGGAGAAGAAAAGGCTGCACTAAAATAAGGACTAAATGAAATAAAAAGTGAGCAAAAGCAGGCAGAGAGAACACAGCCAGCATGCAGGAACAGGCAGATGCAGGCTTGGAAGAAGATGCTGGATTCTCCCTTTGGAGAAACATTAGTGTTGGGACTCCCACCAGGCTGTCTGCCAAGGGGGATAATTAAGCTAAATAAAAATACACACCAGTAACAGCTCCACAAATGAGGGTAATTTAATTACCACATTCGATACAGGAGACCCACTTCCCACGAGTTCTCCATTGTGACCAGGGAGGAGACAATAGCAGCAGAATGTGCTGGAGAAAGGAAGAGTCATTTGCTAAGAAGAGGTTTTTCTATTAGGGTCTGCATAATAAACACCAGCACAGCTTTCCATAATCGTGTCATAATCTTGCCATAAAATTCAATCAAAGCAACAGCTTGTGAATGTCCAAAAAAAAAATCAATGGAACCGTATGAGAAGTGATTGCAGATGTAACACTGGAATTTATTTCAGTGCTCAATCCATGGGGGTGGGAAGGAACAGCTACAGAAGAGGGAAGGAAGCAGGTGTGCTGCAAACACCTCCTAAGGAAGAGCTCCTCTGCCTCAAATCCACAGGAAACACACAGTATATCACAGAATCACAGGATAATCAGGGTGGGAAGGGACCCCTGGAGATCATCCAGCCCAACCTCTCTACCCAGGCAGGGTCACCTGGAGCAGGTGACACAGGTGACAAACACAGGAGGCAAAGTGCAGTTCAGATAGTACTATACACTTGTTTGATTTTTGGAAAGAGAGGTCACTTCTATCCACTCATCTTCCTCAAACAGAATCCCAGAATGGTTTGGGTCGGAAGGGACTTTAAAAGCCATCCTGTTCTACCCCCTGAAATGGGCAGGGGCACCTCCCACTAGCCCAGGTTGCTCCAAGCCCTGTCCAACCTGGCCTTGGACACTTCCAGGGATTCAGGGGCAGCCACAGCTTCTCTGGGCACCCTCACAAGGAACAATTTCTTCTTAATATCCCATCTAAGCCTGCCCTCTGGCAGTGGGAAGCCCTTCCCCCTTGTCCTGTCCCTCCATGCCCATGTGAAATAACAGAGCTGTCAAACTCCCCTGGAATCCCAACCCAGCACAGTTTCACTGAGCTGTATTTACAGCCCAAGAGCTGCAGATTTCCTTTATTCATTAGTGCTGGAATGCAGTGGAAAGCAGAGCTAATGTGGGGCTCCCAGAGAGCTTTCTGCACTGCCTGATGCACCTCCAGAGTGCTCTGTTAAGCAAGAGAGAAGTGGAAATATTTTTCCTCCCCTTCTCTCTCTGGTGAAAACACTTAGTGGGCAGCACAGGCTCAGGTCCTTCAAGAGGAACAGAGTGTGTCCACTCAATTATTTAAAACAGTTGAGTAATTACAGCCCTGTCAGCTCAGAAAACATCTCTCTCTGTCCAAGCTGCTGCACAAACCCATTTCTGGGCAGGCAGTCCCAGGTTTCTCTTTATTTCTTCCCACACCCTCCCAGTCAGAGCTGGGTGAGGGATGAGTCTGCCTGTCCCCATTTGCAGCTGGTTGTGCTGCAGGGTAAAACTCAGAAGGAGGGAGGTGGGGACACCTTGGGAGCCTTTTTGGAGGTGGCAGGTTCCTTTGTGGGCTGTGCTGGCTGAGGACTCCAGAAATCCTTCCAGAAATCTCTCAGGGCACGGTGTGTGCTAGAGATAAATATTACAATAGGAGGCTTAGAGGAAAATGGGTTCAGACAGCCAGCAGAGCCCACGGGTGGAACAGGCTTAGGGTAGAAAGTCCTCTTGTTAAACACCCTCTGGAGAAGTTCCTTTAGCTGAGCTGGGAGATTGGAAGGTTACCACAGCTGCCTTCCAGAGATTCCAGTCCCACACAGCCCTGGTTTTCCTCCCCAGTCCCAGAATACAGGGAGAATCCCAGCTCCAAACCCCACACTCAGCAGCATCACTGCTTCACTCCACAGTTGTCCTGCCCAAAAATGTGTTCTCCTCCTCCCTGGGGGGTTGTAGGACACAGAACAAGAACAACCAGACAGACAGGTCCACGTGCACACCCATCTAACCTGGCCATCTGAAAGCTAAGGTTTGTTCCTTTTTCCTGAGGAAAAGTGAGCAGGAATGCTGTTATTTCCCAGAATGGCTTTTTAAGCAGATTTCAAGAACCAGTTACCAAAGCACATGAATTTTGTACAGTGCTGGGTTTTAACAACCTCATTAACTGACTCACCTCAATGGGAACTTCTCCCCAGGGTCCCTTCCCAGGTGGAAGAGCAGTGGCAGGTGGGTGTGTTCCTCCTGTGTGTGTGTTGTCACTCCAGAGACACTCTGCCCAGGACAGAAATCAGTCCCCTGCAGGAGAAAGGAGAGAGGCCATCAAGGGTGACACAGGACAGGGAATAAAACTGATTCCAGAGACCCCACTTCCTCCAGCACCTCGTTCCAAAGGATTATTTTAAACCAAGAGTCCACTTCAGCCTGTTAAACAGATTCTGAGCTCATGGGGTAAAATAAGGTGACAAAGTGGAGTTGCACTGACATAAAAGCTGAAGCACCCCGTACATTCTTGCCTTTTAAAAATAGAATCCCTGTAAAATATTCATTAAAACGAAATGGCAAAACAGAAGACAAAGAGGGGGAACCATTTAATCATAAAAATTCTGCACTTGGAAAGTATCTTCTCTCTTTGGTTCCCATGGCTTTGAAATAGCGAGAAGAAGGGATCATTTGGCAGATCTGATCAGAAACAAAACCCCAGGAGAAACATCCAGACACCCTGAGAGGCCACAGGCCCTGCAACCTCCCTTGGCAGCATCTGAAGGATCAGTTTCTCTGAGGAATGAAGCAAAGCTGGTTCATTTTTAACAAGTGGGTGTGTTCTTGGTCTCATTCATAGCAAGCTGGTATTGAGACACTCAACTGGGCAGGACAGTGGGGCTGGGAGGACTCTGGAGACACTCCTGTCCCTAACAATCTGTGGGGTCAGAAGTCAGGATTTTCCCTGCAGGGGAAAGGGACTGGGAATCTCCCAGGGAAAGCAACTGGGAGCAACAAGGGGTTAAGTGCTCACTGGGCACCAAGGGGCAGAGCTTCCATCTGCCCCTCCAGCCTTGCCAGGCTCCTGCTCGCCAAGCCCAGCCTGTTATTAGCCAGTGGTGAGCTCCCTAATCCCTGGCCTGCAGCCTCCAGAACCCATTGAAACCCTGGGAAGAGCCAAAAATGCAAAAGCACTCATTTCCCCGAAGCAGCCAATAAAACAGGGCCCCTCCAGCCCCAAATGGACTTGTTAAAGCCGGGCTTTACAATTGCAGCTCCCACGCTGAGCTCCTTAAAATCCTAAAAATGCCCCGAGACACGGACAGAGACATGGAGAGAAGCTAAATGGGAATGTTTCAATGGAAGGGGGAAAGCAGCTGTAGCATTTGCTTATAAAACAAACTGCAAAAGGCTCTCTACAGATGTTGGTGGGATTTGATTGGCAAACAATTTTCTAAAAATATCCCGTGTTTTTAATGGACAGCTGGGCAGTGGAGCAGTTAATATTCTGCTTTTCAATAAAGCAAGAAGTTTAGAAGCCCATGAAATCCCATTTATCTGCACAGAGCTATAGATTTCTGAATCACTGACTGGAAAAATAAGGGAGTTGCTTGATAGGTTGGAGTGGCCCTCCCAATAATGGACTTTAAATGGATACAAAACTGACTGACCTTTCCACCCTGTGACGCCACAGGCCTCTGGAACACACAGGGAAAAGAGATTTTTGTGGGGTTTTTCTTCCACAAAAGGCCCAGTTAATGAAAAGGTATCAAAGCCTCTGTAACATCCAAATTATAATTTGGATGCAAATCAAACAAGCAATTTAATTAAGAGCCTGCTAATTGGTACAATGCTCCTCGGCTGCAAATGCTTTGGTTTGAAAGAAGATTTTCGTCTCTGGGGTATTTGTTTAGACATTGCTCTGTTTACATTTGAGCTTTTGTTTCCTCTCAAATCCTTGTAGCCCCGAATCCAGAACAGAGCCCAGGCAACAGGCTCAGAGATTCCCAGGGCAGAAAGTGCTGGGACAATCTGCCAAGGAAGAAAGTGCTGGGACAATGTGCCTGAAGGCTCCAGCCTAAAGCTGTCTGTCCTCCTCATTTAAGCACTCAGTGCCCTCTTCAAAAGCAGCCCTAAGCAGGGAAAAGTCTAAATAAATAAATAAGTAAATAAAACTACCATTTTATGATATTGACTGAAACCACCCTCTAAATTTCCAAGGCATTTCAACTTTATCTCTGCAAATAAAATTGACTATTGTTATTTTTATGTACCGTGTGACAGCCAATATTCAACCTGCAGAGAGAGCTTCAAAGGTTTTCTAGCTGTTCATCAACAAATGAACAAAAATAAGATAAATATAGTAAAATTTATTTTATATATATATTAAATATATAAAAATACACCACCCTCACACTCCTGATCAAGGCACTGTCATGCATCAGAGTAAGGAACACACTACAGATACAGCCAGAGGAGCCCAGTCCTCTGTTCCTTTGCTAGAAAAGAATATTTAACTCACCTTCCACACCTTTATCTTGTTCTGTTTGTCAGTCAAAGCATTTTCAGTTCTCAGGATGGAAAGGAAAAAAAACCACCTCTACCATCCTACAAAACCTGGCATCCCCAAGTCTGGATTGTTTTGCTTTCCTGGGGCAAACCAGTCCAAATTAAATCTGATTGAGACCTGAGAACTATTTCAAAGCAAGACAGACCCTTCTCTGGAGCACCTGGACCATGGCCCTGGTTCCTTGGAAGGTTTGGTGATGTCTGGAGCAATGTTAGGTCAGAGAAGGGCCCAGAGGTGCCTTAGCCTGTCCCATCCACCAGGAAAACACAGCCCAGACTCACCAGCAATTCCTTCTCTGTTATTCCCTTCAAGCTATTTCTCGTCAGACAGTTTCTAACAATAGACAGGGATCAAGAGCCACTTAAAGCACATCCCTAATATTTTATCCTGCTCATTAGCTAAGTTAATAGATGGAGTCCCCATCCCTGGAGGTGTCCAAGGAGTGACTGGACGTGCTCTGGGCTGGGTGACAAGGTGGGTACAGGGTCCAGGTTGGACTGGATGGGCTGGGAGAGCTTTTCCAACCCCAGGGATTCTGTGATTTCCACGTCCACAGGTCATGCTGATCAAACACAAGTGGAAAGATCCCTCCCTGTGTTTAGGTGAACTCTTGGAGCACTTCTCCTCCATCACAAAAGCATGAAAGCCAAACCAGAGTATCCCCTCTAGAACAACTCCTGCTTCCTAAGAGAGCCCTTAAAAGAGCACCAAAGTGCACCAAAACCAGCTCAGCTCTGCACCACTCTGGACCACTGTGTAAACCTGTTTGCTGCAGGAGAAATTCCCAAATCCTTTTTATTTATTACTATTATTATTAAAACACACCATTGCCTGCCCATCGGAGAGCACACCTTCCTGCCCTTCCCAGCCATCCTGGGAGCTGGATTGTTTCCCTGCTCCTGAGCCTCTGCTTCTGCTCTAATTTCCCGAGCAAATGGACCACAGATGCTGTGTCAATATAGACGTGAGACAAACACAGCCGCCTGCCAGTTTGGGCTCCGGGCCAAGAGATGGAATCAGCACTCGTGTTCAACGGGAGCCCTCTGGCAATTCCTGCCCCTGGCTCCAGCCCGCACTTGGCCAGGCGGATATTTGGGAGAGCAGACACTTCAAAACGGGACTGCCCAAGAGCCGCTTCTAATGTGTTAAGTGGCTGGAAGAGCCCCCAGAAGATGGGCAGCATCCCGATCGATGGGCCAGTTCAGACGCTCAGAGCACCACAATGAAAAATGTCATTATTTGTGAGGTTCTACTTGACTTCACATCCCCCCGCGCAGAAAAGGCTTTATCGATCCCTTCGCGTGGAGGAGAAGGGCAATCAGACAGCCCGACTGGAATAACCCCTTTGGCATTTTGCATTAAAACAATAGGAGCTGCTGGCAGGCGCCGACACCCATCCTTTAAAGCCACAGGAGCGCCCTGGAAACCCACCGAACGCTCCTAACAAGCTGACAGCAGAAAGGTTGATGTTATCAGCCCCTCTCCAACAACCAAAGGGCGTTTTGCCACAAGTTTTTCTTAATTATTTCTTGCCCTCCTTGCATCAGTGCTCTTGGGAGGCCACAAGGACCGTTCTGTGCTGGAGACTCTTGGTGGCAGGCAGAGAAAAGGAAATTTCCTCTGTGCTGCAGCTCCTACTCCTGCCTCCTGTATACAACATGAAATTAGGAAATTCCTGAGGACTTGCTACCTATAAACCTATAGAAAACACAGTTTTCCCCTTTCACACCTCTCCTTCCAAACATTTCACAGGTATTTCCAATAAAAGTCCTGTGTGTTACACGGCAAGAGGGATCTCCCCAGGTTTATCTTTAGTTCTCCCTTCTGTTATTTTTCTCACTGCTGATTTTTGCTGTGAGAAAGGTGGACAACAATGGAAAAGCTTTATATTCCTCAGTCAGAGCAACAGGGACTCAGATCTGTGCAGGAGGGAGATTTCTCTCCCTCTACCAAACTATTTAAAAATACAAACGCATTTTTCAAGTCAGGTTTCCTTTCATCTCCCTCTGTCCCATTTATCACCTCTTGAATGTCAGAGATGTCAAATTATGTAAACATGAGCCACCTATATGGATGGAAGCCAGGTAAACAGCTCTAAAGAAGCATTCTGTGCAATCCACAGGGAGAATGGCCCATGGAGTGCTTATTCCCACTTGCTTCTGCTGAGTGAGCCTTCCTTTTATGCTTTCAAGAGACCACCCCTTCACGAAGCAAAAAATCCAGTTAATCCAGCAGGAAAGAGCATCAAGGTATCCTCCAGCACTGAGAGAGACTACAAGACTTTATGACAGGAGTCAGACTAGAAAAAAAAATTGCTGGGAGGTTAAAAAATAAACAAACAAAAAATGGGAAGAACAGAAGAGCACAATTCATCTGTGTGTCAGATGACAAGTTCTAATCCCAGGCCATAAGGCAGAGGATGCAGACCAGTAAGGGCATGTTACTGTCAGGGGACTTTGGGATGACTGCAAACCTGTGTACTGCTTGCATGGGATGTTTCCAGGGTAAATATTCTGAGTGCCATATGGAGAGAAGCCTTCAGATCCCTGTTCTGCTTTCCTAGGCTTTGCTTTCTGCAAGCTGTGTCTCCCTGGGGCATTTTTATTTGTGTGCACATTCTTTATTGCTGAACTAACTTCCACCCCATTCAAACCCAGCCTTCAGGTGAGGAGCCAACCTTGGCCACATCCTTCTTTGTTCATCCTGCTCATCCCAAACAGACCCCAGACAGGTACCAGTTTCCCATTTTCCAGCATCAACATGGGTTTGGCTGCTTTAATGGTATAATCTCATTTTAAAATCAAATAAAAAGGCACCAAGCGTGGATTAAAACCAGGGCAAGTTTTCTGTATTGGGGATTTCAACTACCAAGGGAGTTCTGAAAGTGAAAGGAGGCCTTACATGTGTCAAAATCATGAGATACTCAACTACCCATAAAACAAACCTCTTAAAAACATGCAGGCAGCTATTCTGCCACATCTGGTCAACTTCAGATCTCCTTCCAATGGATGACAAGTCAGCCAGATATTCCAGGTCTCAGTGTGGACCTTCAGACACAGAGACTCTCATATGTGGACATTTAATAAAGCATCACATTGCATTCACAAGGAGGAAGAACCTCTAAAGATCATAAAAATTAACAAGGCCTCATTAGCTGAAGTTCTGCTGGGATGGCAAATCAAACTTATCAAAGAGTCAGAATTCCAAATGCCACAGATGTGCCTGGATTTAAATACGTTTCTCAAATTAAAATAGCAAACAAACTGGCTTTTTAGATTCTGGAGTCCAATATTAACACAGCTGGGAAGTCACTGAAAGAGGCAACTGTATCACAAGGTGAGCTCAGAAACTCCTCCAAGAGGGCTCACAACTGGTCTGCATTCTGATTTATTTCTATTTTTAAACTTGCAGGGCTTGTAATTAATGGCTGGAGGACACGAGGAGAATTGGAACAAATTTCAGCCTGAGCTTCCTCTGCATGTTGTTAATGGCTGGTCTGGCCACTAATGTGCTCCAATTTTCCCCCCATCCAGCACATGTGAGCCAAGCTGCAGGAAAGAGAGTGAATTTGTAACAGTCTCTCTGATGTAGGGGATAATTGCTGACTTTTATCAGACAGTAGTTAAACAAAGACTTGGAAAGAAATAAATATTCCTTAATTGCACGACTGCCATTGCTCACAGTGGGAGAGCCTCTGGGAGGAGGAACTGGTCCCCATTATCACTGCTACACACAGACATGTGGAAATAAGTTGAGACCAATGCAGGGGTTTATTTATCCCCCAACTGGGTATGTAAGTGTGGGTATGTGCTTTTATCACCATGGAGAGCAATAATTCATGTGGGAATTTTCCATGCACGTGGGAAAAGCATGAGCCCATCCCTGCACCCAAACACACTGACACACAAGCTCCCAGTGTCTCCCACCCAGGGAAAATCCTCCAAGTGAGATATAGGGGTTTTACTCACACACTAGACAAATAAATTATCTCATTTGATCTGGGTGGAATTAGCACTGAGACAGAGCGTAAAACACATTTCTGGAGCCAACTTTCCTTTCCTCCTTACTCCCTGTAAAACAAACTTTGTCTCCTGGAGCATTACAGCCTTCAGAAAGACAAACACACATATTTACAGCCCTGAATGCAAATGCCTCCCTTGGAGCTGACGTTTCCTTCTACCCCCAGGCCATCCCAACGAAAGAATCCGTGCACTTTTATATCCACAAATGTCAGCAGCACTTAAGTTCTGCACCTGTGATGCCTTGAGGACCCACCACCAGTTCAAAAAAAGAGGCATAAAAAAAATAAATCATGGAAAAAATCCCTCCCCAGCCCCAGCCTGCTGTCAGGATGTTGCAGAGAGCTGTGGCCTAATGTGCTGGGTTCATGTCTAAAGGTATCATCAGCAAGGCACACGTGTGAAGCTGCCACTCAGCAAATGCCCCCGAGTTCAGGACCCGAGTCTGAGGCAAGAAAGACACAAAAGGAAAGAGAAATAACAGTGCTTAACATCTAATTGTGAGGAGATCAGCCAGGAAGTAAATAAAAGGAATAAAATGTAAACCCCAGTGTGATGGGGGCTCACAACGGTGCTGATAGGAGATTAAACACATGGATTTTACTGCTCTTTCCACTTTCAAGAAGGAAACATCACAAACCCAACAGACCCATTCCTGTTCCATTTAAATATTTCAGGGCACCAGGACTTTTGCCCTAAGAATTGTGACATAGGTGACCAATGTGGCATCAGCCTCCAGACTTCCATAGAATCACAGAATATCCTGAGCTGGAAGGGACCCAGAGGGACCAGTGAGTCCAACTGAAGGCTCAGAATTCAGCAGAGAAAGTTTAATATTAAGTGGGGTTGAGTGCTGATTAAAGGGAACACCTTCAGAACAACTTTAATTTTGGTCCTTTGCCTTTCTTTGTCCCTGGTTTCAGGAGGGATGTGGGACACCACTCCCCTTAGATTGTCATAGGATCACAGATCATCAAGTCCAACCATTCCCCAGCACTGCCAAGGCCACCACTAACCCATGTCCCCAAGTGCCACATCCACATGGCTTTTAAATCCCTCCTGTGCTGGGACTGGTCAACCCTTTAGGAAAGAAACAATTCCTAACATCCAATTTAACCCCCCAGAGCAGATGTGGTGGCCCTCCTGAGACTGAAACAGGGTGACATCCCCCCAGTTTAAAGCTCTGCTTAAAGGGTTGCCTGTCCCCAGGAGCAGGTCCAGGTGCTCTTACCTTGCCATACTCCTCCCAGGAGTTGCTCCAGGTCCAGTAGTGAGCTTTGTAAAGGCCAACTCTCACTGCCATCATCTCATTGCCACGATAATAGAATATGGGCCTGGGAAAGAGAGCAGAGCTGCCTGAGAAAGCACCCCAGCAGGCTGATAAGGGAGACAAACACCTTAATGGAGTCTGACTTCCGACGTGGATATCAGGCAGGAACAGGCTGCCTCCTAATAGTCTCCTCTGCAAGGTTTTCAATTAACATTTCTTAAAGTGTTCATCAAGTTGAGAGCTCACACAGTGCAAGAATGAAACATTATCCAGCTTGGCTGCCAGTGATTGTTAATCCCTGAACTATCAGCCCCTGGTATTTCCTATAGAGCGTGTCGGTTTAAACATCAAATGGCTCACAAGTGCTCTGTGTGTGTGAGGCAGAGACTGGGATTCTCAGGCTCTGGGAAGCTCAGGCTCCTTCCCCAGCAGCACCAAGTGAACTTCACAGCTCTGCCATCAAGCTGTCAGTGTCACCCAGGCAGGGTGGCCGGGAGGACACCAGATGCTGGTGTGTTCTGGATGACATCTCAGCAAAACTCCATATGGAAAAACCTGGCAGCCAGACATGCTGTATTTTTAACTCCTATCCATTTCCTCCCCCCCTCCCTCTCCCAATCTCACTTTGCAGCATGTAAACATACTGCTAAAACTGCATTTTCTCCCAGAGCTTTCCCTAATTAAAAATACATCTGGGGAATGCAGCTCGTTCAGTACACCTGTGCACTTCCCTGGGCATCCCAAAAACGTTCCTGTTGGCTTCCCCAATAATGCACACTTGGGTTTTTTTAGGAAACAGCACAAAATTTTACTGAAATGGACAATGTGCAGGAGAGAAGTTTGATTTGTTGGTGCAGTTTACCATACAAGGACACCAGACTTAGTCAGCTCTTCCCAATTGTTTTGGACATATTTGTCACTGTCAGGGGGTACAAACATCTTTTCTTCCCTTCTGAAATAACCACTCAGCAAAAAACCACTCACCCTGGTGATGCCACCCTGAAAAAACTGTCCCTAAATGCAAGGTAAAATTTAAATCTCCATGTGTGAATGACAGGAGTGGCCTCAGATCTCTTATTTTAAAACTGCAGCCTCGCTGCAGGTTCTTGCACAAACAATGAGCCTTTGTCACCAGGAACAAAGGGGAAACAACTTTGTCACCAGGAAGAAAGGCAAAGTGCTGCCAGCAGCTTTCCTGATCCTTTACACAGCTGAAAGGTGAAATAAAGGCAGGGGAGACCTGCCAGGTGCAGCACCTGATCTAAAGCAGTCCCATTAATAAAACCCTTCAAAAATATGCCAAGTACTCCTGTCTCCTTTTCCTTGCCATAAAGTCTCACTGATTGACCCTTTGAATGAAGGTTTTAG
>JAXCLP010000020.1:19072456-19088498 GCA_035584035.1 Lepidocolaptes lacrymiger
GGATCGGGGGGAGCTGCGGGATCTGAGGGTACCGGGGAGGGGGGGGGGGGGTTGTGGGGTCTGAGAGGGACGGGAGGGAGCTGTGGGGTCTGAGGGAGGACGGAGTGGGACATGGGGGGTGTGGGATATGAGGGGAACGGGAGGGGATCCGGGGGCAGCTGTGGGGTCTGAGGGGGACTGGAGGGTCAGGTGGGACTGTGGGGGAGACTGTGGGGTGTGAGGAGATCGGGGGGGGGTGGGGGTGAGGTCTGAGGGGGACGGGAGGGATCTGTGGGGTCTGAGGGGGACAGATAGGGACTAAGGGAGGGGCTGTGGGGTCTGAGGGGTATCGGGAGGAGTTGTGAGGTCTGATGGGGAACGGAGTGGGACAGGAGGGGATTGGGGGGGCGGCGAGGCAATGGGGACAGGTGGGGTCATGGGGCCTGAGCAAGGAAGAAGGGCTGGGGCTCCAGTGGTGGGTCAGGTGGAGCTGTGGGGTCTGGAGCTCTCGTTTTGGGGCCTGAGGGGGACGAGGGTCTTATAGGGCCAGAGCAGGCCCAGGTTGAGCTGTGGGGCCATCTGAGGTCGGAGAAGGGATTGGGTCTCAGGTTCTGGTCCCTGAGCAGGAGTGAGGGGAGCAAAACTGGGGCTGTGGGGCCGGGTGAGGTTGTGGGGTTGGGGAGGGGGGAATGGGGCAGGGGCTCAGGCTGTGGGGTGTGAGCAGGACAGAGCCTTGGCAGGTACAGGGGGGAATGGGCTGGGATCAGGGGCAGTGCAAAGGTGTCCTGCTTACCTGCTGCTGGGAGAAGAGAGGGATTTTCCTCAGGAAGAGCTGGGCACAGGCTCTGCTGGGATAAAGGGACAGGGGGGCAGAGAGACTTGAGCCTTGTTGCAGTACCTGTGTAGATGATTCTCCTGCCACGGGGACAGCTCTGCTCCCAAGGTGTGGAAGGTGCAAAGGGGACTGTGAACAGAAAATGGTTAAATAACTCTTGGCAGCAGCAACCCTTTGAGTGAAGCACTGCCAGGGCACCATCCCTGGTGGAGAGGCAGGTCCCAGTCAGTGTGATTTGTTCTCCCCCTCAGAACTACCCCCTGTACATCCGGAGTGTCCCGACGGAGAACGAGCTGAAGTTCCACTACACAGTCCACACCTCCCTGGACGTCGTGGATGAGAAGATCTCAGCCATGGGCAAAGCCCTGGTGGACCAGAGGGAGCTGTACCTGGGGCTCCTCTACCCCACTGAAGACTACAAGGTGTATCCTTCTCCTGCCTTTTGCCAGGCCATGGTGTGTTTAATTTAATGAACACAGAGCTGCTTTCTCCTGTTCTCACTGGACCAGTGACTCCCAACAGTGTTGTGGGCCCTGGAATTGTCGAAAGGTTTGGGTTGGAAAGGACCTTAAAGCCCATGCAATTCCACCCTCTGCCATGGGCAGGGACACCTGCCACTAGCCCAGGTTGCTCCTGGGTTTTCATAAACTGGGTGTTACTTTTGGATATCTCAGGTCAGTCCCACTGGCTGATATTAGAAGGTCTCCAGCTCTCTGTGATGTCCCAAACAAGTCTTACCTGTCTCCTGGGCACAGCCACAATCTCACAGAATCATGAAATATCCTGAGCTGGAAGAGATCCATCAAATTGCAGCTCCTGGCCCTGCACTGACACCCCAACAATCCCACCCTGTCCTGTTTTCCAAACCCTCCTGGAGCTCTGGCAGTCTTGGGGCTGTGTCCACTGCCCTGGGGAGGCTGTTCAGTGCCCACCACCCTCTGGGGGAAGGATCTTTGCCTGAGATCCAACCAAACCCTGCCCTGACACAGCTCCAGCTGTTCCCTCAGGTCCTGCTCTCACAGAGAGCAGAGATCAGAGGAGGAAGTTCCCTCATGGTTCCTCAGTGCATTCCAGCCTGGCTTTAGTGGCTTTTCCAGGCCCTGGTGTGCCAGCAGCAGAGTCCTTAACCCCTGCCCAGGTATGGCTACGTGACAAACTCCAAGGTGAAGTTTGTCATGGTGGTGGATTCCTCCAACACGGCCCTCCGAGACAACGAGATCCGCAGTGTAAGTGTGGCAAACCGGAGCTACCTCCCTGCTTTTGCTCCTTCCACTCATCCACCAAGTGCTGAGAAACAAAAAATATTAATTAATGCCCCTCCAATCCCTTTGCAGATGTTCAGAAAGCTGCACAACTCGTACACAGACATCATGTGTAACCCTTTCTATAACCCCGGCGACCGCATCCATTCCAGGTGAGTGGCTTTTCCACACCCATCCCCGTGTCTCTTCACCTTTCTGGAGCTCTCAGGATACCTTTGAGGTAACAAGACCAACCCAGTTCAGGTGTCCACGTTCTAAGTGCCTAAATAAGAACAGCCACTTTGGGTTTGGGCCATTCCTGCTTCACAGAAAACTTATAATCTCATAAAAATAATCTCCTAAAATTTAGAGTCTCATAAAAAGTTACATTGAACTCTCACTCCCGCCTTAGAACTGGTGTTAGAAATACTAAGTCAAGAAAATTTATATTTTGGGGAGAAAAATTTGCCTGTTTCATAGGTAAATATGACAATCTAGGTAAGTAATGGTTGGATATGATGATTTTAGAGATCTTTTCCAAACTTAATGGGTCTGAATATTAAAATACAGATCAGGTTAGAGTGAACAACTGTACTTACCCACATATCCTTAGGTAGGGACAGGCATTCAGCACACAATTCCTCACGTGGGAGGGCCAGAGCCCCCATTTCTCATTGTAATCTCACAGGGAATTTTAATAAACTGGGAGTTGCTACAGCCCAGACAAGAACCACCTCTACCCTTTGCAGAGTCAGGTCTGTAGCCAAGGTAGGACCTGTCCTTACCTCAGCTTAATTAAAAATCATCAATTACTCAATAGGCCATGCTATAAGGAGTAAAACCATGTGTGCAGCTTAAGGAAAGCCAGGCAGAGGCTGTAAAAAAGCTCTGCTGTGCAGAACTTGCTGCTCCCTTTAATAATCTTGAGTTTCTTTCCTTCCCCAGGGCTTTTGATAACATGGTGAACTCCATGATGATGCAGGTGTGCTGAACCCCTTTCCCATCCCCAAACTGGGACCAGCCCCCCTGTACAGCATCAGTGATGTATATATTGTCTTCAGTCTGTGTAATATTTTAAATTTATTCTGTAAAATAAACTTGACACCTGCAGGGTGTGTGTGGATTTGTACTCGAGCAAACCTGAGTACAGCAGAGAATTCTCTGTTCATGGAATCATGGAACAGTTTGGGTGGGAAAGGACCTTAAAGCCCATCTCATTCCACCCTCTGCCATGGGCAGGGACACCTTCCACTAGACCACCAGATGAGCTCAGAGGTCCCTTCCAACCCAAATCATTCTGTGATCTTCCCTTCCTGGGATGATTTTTGGCTGACTCACTTGGCTCTTACCACCTTGCACCTCATCCAGAGAGCCTAGTAACACTTCCCAGTGATTCCCAGCACAGGTACAGCTGGAATAAATCCACCTAAAGGATTAAACCATCAGGATTGCACAGCTGCCTGACCCATCCCAAACTAATCTCTATTAGCATCTCCTCCCCTGCAGCTCTAATTAAAGACTCCCCAATCAATAACAGGTACTTATAGGGAATAAAACACAAATTGGACTGGAAAAGCATCCCAACTTCTTCATCACTACAAGGTGATGCAAGCAGGAGTAGGCACTGAGCAGCTACTCAGTGCTCCTCACACACCTCTACTCTGAGCCTTTCCTGCCCCACAGGCAGCAGCCTGTTCTTCAAACACCTCATCAGTTAAAAAACACATAAACCAGCTAAAAAAATAGAGCTCCAGAGGATCCAGGGAGCCTGGAGAAAGCCAGAACTGCACATGAAGTTCACACAGCAGGATCATTTATTTTAAAAATAAGTAACAGTTACAATACTTTCTCAAACAGAATTAAGTACATTTAATCAACAACAATCTGGCAAATCAGGGGAGATTGAAGCCTCTCCCCATCTCCACAGGGCACAGCTGTGCACTGCTATCTCAAAATATTTTAATCTAAAAATCTTCACTGTTTTCACTCACAGAGAGAGCAGCTCTGCATTTCCTCTTCCACAACAGAGTCCAAACGCCCCAGAGTAGTTTTTTATTAAAAAATAAGTCTCAAAAATTCACAAACCTACCAAACAGAAGCCCTAGAAAAAGCTGGTTTGCAGCCTAAGCCTAAGGGTAGCTTAAATCAAGGTCACTCTCTGCAGCACTAAGCACAAAATCAACACAACATGAAGAGTTAAGGCCCCAAGCTCCAAAAAAATCAAAATCTAGAGATCTTACAGGAAAAAAAAGCCAAAAACCAGTGGGATTTTTAGCCTGGCAATGCCCCCTGAGCTGTGAAAAGCTGCTTTAGGAGCTGGTTGCATCTGTTGCATCTGGGTTAGAGGGATCCTAACAAAAGATCCTGAAAGATTAGTGGGAGAATTACATAATAAAACCCATTTCCATGTAGAACTTCCCCCTGGAATGTTGTCTGCTGGTGTTCCCTAGCCTGCCTCTAACACAAAGTTTTCCCTTTAAACACAAATGGTTTCAGAGCTCACAAACCCAAAATCAGCAGGAAAGGGAAGAGCCAGGAATCTTGTTCCCTGGTCCCCAGCTCCTGTGGTGCACTTTGATCCCAATCCTCCAGCTCAGCTGAGCTCACACCCTCCTCAATGCAAATCCAGAGCAGGGAATAAAGAAGGAAATTAGATCAAATTTGCAACAGTGGAGGTGATTTTGTGATGCTCCTTCTGCTGGAAATAAAGTCAATTTTGAGTTGGTAGCACCCTTTGATCCCTGTAGCTTTGGAGTAAAAGCAATAGGGAGGAAAGAGGGGGTTACTGACTTCCAAAATAAAAAAGGGGGAAGGAAGGGTTTTGTGACACCCAGGTCTTGTTTAACTACCAGAGAATGCTTCCAGAGAAACAGCAAGGGGTGCTTTTTCCTGGCCCTAGATGTGCAAGGGCAGTGAACTAAAACTGAGCCCCAAACCACATCAGGCTCCAAGAGCAAGGTCAGGAATACAAAGGGCTGGTGAAAGAAAAGCTCCCCAGCAGTCACATCTAGAACTGCAACCCAAGACGTTCTCCATTGATCTGGGGAAGAAAACAGTGTTTGGAAAGGGCTTTAGGATCTTTTTAGGAGAAGAGGAGGCAGCACCCAGCTGCTGTATGAAATGCTGGCAGAGCTGAGGGATCTTCCTGGCCGAGCAGTGGAGTAGAGATCACCTGGACAGCCAGGAGCCAAACCAAACCCTCCTGTACAGCCCTTTTCCACAGGATGAGAAGGAGACTTGATGGTCTTGGAGAGCTCTTCCCTTTCCAGGACAGTGTTCTCTGGAAGGAGCCTGTTCTAGATGCAAGCACAGTCCCCTGAGCAGAGCTGAGGTGAGACGAGCCCCTCCTGGGGTGCTGGAGAAGGGAGCAGATCCCATCTTCCCTCCCACAGCCCAGCACAGGGCTCACCAGTAAATCCTCACAGCCAGGCAGATGGCATTTTTGAAATTAATCTGGTTTTTGGCTTGGGTAGGCATATTTTTAAATCTCTTCAATCCCATCTCCTTGTTTCAGTCCCATTGGCATCACCAGGGCAATCCAGTCCTTTCTAGTATGGAAAATACCAAGGCAGCAGCCTGGCTCGACCCCTAAACAGGAACAAAACAGTAATCCTAAAGCACAGGGCACCTGCTCCCTCACCCCCCCCAAGGGCTGGGATTCACCCTTCTGCACTAGCTAACCCCAAAGTGCAGCCCCAAAAGCAGGGGAGCCCCAAGCCAGGCACAGCTCTGGGACAGGTCAGGTTGGGAGAGCAATGCCCACCCACCAGCTCCCAAATCCCTGTAAGGACAAGGGGACAGCAGCAGGTTTTTCCGGGTGTTCCTTCCTGCCAGAGCTCTTCTCCACCCTCCCCATCTATGCCAGGGTGAGAGGTGCAAAGCTGAGATGCTGAGCACAGCCAGAGCAAGGGGCAGGTAACCCCATCCCAAGGACATCCTGATCCATAATGTAAGGAATTCCCTGCCCAGCCACTCACCTGCACGTCCTGCCTCTCATCCTGGGGTGCTGCCCTCCATAGTAACCTCCCCACCGGGTGTGGTGGTGGCCCCGGTAGCCCCCACGGTCAGTGCTGCTGATGCCAGGCATGTTGGTCCTCTTGGGAAGCACCTGGAAGGAAGGAGGGGCTGTCAGAGGTGGGATTTGGCACAGCCCCACACACCTGGGGCTGGGAGGGGAAGGGGATGAAGCCTCTGGGGCCTCACCCAGCTCTGACCTTAATGACCCGTCCCCTGAAGGTGCTCTCATCCAGTTCCACTGCAGCTTTCACAGAGCTCTTCTCCTCAAACTCGATGTAGGCATACCTGTGAGGGGATGGGGTGAGCAGAGCCCCAGGGACACCCTGCAGACCCCAACCCCAGCCCCTGCACACAGCACTGACCCTTTGGGGTGCCCTGAGAACTTGTCACAGAGGATGGTGACCCGGTTGATCTGCCCACAGCTGTTGAAGTGAGACTCCAGCTCTTCTGCTGTGCCCCCGTAATCCACCTGCAATGACAATGCCAACCTCCCCAGCTCGTGGGTCTGGCATTCAGAGCCCATCACAGGGGGCACCAGGCCCAGCTGGCCCCACTCACCCCTCATCACCACAGCTGAAGCATCTCCTGAGGGTCAGGAGACCCTCCCAGTGAGTGCTCCAGCCTGGAAACACAAATCCAAGAGAGCCCACTCCCCCATTTTTTAGGAACAAGAAACACCACAGAACCCTCAGCTTCCAGAGGGGTATTTTGGGGGGCTGATAGTTGAAACAAGAGGATGTGCAAGTGGCTGAGAATTACAGGCAGAGCCTGAGTCACATTCCCAGTCTGGGCTGGGCAGGAGACACATTTGGGATGGGGCAGCCAGCCTTTGGGACACAGGGCAGTAGGAAGGGCTCTGCTCCAGGGTTCCCACTCACATTGCCCACATAGATGGATCTCTGGTCAGCCTCCACCTTCTCCTTGGCTGTCTTTGGGAAGAGACCTGTGGAGAGGAGAGAGATGTTTTGTCACAGACAGAGTGGCAGAGGGATGTCTGTCTGTCTGTGCAGGTCTGTCCCCAGCACAGCCACCACCAAGCTGACACACTGCAAAGCTCCTCAGGTCCCTGGTCACATCCAGGTGTGCCAAAATCCCCACACTGCTGCCTCCTCCTCTATGCCCTTGTCCCTTTTCTCTTCACAGTGACTCCTCCACTGGGGCTGTTGGTGCTAAGCTCAATTATTTTATCAAAATAAATGTAATTAAATTAATTTATTCCATCTTGGCCCACACAGGTGGGAGGGAAGAGCTGCTACAATCTGCATTAGCACCATGCCATGGCTGGGACTCCCCTCACCCACTTTATGTGCCTGAGGAGGCAAAGCCACATGTTCTGGCTCCAATTATCACCCTGTACCCCAGAAGTGTCCCTGGGGCGGGGGGGACAGCCATACCTGCCTCTGAGCTCGTGAGCAGGTGGTTCTCAGCTTCCAGCTGCAACTCCTTCAGCTTCTCATCCTCCTTCTCTATCTCCCGCAGTTTGGCCTTGATTGCCTCCAGCTCCTGAATCCCAAAAAACCAAGACCCACATGAGCAGCACACAGAGCAGGGACACCCCAAGAGTAGAAAGTCCCATTTCCAGCACCAAGGAACAGCAATTCCTCACCCAGGCAGGCACTCACCGGGTCCTGCACAGCCAGCTCCTCCCTGCTGTTCCCCTCCAGCTGGCTCGGGTCTGAGTTGTTGTCTGCTGCCTTACACAGAGCTGCCATCTCTGTCACGTCCCACGGCACCTCCTCTGCTTCCAGGGACAGTGGGTCCTGCCACCAGATGTCTGAAGTGTCCAGGAAGAAAGGACTAGACAGGACAAGGGGCAAAAAAGCACTTAACACATAGTCATTTAGCATAAAAGATACAACAGAACCTCAGCCAGGCAAAGGCTTTCAGGCTGTTTCCAGCAGAAGGATGAACAGGTGACAAAAAGCAGCTTGTTCTCTGTGCAGCAAGACCTCAAAACTGCAGGAGTGAGGGCAACCAAAAGGTCTCCAGTTCATGCTGAGTCACTTCCCAGCTCAGGGGGGCTACAGAAGGGACCCGAAAGCAGCTTACCTCAGGTGGAAAAAAACTCAGGTGCACAGTTCACAGCCAGCTGGCAGGGAAGGGGAAGAGAAGGCAGGACATGGCCACCATCAGAGCTCCCAGGCTGCACAGAGGGAGCAGCAGGGAGCTCTGCCTCCCCCGGCAAGGGCAGCCCTGCACGCCCCTAACCCCCGCGGAGCTCACAGAGGGACACGCTCTCCCACCCGTGTCCCGAAGCCGGCCCTGCTCCAGCCCGTGACAGCCCCGCCAGCCGAGCCGTGCCCGTCCCGGAGCCCCCCGCCCCGAACACCCTGCGCGGAGCCCTCCGGACCCACCGAGCCGTGCCCGTCCCGGAGCCCCCCGCCCTACCTGGCCCTGGCCCCGAACATGCTGCGCGGAGCCCTCCGGACAGACCTTCGCCCACGTGCGGATTTCCCGCCACCACGAGCAGCCCTCCCCCGGGCGCGCCAATTTCACACATCAGCAGCCAATCAGAGCACGGCGCGCCACAGGCCCCGCCCCTCCGCACCGCGGGTTCGAGACCCGGGGCAGGACCGGCGTCCGCGTGGGAAGGACACGCGTGGCCAGGCGGAGGTATGGCCCTCCCCCGGGGCTGGGGAGTCCCCCCCCGACCCTTCCCCGGGCTAGGGAGTCCCCCCGACCCTCCCAGTCTACAGACCCCGCTGGTGGTGCTGGGGACAGCAGCCAGGCACCCCAAGAGGGGACACATCCCTTTGGGGACACACTTGAGCCTCCCCGCCATGGACACCCCTCCTTTGCAGTGACCGACCCCAGGGCTGGGGGCACGGGGTGCATGGCAATGCCAGGAGCAGGGGGTGAGGGCACCCAGCCCAAGCCCAGGCTACGGAGCCTCCAGGTGATATTAAATTGTCTTTATTACACAGATACAGAGTTAAGAACAGACATAACCTGAATCATAAAGTTTACATCTTTCACAGGTCAAACATACAGTACACTTAGAGAAAGCAGGGAACAGCAAGGGGGAGGGACAGCATGCCGAAGGAAAGTCCTACCACGTCATCTCTCTGGGCTGGCCCCCCAAACCCATGCCTGGCTCTGGTTTCCAGCCCCCCAGGGACCCCCGGTGCCCCATCCCCAGGGCTGGCAGGGTAACACGGGCAGGGCTCAGCCCCACAGGGGACCAGGGAGCAGGGAGGGAGGGGGACAGTGGCACCACACCTCCTGCCACCCCAGTGGGGACACCCCATCACAGTGCCTGGGGCCTGGGAACACGGCGGCATCTCGTCCCTGATCCCAAACCCACCGGGATCCAGAGGGGCACCCCGAGGAGAAAGGAGGGAATTCCAGCAGCCCCCAGAGGAGGAGGAGGAGGAGGAGGTGCAGGAGGAGGGTTTGGGAGGCTCTGGCAGTGATGGAGCAAAGCCCAGGCGGGTGTGGGACCCCCACTCTGGGATGTCCAGCCTTGCTGGGATGGGGCACTTTGGTTTCAGCTGGAATTTTGGGTTGGGAACGTGAGGAAGAGGCTGGAGACAGGACCCTGGTGCCACGCTTGGCACTGGAGAGCCATGTCTCTCCTGCCACCTCCTCCAGCCTGGTGCCACAGCCAGCACCTGGCGCCCTGGGGGGACAGGGACCTGGGACACAATGTCCCCGTGTCCCCAACACCATCCCCCTGCCCCAGCCGTGATGGGGGCAGGACACCCAAGAGCTGTGGGCAGCCACGGGGACCAGACCTGGCCCAGACACCGTGGCACCCCATGTCCCCACACTGCCCCACAGCCACCGGGGTGTCCCTACCCCAACCAGGCTGTGCCAGCACCACTCTGCTCATCCACCTGCCACCTCCCAGATGCCACGAGGCCACCAAAGGGCACGGCTGGGGCACAGCACGTGGCACACATCCCTCGGGACCCCGCACACCCCAACACCACCAGTTTGGAGCATCACCACAGCATCGCTCCGGCCCCCCCGGAGCACGGAGTTTTTTTGGGAAATATCACATTTAAAGCTGTCACTCTGGTTTGGAATCCTGTTGACGCCGCGCCGCCCGTCACCGCCATCCCCTCCCGCCCTCCCTCGGCTTTTGGTTTCAATGCAAGGTTCTGTAGGGTAGTTTTATTCTTATTTAAAAAAAAAAAAGTCGTCATCTTTAAAAAAAAAAAAAGAAGCAAAACAGGAGGGAGTGGAAACAAGAGCAGTCCCTGTGGACGTGCTCTCGCCCGCGGTTTCCCGGCGAGGTGGAGGTAGAGAGGCAGAGCCCCGGCGGAGACACGCGGGGGAAGAGGGCAGGGGTGGGACGGGACGGACCCCCGGGCGAGCAGGGGCATCTGCAATACTCTTATATATTACCTCTTCTCAGGAAACGTAAGAAAAATAGACAATATTACATATGTCACACCATAAATAAAGTGAACAGTCACGGGAGGGGCAACCGGCAAAGCTCCCAGTGTTGGGGTGCACAGAAACCACCCAGGGGATGTGTCAAGACCTTGGGGTGCACAGAACTCATCCAAGGTGACACACCAAGACCTTGGGGTGCACAGAACTCATCCAAGGTGATGCACCAAGACCTTGGGGTGCACAGAAACCCCTTGGAGAGATGCACCAAGGTCTTGGGGTACACAGAAACCCCTCTCAGGGGGATGCACCAAGGTCTTGGGGTGTACAGAAATGCCCTGGGGGATGCACTGAGACCTTGTAGTGCACAGAAGTCCCTTGGGGAGATGCACCAACATCTTGGGGTGAACAGATCCCTCTCAATCCCCCAAGACCTTGGGGTGCACAGTACTCATCCAAGGTGACACACCAAGACCTTGGGGTGCACAGAACTCATCCAAGGTGACACACCAAGACCTTGGGGTGCACAGATCCCTCCCAGGGGATGCACCAAGACCTTGGGGTGCACAGATCCCTCCCAGGGGACACACCAAGACCTTCGGGTGCACAGAAGTCATCTAAGATGACACACCAAGACCTTGGGGTGCACAGATCCCACCCAGGGGACGCACCAAGGTCTCGGGGTACACAGAAACCCCCAGGAGGGCTCAGTGCTGGTGGCACGGGACTGGTGACCCATAGGGTGTCCCATACATGAAGCTCTGCAGTGGCCTGGCCCTGGGTGACTGGCAACTCAAACAACTCAGCCCCAAGCCCTTCCCTCCTCTTCCTCCCCTACGGAAAACACACAGGATGGGTTTTGCAAATGCGGAAAAACTACAGCTCCTCTCGATCCCAGGCCTCTGGCTCGCTCCGGCCAGCGCCGCAGCCTCCTCGCCTTCTCCTCCTCATCCTTTATTTGGCAAAAGTCTCTTATTATTATCACTGTCATTATTATTATTCATTTTTTTGGACCTCTGCAAAACACTATTTACATTCACATTAGCGCACAGCACTGCTGCCTCCGCTCGGAGCCGCCGGGCTTTCCGTATTGCACTCCCGTCCTCTGCGCTGCTCCAGCGGGGCAAGAATCCCAAAAATAATCGATATGGTCCTTGGCTGCCTCCTCGGCCAGGAAGGAGGCGGCATTCCTTTGCCTTTTCCTTTTTTGCCTTTTCCTTTTTTTCCTTTTCCTTCTCCTCTTCAAAAATCCTTGCGAAACAAATCCAGCGTGGGGTGTGGGAGCAGCCTGGCAGTGAAGGGATGGGTGGGGTCCAGCTGTGGGCAGCCCCCAACGGCTTTGGGGAGGGAGAAAACCAAAATCTGTCTTTTTATCTTTTTTTTTTGTAATTTTTTTTATAATTCTCATTTTGATTCTCCTTTTCCAGGGCGGCGACGGGCAGAGGTAGAGACGTTCCGGCTCCGGCTGCATCCCCCTGGGTAGTTCTCAGCCCCATCTCCCCCTCCCACACCTCGAGGGTTGGGGTTTTATTTAAAAAACACCTTTTTTTTTTTTGCTTTATTTTAATAGAAACTCTTTAAAGCCCCGGGGGCATGTCCATCCATCCTTGCAGGGAGGGGAAGGAAGCGACAACAGAACGAAACGAACTTTGGCAGTGGAGAGACGTTTGGATCTTCCTTGGTTTTGGATTTCCTTTGGAGCAGAGGTGAGTCTGGTCTGTTCTTGGCTAGCTAGCAAGGTAGTTACAGGTGAGCGTCCGTCACGCGTCGTCTGGTTTTTGGATTTTCCTTTTTTTTTTTTATCTTTTTTTTTTCCTTTTTTACAATTTCTTACTTAAAGCCAAAGAGTCCGACGTTTTCTTTTTTATTTTCTTTATTTTTTTTTTTACAAAAAAAAAAAAAGGCAAAAAGAAAAAAAAAATAAAGGTGGAGAGACGAAAAAAAAGAAGGTTCTTTCCTCCTCCAAGTGAGCCCCGTGGCAATGCGGGATGGGATCGGGTGGTCTCTCCCAGTCACTGTGTGGTGAGGCTGGAGCCAAATCCCTCATCCAGAAAGCAAAAAAAGGAAAAAGAAAAAACCACAAAAAAACCCAAAAAATCCCAAACCTCAATCCCCCAACCGATAGAAAACCAACCAAAAAAAAAAGGCCAAAACAAAGACTGAAGAGCGAACAGAGACCGGTATTTGCCTTAACTCCACTTAAAGCCCAGTTTGAGGATCCGTGAGGATTATTTGTGAGAGCTAGAGAGGTCGTTTCGGAGGTCACACGAGTCAGGTAGCTGAGGAAATTGCACCGAGTGCAGTCCGTGGCTCTTGCAGAGCGGGGGGCTCAGCGGGACGCGCTGTCCAGCGGGGCCGGAGTGGCCGGAGTGCCGGCTCGGGATGCGGCCACCGAGCCCGCCTCGCTGGGGCTGCTGGCCATGGTGGGCACCCCGTCGGGCTGGTTGGGACCGGGGGGCAGCCCCACGCCCGCCGAGGGGGCGGCGGGGCCCGGCAGCCCCTGCAGAGTCTGCCCGCAGACGTGGTGGTGCTTCTCCCAATCCTTGTGCTGGCAGAAGGAGCCGCAGTACCGCGCCGTGTTGCAGCCGCTGCACGTCTCGCTCGCCTTGCGCCCGCAGTTCCAGCAGCTCTGCAGGAAGAGCAAACCTGACCTCAGCTCCCCGTCCTGCACACCCGTGACAGGCTGGGCACCCTCACCCTGGACCAGGCACTCCATCATCCCAGAGCAGGCACCTCTATCCTGGATCGTGTATGTCATCCTGGATCATGCACCCACATCCCAGACTGTGCACCCTCACCCTGGACCAGGCACCCCAATGTCCCAGACCAGGCACCCCTATCCTGGATCATGTATGTCATCCTGGACCATGCACCCACATCCCAGACTGTGCACCCTCACCCTGGACCAGGCACCCCATCATCCCAGACCAGGCACCCCTATCCTGGCTCATGTATGTCATCCTGGACCAGGCACCCCCATCCCAGACTGTGCACATTGATCCCATACAGTGTAACCCCATCTCGGACCAGGCACGGCTATTTTGGACTGTGCTCCCCTATCCTGGATCAGGTCCCCTATCCTGGACCATGCACCCCCATCCCAGACTGTGCACATTGATCCCATACAGTGTAACCCCATCTTGGACCAGGCACGGCTATTCTGGACTGTGCTCCCCTATCCTGGCTCATGTATGTCAACCTGGACCATGCACCCCCATCCTAGACCGTGCACATTGATCCCATACAGTGTAACCCCATCTCGGACCAGGCACGGCTATGCTGGACTGTGCTCCTCTATCCTGGATCAGGTCCCCTATCCTGGATCATGCATAAGATTCTATATCATGTACTTGCATCCCAGCCTATGTAACTCCATCCCAGACTAGGCCCTCCCATCCTGGACTATACTCGTGCATCCCAGTCCATGCAATCACATCCACCCAGGACCATGCACCCCTATCCTGGACCATGCAGTCCATCCAACCTGGACCAAATCCCCCCATCCTGGCTGATAAAAAGCATCCCAGACCTTGCATCTGCATCCCAGACCATGCACCCCAGCATGGATCATGTACCCACATCCCAAACCATGCACATCATCCAGGACCATGCACCCCTATCCTGGACCATACAGTCCATCCAACCTGGACCAAATCCCCCCATCCTGGCTGATAAAAAACATCCCAGACCTTGCATCCCCATCCAGGACCATGCACCCCAGCATGGATAATGTACCCACATCCCAAACCATGCACATCATCCAGGACCATGCACCCTTGTCACGGACCATGTGACCCCATCCAGGACCACGCACCCTTGTCACGGACCATGCATCCCCATCCAGGACCATGCACCCCACCATGGACCACACCCCCCATCCCCATCCTGGTGCAAGAACTCCCCTCCTCTCCCCATCCCACGGCGTTCCCACAGCTCCCCATTCCCACGCTCACACGCAGACACTGCAAACTCAATGCCAAGAGGAGCAGGTCCCCCATGCCAGCACTGCCACCATCCCATCCCACCCACCGTGCCCTCGGTCCCCCACCTCGCTGGAGTCCTCCTGCTGGTTGATGACAGTCAGGGCATCCTCGGACGCCTGGCGCTTGGCCTCGGCCAGGGCTCGCTCCATCTTGGCCCGCTCCGTCGTGATCAGCTCGTGGGCTTTCCGCTCGGCATCCGACACGGCCTTCTGCAGCTCGGACATGGCCTGGCGCTTCACCTCGTTCACGGCTTCTTCTGGAAGGCACCAGCCGGGCATGGCCGGGGTGTACCTGTGCCCCACCTCCACCATCCCCCTCCGCAGCATCATCCCCCTTCCCACAAACCCATCCCAAATCCCTCCAGCCCCGCAGCCACCCCGATGTGGGGAATGAGGGGAGAGACCCTGCCAGCTCAGCATGCCCCTGGGTGGTGGTGCCCACCCCAAACTCACCAGCCTTCCTCCAGATCTCCTCTGGCATGTACCCGGACAGGGGCCGTGGTGTGAACTCCCGGTGAGCGTCTGAAAAGGGGACGGGGGAGGCTGTTAGGAGATGCCATCCCAAGATGCTGGACCCCCAGAACAGCATGGGGCCCATGGTCCCGGGGGTCAATACCTAACTGGGGTGCCTCGGGGGCGGACGAGCTGTTGTGGGGTCGTGCAGAGGGGGGGCTGCCTTTCTTCATGTCCTCGGCATCGCTGTAGCGCCGGATCCAGTGGTTGAGCTCCTCGCGATCGGCCTCCTGGCACCGCCGCAGCACCGTCAGCGACCGCCGCGTCTTCTCCACCATGTCCATGATGCAGTTCAGCAGCTGTGGGGGCAATGTCAGGGTTGGGGGGACCCTGCTGCACTGCCTGGCACTGGGTGGGGAGAGTTGGGCTATGCCAGGCTGTGCCAGCACCAGAGAGGTGCAGCAGAGGATGCTCAGGAGAAAAGCCCTGGAGGGGACACGGTGGGGATGGAGGGCAAAGTGGAGGCACACACACACACATGGGATGGGGCAGAGGGCACCACGTACGTTGTTGAGGTGTTTCCACTCCTCCGCCCACTCGCGGTCAGTGAGCCGGTGGTCGATCACCTCCTCCTGCCGCGTCCCGTGCACGGCTGCAAGGCAAGAACAGGATGGGGGTCAGCCCCCCTCTGCCTTTTTGGGGGGTCCCAGCCCCCTGATCACCCCTCAGTGCCCCACCCTCAATCCTTAGGGAAATAGCTCTGAGGGAACATGAAGCTACCCACTGGGGAACAGAAAACCTAAAACACCTGAGAAAGGTAGTAATAACTGTAAGCAAATGTGAAATCTGCAGGCAAAACAATCCTGATATGACCAAGAGGGCAGTGCTAGGAGTAACAAAGGCTGGGAACCTTCCTGGAGGTTACTGGCAAATAGATTTTGCTGAGTTACCACCCAGAGAGGGATATAAGTACATACTAGTACTGGTTGACACTTTCAGTGGATGGCCTGAGGTTTACCCCTGTCGTACTAACACAGCAAAAGAAGTGGTAAACGCTTTGCTTAACCATATAATTCCACGATTTGGAATTCCTCTAGGTATGTCATCAGATAGAGGAACACATTTTATTGCAACAGTAGTGAAGGAAGTGTGTCATGTCCTGGGAATTGTCTGGGACCTGCATACTCCCTACAGACC